>OZ025258.1:21955292-22370433 GCA_964019135.1 Arenicola marina | reverse complement strand
GGACATCGATCCTTCGCAACTGTCTGCTGTCGTCAAGTATACAGAGCGATAGCCGGATCGAACGGCAACCGTACCAACTACTGCATATATGCAAGTTGAATTACCGCTACGAACAGCTTAATTTAACTATTCTAAATTAGATTCCATTAAATAAAAATAACTACAACTATGGAAACACATATTTGCATAACTGTTGCAATAACCGGTATGAATGTAAACATGTTTTAGATACGATTATAAACATGCTGCAACATGTTCTAATGTAACTTTACTGCGTTGGCCAAAGCAGTGAGCTTATGCAGGAATATTGGAGCAAGCAGGTGGCTATGTCTGTGTCAAATATAAGAGGTTTCCTGTGATCTGAGCTTTGCTTAAATTAACAAAGGCTCGTCACATGTCAGCTGGATACATGTGCACCACGAAATCATCAAACTGTTTTTTTTCTTATTGCAACTTGCTATCCGATGGCCAAACGCTAATCGGTGTTTTTTGTCGTGTGGTTTTCTGTTCGTGTTTGGAACTGTCGGATCAACAAGTCGTCAGCTGCATGATGGATAATTCCACGAAAGAAGTGGCGGTAATGCAACAACACATGAACTTCCCTGTACATCACACTCGTGTGTAACACAGCGCTACTGGTGGAATTATATATTTACCCAGGGCCACCTTATAATGAACAAGTCATGGGAGATTGATCGGTTCATAATAGCAAAAGGAAACCATTGTTGTTTTCCGCCATCAATCACATGACGGTAAACGGCGTGCGTTTGTAACTCGAACCTAGTTTAAAAAGAAGCTGGCACAGCGGGATCCCAAAACAAACATAACTGAGCTGCTGGCTTCGGGTTGGCCCAACATTTGATAGCCAGGTCATTTCTTATCAGGTGCACTCCACACACAACAGCTAATCAATAACAGGCAAGGACAAAGCGCGTCGGCTGGCATTCGGCCGCGAAGTTTTCCAGTAATGACGCTCATGTAAATTCGGGTCACCTCTTTTTCGGGTACACCCTGAGCGAATCGAACGGGACAAAGGAAAACAAAAATAAAGAGTGCATTGAAAGCACACAAAAAGCCCCAAAACAAACGATGAAGTCATTGCGCACAAAGCGTGATCCGCTAATCTCATTGGTTGATTTAAATCCCAAACCAACAAGTCCGATCGTTAATTATGACCTAAAGTCCAAGGCGGGTTCGCGCATGCGCCATTGATCATTGGCTAAAGGAAAAGACGAGGACGGTTTTCGATGTCCTATGCGGAAATCAAACAACCAAGATGAGTTACATGTTATTGGTCGACGCAAATCATGTTCCACGTATCCGATAATAAGACTACAAAACAAGACATAAAAGCCTCAATCATTGGGGCCAGACTAGTAGGTCGTATAACACATGGGGTCAGACAATACCAACTATTGCGTTCCGTTGCTGGTTGGTTGTATATTCAGGACGCTTTGACTGGCGAACCACCGATCCACGAGCCGTTAGGCTCTCAGTTGGCCAGAGCGCTCAATGCGAGCGCTCTAACCAACTGAGCTATCGGCGCGGCCCTTCCGTTCCTGGAGAAGCGTTTGTATAGCGGAGGGGGTCGTATAATTCAGGGGTCGTGTATCACATGGTAACTGCACGACTCAGCACAATGACGAACGGAAGGTGACGTATCGAATATGTCACTTGTAGCCGTGATATCAAACCCAGGCGAAAATACACAACTGGCCGAAAACATCTCACATAAGCAGCCACACATGTCAATGCTCGAGGAATAAACACTTAAATCAGAACATAAACTAATCCTTCGTGTGACGTAGCATATTATATTATTCATTAAATACAAAAACAAAATATGTCTCAAAATAATCGAAAGAGAGAAAAAACTACTCACCTTTGAGATGAGTTCGTCGTGATTGGCCAGGTGTGCTCGGCAGTGCACGCAGCTATACGTCCTGTGACACTTGCTGGGCAGGTAAGCTTGAAACGTCTTCACCATTTTGATAGGTCTGCTAAGGTTGGACTCCAGTGACGACGACCCAGTCCGAGTCGGAGCCACACGGACGGCGGCCACGGCAGCCAGTGTGACGATTGGTAGGGACCCCGGGGCAGAGAAACGCCAACCAAGCGGCCAGCGTCACCACGGTAACCCACGAACGACACCACGCATGCACCCGTTACCAGGGTTACGTAGCCTTCATGGACTTGGTCTTAGTAGCCAAACAATCTGTGTCGGCGGCGACGCGATAAGTTTTCTTTCGTTTCTTTTATATCTCGGCGCGGTATCGGAATCAATCTGATGACACAGGACAGTTCTGACATTTAATTATGACTCCTGCTTAGCGATTCCTTCCCTTGTGCATAGCAAGGTCAACCTTTCAAATTCCTTGTTCACTTAATTCCGCCGTCCAATGAGCTCCGAGGTACGTATCCCGCGGGGCACAAGGTTGAATCACTGCCTGGAATGGATCTGGCTGTTCTGCAGGCGACTTTAGTGATGCGATTCGATCAGCGTCCGTGTCAGGTCGACCCAGTGCAGCACCGAGGATGACACAAACACCATGCATTCACAGTTCGTTGCTCGCCGTAGATCGCACCTGCGTATACGTGCCTGGACACCTGTTAAAAGATGCAAAAATTGCCATAAAAGCCGCCGTTCGCCACGGTAACATGTTTAACGCGCGTCATATAAGGTGTGCCAAGCAATCCCATTACGTCCCCGTAATAAGCACTTAGGGCTTCCAAGGTTTCTAATCGGAGCGCTGTAAGGAGTACGGATTCACGTTGGCCCGCCTTTGTCTTGTCACGGCCGCGTAATAATCCACGCCCGAGACTGGTGGGTGAGTGAGTGAGTGAGTGAGTGAGTGAGTGCACAGCTAGACCCCCCTCCTGTCCTTCCTCCCGCACGGCATGCGTCATCCGCTCTAGACGACAGAGCCATTTCCGACGATGGCGCTTAATAACGTTCGAGCCTTGAAAGCACACACGTCGCGACCAGGAAAACCCCGCCACGCCATTTACATCCTGCGATGACTTCACCAGGGCTTGATGGCGTCATCAAACCAGGACACCCAAGGTCACTCCACAGGATTGGCGGCAGTCTGGTAACCATGGGTTACTTGAATTACGTCGGTCAGGGGAAATGTGACGGGAGGCTGGGTGGTTGGTCAGGATGGTGTCATCAAACCAGGACACCTAAGGTAACTCCACAGGGTTGCTGGCCGCGGTCTGGTAACCAAGGGTTACTTGAATTACGTCGGTCAGGGGAAATGTGACGGGAGGTTGGTTGGTTGGTCAGGATGGCGTCATCAAACCAGGACACCCAAGGTCACTCCACAGGACTGGCGGCGGTCTGGTAACCAATGGTTACTTGAATTACGTCGGCCAGGGGAAGTGTGATGGGAGGTTGGTTGGTTGATCAGGATGGTGTCATCAAACCAGGACACCTAAGGTCACTCCACAGGACTGGCGGCGGTCTGGTAACCAAGGGTTACTTGAATTACGCCGATCAGGGGAAATGTGACGGGAGGCTGGTGGGTTGGTCAGGATGGCGTCATCTAACCAGGACACCTAAGGTCACTCCACAGGACTAGCTGCAGTTTGGTCTGGTAACCAAGGGTTACTTGAATTACGCCGATCGGGGAACTTTGAATGTGACGGGAGGCTGGTGGGTTGGTCAGGATGGCGTCATCTTACCAGAATACCTAAGGTCACTCCACAGGACTGGCGGCAGTCTGGTAACCAAGGGTTACTTGAATTACGTCGGTCAGGAGAAGTGTGACGGTAGGGTGGTGGGTTGGTCAGTATGGTGTCATCAAACCAGGGCACCAAAGGTTACTCAACAGGACTGGCTGCAGTCTGGTCTGGTTGGTATGAAACCCAACGGGAGCGAAGCAGGGTTAAATTGGCACCCAACGAGTGCGAAGCAGGGTTAACTAAAACCCAAGGCGAGCGAATGAGGGTTAAAGTGGGATCCAATGGAAGTGAAAGGGGTGGGGGTGGTGGGACAAGGGGTGGGACACGGGTTGAGACACGGGTATATATATATATACCTCTTGAGGCGACGAACAAACATGATGTCACTTGTAAACAAATCTAAACATGGGCAACAAAACTGGCCCGGAACAACACAGCTATCGAGGACTATGGACGAGACCGGTATTTGTATAAGGGGCTGCAGTGCATGTGCAATGGGTGCTCCACATAAGTAGCTGCTGACGTAATCAAGAATGTTAACCATGAAAGCGGACACGGACAATTTTCACTGCCGACGCAAAAACACACAAAAGACAGACAGGAAACCAGACTATATAAAAGGGCGGTACATGTACGTGTGGGCAACCATTATATATATCACCACGGGGACGGCGTGTCGCGCGCGTGCTCCCTTGGTAACACATCCCGCATGGTCCAGTCACCGACATTTCCCGCCCGTTCCAGATCTAGACTATATACAGACAGACAGCCAGTCAGGCAAGACGACGGCGACAGAACCGGCTGGCCGCGCAACCTGCTGCCGCTTGGGGCCCAGCCAGCTGTCTAGTACGTTTGACTGCCTGCTGTGGCGACTGTCCCCAATCTACACACAAATCTATATACAAAGTCTCGCTTGCTTGGTGTTACTCTCTCTCTATATATATGCGCCCCGAGATATACGGAAAGGCTCCGTACCGTATCATCGGTGACATGATCAAAACCACGCCACATGCCACATGAGACAGCCTCACGATCAACCAGCAATACAGGCTTTAGGCTATTACAGCGATATGACACCATACAGCCCCCTCCCCCCCCCCCCCCGCCCCCCACATACACATAGTCCCCGTTCCTTGGCAACACCACTGGTCACGATGCACCAGTGTCACGATTAACATCTGCCAGTTATCGACCATAAAAGGTCACCTGCGTCTATTCATTCACTGATTCAATACTGAGAAGACAACAAATTAATGTACTTTTATCGTGGTTGAACAATATATATAGATTCTACCCCTCTATCCATCTTGGAAAAGATCCCACACTATTAGTTTTCCCACTTTTGAACCACAGTATGTGGTACCTTAATTAACTAGGGCTAAGAATAAGACTACATAGCAATGACAAAGATCAAAGGAAATGCCTTGTCAAAGAATACCTGCTTTGAATTGGTCCACACATTTAAAATCCCTCTAATTGTAATAAAAATCTTACAACAAATTCATCTACATTGTGAGGATAAAGAATTACACATTTATTTATTGCTTCATTTCATCAAACATTTGGATACTTCTTTTCACCACATACAACATTAACTTCCCTGGTAATATGGATATAGGCACTCAAACACAGGTTTTGGAGCATTGCCAGGTACAGGTGATCAATCATAAGTGACTCTCTAGCCTGAGTATATATGTAGCATAGAAAGTAAAATATATAAAAAAAATATTATAACAAGACAAATTCAAAATATAATGTGCACAACAGTAACTAGTTTAAAGTCTTCATATGTTTGATACATACTAAAATAATTATTAGATATATTGTTCTCAAATTGGTATCATTTATTATAACTAGCATATTCATAAATAAAAGGTTTATTAATATAGAAAGTCTATGAATACATGTATGAAATAAAAATCTTTTCTATGAATATTGTAAAAAATCAATCGTAATAACCTTTTTAATCTATTCAACTATATATCAAAACATGTTTGTAATTGTAATGAATACCAGTAATATTACACCGTTTTTATGAGAAGTGAAGGTGTTTGATACACACCAGTATATGTTATCAAACTACTTAACCCTTTCTAATTCAAATCAACTAGAAAACTTTAATTGAATATACCAAATATTATACATTACTGCACATTGACAATAAAAAGATTACTAGCATTCAGAAATGGTTATTTATCAAGTCAAAATATAAAGTATCACAAAATTCTCCTCAATAGCATATTTGCATGGAT
This sequence comes from Arenicola marina, assembly GCA_964019135.1. Taxonomy (NCBI): domain Eukaryota; kingdom Metazoa; phylum Annelida; class Polychaeta; family Arenicolidae; genus Arenicola; species Arenicola marina. The sequence goes on along the minus strand of OZ025258.1, from coordinate 22,364,497 downwards.
CTATTACTTTACTGACTAAAAAATATGAAAAACATATTTCAGCTACATTTGGCCAGATTAAATGCTAAAGAGTTAAAGTTGTATAAGTTAATATAGAATAATGCCAATTATAAATATAATCAAATACATGTTATATTTAATTGAAATATATATAATATTATATTAGACAGATGTAAAAAAGGAAAATATGTTATTACATATTTTTAGCTATAGATTACTTTACATATATATCTATCAAAATGTATATTTTATATTATATTTGCATTAGTATAATTTTGATCCACAATGATCTAGAAGTTGAATGAACTAGAAGTTACAAAGATACTAATGTATTCCCTCAGAGAAACTAACAGATGCTGGTAATAATAATATCCTTATCAAAATGGACTTGCCAATATAAATATATATATCTATACAGGTATACTACATTATCAATTATATATAGTGCATAAATTAATATTATTTTAAAAACTTATAAAAGGATATAGATCTATTCAGTAAAGAAGTAACAATTGCAATCTACTATCACATGCATGGTTTCTTTAATATGTATTATCTTATAATTTAAGACACTGGACTAGCAGGCCTTAATTAATTATTAAAATTGTTCTTCTATTTTTATAATTTCTTTTTGTCAAGTATATTCTGATCCAAAGAACAAATGCTGCCACTTTATAGGAACACTATACTCACTGTTAACCTCTATGCCAGAGCCTCAGCATGTGCATGAACAGAAACTAATCTCACTGGCTTACAGCATCAACAGAGCCACATGCTTTTGAAGTCTTTGTTTGGGTGACGCCAACTGGCACACGCAATACACTTCCGAGACAACTTTGAAGGATTATGCCTTCTTTCCTTCAAGCCTTTCAGCTTCTTCACAAACCTTCAATGTTTTGCCTTGTTGTATTTCACAAATCAGGCTTCTCAAACTGGACGAGAGACAAAGAATTTGTAGATCTATACGCGCCACACGACAAAGTACAACAAGCATGGAGGGCAAAAGCCACAAGGCGCTGTTGTCAAAGCCAGCTGTCAAAAATGTTTCTCCTGAAACGGCACCTCCAATGCAAGAAACTGACTTAAAAGTTGACTCCAGCCTACCTTGTCAATGTTTCTATCCAGTTGGTTAGTTTGCCATTTCCCGATCTTCTCGCGTTTAGGGATTATTTCCGTCGCAGCTTTCACTTCCTCAGCCTTCGATGGGCAGTGTTTACAATCAGCTATGTTTACCAGCTGAGCGGAGCTCCGCGGCGGAAATCTACTGACGTCACACACCCCACGTGACATCGTTAACAGGTCACCTGGCAACTGGAGGGAGATTTGATTTGCGCTAAGAGTCTATGGGTTCTACCACAGTACAGTGGTTGCATATAACATACGTTGTCAAGGTTGCGCTTGAAGATGACAATATATATAGAGAGAATGTAGAAAGCTATGATGGAACGCCTGTGGGCTATCTTTTTATCAACTGCAATGGTGGATATCTGGGGTGGGGGGTAGCCCTGAAACATGCCTTTCTGGGCACGCTCGGTAAACCGGAGCGACAAAATAAATACAAAATAAATCTGTCGCTCCGGTTTACCGAGCGTGCCCAGAGAGGCATGTTTCAGGGCTAGGGTGGGGGGTTGCTCGCGCCCCCTTTCACGGTGTGAAAAGGCTCATTTCGTCAATTTTCGGCGGCATTTAGAGGGGGGGGGGGTGGGGGGGCTTTAAACGCTAAAATGCCGCGTGCACCCCTTTTTTTAGACTTGTGTCCCCCCCCCCCCAGGGGGGTGACCACCATGCTGTTATAGCCTACAAATCTGGTTGGGCGGATATTTAAAAACTTGCGACCGGGGTGGGGGGGGCGCATTTTCAGAGCACCCCCCCGGTGCTCTGAAAATGTGCGTTCATAGAGCGGGTTTCCCGCAGTAAAATACCCTTCCGAGCGGATTTTGGCGGTAAAATCACGACAGCAATGTATTAAGTCCCCCCTCCCCCGGGTGCCCCCCCCCCACCCCCCAAATAAAATAAAATAACATCGCATAGAATCGTTATCAGCCAATGGTTTACTTACAATTTTTTTAACAACAGGAGAAAAGGAGGAGGGGGTAGGGTAAGCATATCACTTTGTATGGGTTAAGCTTTCCAGATAAGACTGACGACCATGCAGGGATGGTGTACGCGGGATTGTAGCTAGGCTAGGCTATGGGGGGGGGGGGGTGGTTTCAGGTTCGAGTCTAGATATGCTAGATAGGGGGACGGTTGTCATATGTTAAATGGTATAAATTATATAAATTTTGGCCCTAAAAGGGGGGGGGGGCGTATCTACAACGGTGTGGAGTACAAATTATCAAGTTCCCTGCACCAACACATTGATTGCGGGGGTGGCGGGTACTGGCGTTCTCGTTTCCTTGTGATCCAGCCGCTTAATTATTGTTCTTCGTCATGCGCTCTATTAAACAATATTTTCTGTATTTTTTTGTATTACCAACCTCTTCCCCATGTCAAATAAATATATTCTGCCTTGAATTTAAATCCTGAATGCCTGTCGGCTATCCAGAGAGAAGCAATTTGTTCACTGGAGCAGAAGTTGGCTCTCAGAGATATAAAACATATATGCATCATGATTTTGAGATACTTTTAGTCTTGATTTTAACATGTAAAAAATCTAAGATGGCGCATGTAAGTATATTGCTTTAAACATATATGTATATAAATAACATCAAAATACGAAGACTAGCTTCAACTGCCTTTTGTTTTTATTTTTGCAGAGCATGATTCCTTTCGCAAGTTTATGTGTTACGGTATACAAAAGTGCAACGTGGAAACTGAACACAATCTGACACCCGCTGCTCAATCATACAAATATATACACTGTATATCAAATGCGATCATACAAATATATACACTGTATGCACGGTGTCTGAAATGAAAGAACTGCAAGAACTCTTTTCTCTTCACAGTCTGACCTGGGTATATACGTCTCACGAACTTCACAAAGTCTTGTTTATGTTCACAACTATCACCACATCTATCATACCATACTTTGTCACTCGCTTAAATATCATGGTGCATATTTGGTCTAACGTTAAACGACGCACCGCACCCGCAGTAGTACTTCACGCATTAACTAGCACTCCTCTCGTCATAAAACACTTAATAACAGCACTAATGTAAACAATTTTCCCCACATGCAGATATGAGATAGGCGGCATCGGAACTGCAGAACTGTCCAGCCGTGCGTCACTCGTACCAATTACCACGTCAATTAAAGAAGGTGCTCAGTCACAGCTTTCACAGATATAATTTTACAGATGAAAACCCTGAATACCGAAATAGGTAACCAGAAACAATGCAAGATAATAGTCGATGCTTCGCGGGTGAATAAGTGTGCGATGGCAGGACGCAAAGGGAAACAAGGGTGTCCACACCGATGACGTTTACACAGATAAGAAACATTGGTTTGAATTTAAATTATTCTTTTAAAAAAGCTGCATAAGACTCAGGGTCCTGTTCTACCGATGTCGATGGCGGGCGTCCGAGTAGACCGCGGTATCCGTATCAATATCACAAAACTGAATTTAGTGTACAGGCACTTAAACACAACCTCAAGTAGGTGTAGCCATTCATCCAATGACAATGGTTAACTTCAGTCGATTATATGAGAACTTGGGTACCTATAAAATATCGGTAAAAAGCATATTATCAAACGTGACGTCAATTAAATTCAATGGTAACGACGGAGAGGATTAAATTCGCGAGGAAGACTTGTTATACATTTCACGCGAACAGCCGTTCTCTCTTTCGAATCTCACTTTCAAGTAAACAGCAAGTTCTAAGCTACGGTAATAGATAGTATCACAGCTTTCGAAATTGTTAGCAAGTTACATCACACGGGAAAGTCGTCAAGTTACGGTTCACAACATGGATACGCGATCGGCGATGAGATAAGGTAATGTTTGACCGGAGCTGGCTGCCCAGTAACACAAACTGCGTCACCCACGTGCAAAGTCATAACGCACTCATTAAAGACTTCACGACCGGGTTTCCCATTGCACGGAATAAGCAATGAAACACCCCACCCGACCTAAACCCAAACACACACACACACACACCCACGGATTCAAAACAGAGGCGTAAAATGAAGCGCACGCAATCAATCAAACAAACAACCAAACCCACTCCACTCCACCCAGTCACCAACCAACTCTTTGCTGGGCTGTGGAAAGAAACCCTCCCACAGAAAAAGCACCCTAAAACGCGTCATAACGTTGAACGAGTAATATCACAGGAACATGGGCATGCTGAGATACTGCTGGCCAGCCTGGGGGGACTCGGACTGGGACTGGGACTGCTGGCCCAGGTCGCTCACTCCCCGCGGGGCCGGGGCCGTGGCCGCCGGGGCGGGGGTGGGGGCGGGGGCGGGCGGCGGGGTGTGGACCCGCGTCAGCCCCGCACCCCCCAGGAGGTGGGCGGCCAGCTGGGGTGATCCGGAGAAGGGCGCTCGGCCGACGCTCGGGTGGCGGTCGTGACCCCGGACGGGGGACTCCCCGGAGCTGTCTCGGGAACTCTCCCTGGAGCTCTCCAGCAGCATGGCTTTGAGCGGATCCATAGCGCCGGACGGAATCAGGATTCCTGAAGGGAAAACGAGTCTCTAAACGTTGAGTACCAAACACACAGCGAACATGAAATGTTATTGTTACTTTTCTATATCTCCAAATATATATGTGGATTTCATATGTTTAACTTGTGTATTTGCTGTTTGATCCATTTATGCATAATTAATACATAAGGATGGATTTCTTTTCAACATCTTTAGTACAGTGCATTCCGCCTAATTGCAACATTTGTTCGCCAGCAAAATTGTTGCGATTAACTGAAGTTGCTAGTTTTTAACATGGGAGTGTATAGGAAATGGCGTTTGCTTTTGAGATTTGCTGCGATTAAGCGGAAGTTGCGAATAAGCGAAGCGCGATTAAGTGGCGCGCACTGTATAAGACATTTGACCCTTATTGGAATTATCAGGGCAGGGGTAACCCCCTACTCCGAGCGAAGAAAGACACGGGATCTTTATCCTGCGACCACACAGACATAACCACAGCGGGGGCGCGATCGAACCACCGATCCACGTGCCGTTAGGCTCTCAGCTGACCAGGGGCCGTATTCATTATCGCCACGTAGGCTACGCCACTAGATTTAGCGCCAAGTGGAAGATTTGTCGTGACTTACGAGGGGACTATGAACACGACCCCAGAGCGCTGAATGCCAGCGCTCTAACCCACTGAGCTATCGGGGCGGGCGGGCGGGCGGGCGGGCGGCCGCTGACGTACCAATGATCTTCTTGTTGTGCTCTGTGCGGAGACGGATGATCTGCATACGGCTGTTGATGGTGCCCGGGGCGGAGGCCAGCACACGCTCCACCTTGGTCCACACACTGAGCACAGACCCGCTTAACACGTGATACGTGCGGCAACGCAACCCCACGTCACAGGTCAGGCCCAGCGACATCTTGCGGCAGCTCCCGCGCCTACAACCGCACCAGATGTTAAAAATGTTAAAAAGATAGTTATTGCTTCATTATTTATTGATAGTTGAGATTTTAACCATAGGCGTTAAAATAAATCAAATAAAAGCCGGAGACACTCAGCAATAGACTTGAGTGACTCACCAATAGGCTGAGTGACTCACCAATAGGCTGAGTGACTCACCAATAGGCTGAGTGACTCACCAACAGACACAGTGACTCACCAACAGACACAGTGACTCACCAACAGACAGTGACTCACCAACAGACTCAGTGACTCACCAACAGACTCAGTGACTCACCAACAGACACAGTGACTTACCAACAGACTCAGTGACACACCAACAGATTCAGTGACTCACCAACAGACTCAGTGACTCACCAACAGACACAGTGACTCACCAACAGACTAAGTGACTCACCAACAGACGCAGGGACTCACTAACAGACTCAGTGACTCACCAGTAGGCGTGGGTGCAGATATCCATTGACGAGTCGTACTGGTCTTCCCACCAATAGCGGGCGTCATCCGGGAAGACCTTTCGGCACTTCTTCTTGAGTTCGGGCAGCGACTCGAGCCTGGCCTGGCTGCCGGTGTTGGGCCGGTACACCTGGTAGAGCCGGTCTCGCTTCCTCTGGCCCACCATGGCCACGGCCAGCAGGGCCGGCCGCCGCCCGCTGTGCTCCTGCAACACATACCACGTGGTCCGTTGGTTAATGTAGAGCTGGGTTTTTAGCCTATTTCTCGTATATAGTTTAGCCGGCTACGGGGCTTAGTAGTCGGCCCTTAGTAGTCGGCCCTTAGTAGTCGGCCCTTAGTAGTCGGCCCTTAGTAGTCGGCTAAACTGCGTTCGTGAAATCCGCCCCTGGCCATCGGGATTCAGGCCAATGTTCAAGTGTAGGCAAAAATTCCAGACTGGGAAAAAGCGGTCTTAATGGCGGGGTGCTCCTATTACCGGCGTGCTCTTAAGGCGGGGTTCCCCTATAATACGCTTTAACCTCAGTAGGTCATGTAACAAGAGGCAGTGTCAGCTTATGAGCCTATGAAGTATTGAACACTCCCGAGTAATTTCTTTAATGAGTGCATGCTCCCCGTTCCGAATGATTGATTACCAGTTTGTTGAATGACTGGGGATGAATTTACAACCAACCGCACGAAACTGCCAACCTTAGGGTTGACCTCAACGGTGCTGGGGTAACGACTGATTTGACATGTTTGTTTGGGTTTAAGGAGGAGACGTTACCTGAGTGGACAGGTAGAAGTAACCAGACTTGGTGATGGAAGGAGAGAGCGAGGTTTGGCAGAGACGTTACCTGGATGGACAAGTAGAAGTAACCTGACTTGGCGATGGAGGGAGAGAGCGAGGTTTGGCAGAGACGTTACCTGGATGGACAAGTAGAAGTAACCTGACTTGGCGATTGAGGGAGAGAGCGAGGTTTGGCAGAGACGTTACCTGGATGGACAGGTAGAAGCCGTCCTCCGAGCCGTCGTGGTCGCGCCAGATGTTCATGGCTTGCTCCCAGTTCAGACCGCGCTCCACGCTCACCTGCAACACATGCAATGATACGCCATATGAAATACGCCCCAAGATGCTGGCATCAGGTCGCGGCCCCGTTACGTCCTGCAGCCCAGCCTGCTTACCAGTAGAACTAGGTCTCAGCGGTAGTTATCCGGCGAGTTCAGATCACAGTAAAATATGCGTGGATCTCGTTCAATCCTAGTTTAGAGTTACATCTGTAGTGATATGCAGTTATATGTTAAATTATTTCTTCAGTGATTATACGGCTATGCGCTAACTTAATTCTTTAGTGATTTCCACAGTTATGCGCTAAATTAAATATTGAGTGATTTCTACAGTTATGCGATACAGTGACAGTGTACAGTGAGATGGAGGTGGCGTGGGTAGCTGCAGTGACTTACCGTGTACAGTGATATAGAGGTGGCGGTGCCGGAAAAGTTTCCGCGATAGACCTTGGTCTCCAGGGTCCGGACACTCTCCCCGCTTGAGCCCAGGTCTGGAAACATGGCGACAGATATGGGACACGGTGAAATATTATGGGAACAACACACATTGTATAAAATATAAAACAAAACACAGTACCTTATATTATACACAATTATGTGCCCGCTACCGACGAATGTCTCAAATAAAATAGCTTACGTATTACTTAAACTGGATTGTTCGATTACTGCTTTTGCGTGCGATGTCTTTGTTTAGATTGAGTTTTTTTTGTCGTCCTCTGGCCTTGCTGTGCTTCTGCTCAGGCTTACTGAACATATTTTATATGAAATAATACTATCAAGACTGTGTTATTCGTGGCAACAAAAAAAATTCGGCACAGTCGAAAGCACACAGGCCACTCATTGCCAACAGGCGGTTTGCTGGGCAATATAAGATAAGATTCAGATTTGTTCCACATATCATCTGTGGCCGTCGGTTTACCACACACACAAACACACACCGGAAATGACGTCACTAGTACAGTGTGGCGCGTGTAGTGTGGCACCAGGAGCGCCGAACAATGTAATTACCCATAATGCCCATATCCCAGCGTCCGTTGCGCTTGGCCTGCAGGATGACGGCCGCCAGGGTGTCCGTGAAGTACTTGAACAACATGTTCTGGACCGTCACAGTCACACCCAGGATCCGGTTCAGGAACTTGCTGATGCTGTTGTATTCTACAAGCGTACACACTCAGTTATTATATGGTAAAGTCTGTGTGTGCTCAGAACAGTGACGTCATTATTTCATTGTGAGTGTCTGGATCAGGGTGAAGTAGTTGCACCATAGATAAGATTAAATATATCTAGATCCACAAATATAGAGCCATAACTACTTCATGTATTATCGACGTAAAGTGTACGCAGCAACAGGGTACTATATAAATATGTGGTGTATAATCCCTGGGTCGGTTGTTCATAAGCATGCTTTGAATCTCTAATCTCTAATGAATGCTACAATAACGAATAAACGACGAAGATTCTTACAAAAATACAATAAGTAAACCTGAACTTACTCCAAAGAAGCTCGTACCCACAGAGATAATAATCACTAATTACCAAGATTTTAATCATTAGTTACAGAGATATTCATCACATAAAAAGACAACGTGCACCGGAAAATATCAAGTGTTCTGGCACCATAAAGCAACACAATCGTGACCCACCTAGCCCCACAAAAAAACCCAAACACAATAAAAAACTATCGTGACGTCATTCCATTGTGACGTCACGTGTCTCGTGATTCGCGGAGGTTGCAATCACCTTTCTCGAGGACGGCGAATCCTACGCGATCGTCGACCGCGATCATTCCCACGCCGACCAGACTCTTCTTGACATCTGTCACAAACAACACAAACATTATCCTCAGCCTACAGAATGGCAGTACCGGGCAGAACTCTCGGTGTGAAAATAAGCTCTGCTTCGAGTGAATGCTGAAGTAAGTGACCTTTGGCTAAATGTAGAATGGGTACATGAATATTATTCTGAAGTCTCTCTATCCTTTAACCGATGTTAGAAGATAAAATGAATGATGTAACACCATTGAAGAGGAAATGTAAAGACCAAACAAACTTTTGCTAAATGCAGAATACATGCATGTCTATTACTCTGAACGACTTGTTAAAAGATAGAGTGGCTGATGGAATGTTGAAAGGAAATATGGTCTATCGTGGCTCTTACCGGCGAAGAAGTCTCCCTGGTATCCCTCTGGGATCGGGGCCAGCGGCACTTCCTGGTGTAACACGGACTTCATCACAGACTCCAACGCCGCGCGGCCATACTACAGTCAGAACAACCACGTGTTACAGCCATACTACAGGCAGAACAACCACGTGTTACAGCCATACTACAGGCAGAACAACCACGTGTTACAGCCATACTAGTCAGAACAACCACGTGATACAGCCAGAACAACCATGTGTTACAACCATACTACAGTCAGAACAACCACGTGTTACAGCCATACTACAGTCCACACACCGAAACACGTGATACAGCCATACTACAGTCCACACACCGAACCACGTGATACAGCCGTACTACAGTCAACACACAGAACCACGTGATACAGCCATACTAGTCAACACACAGAACCACGTGATACACGTTTAAAGCAATAAACGATCACGCGGTATTCCTACGTCAGTGTTAAGTAAAGAGAAGCATTCTTGAGAACGCATAGAATGAATTTACTTTGTTTTAAGGCTTCGTTGAGTTGTCGCAATGAAACAATAATGATTAAATACTATTTTACAAACACATGGTAGTTCTACAATGATTACTCGATCATCCCAGATATGGACTATTGAATTATATACCTGTAACAATCGCTTAAGATAGATAGATAGATTTTTATTTATTATAGTGACATGGAAACAAGTAACATAACAGGAAACAGGCACCCAGCCCTCTCTGGGCTTATCAGTCACTTTTAAAGAATGAACTTAATTGTTACAAAAGCGTGAGTATATTTACAAATACATTTACCAAAAGTCGGACAGGTGTCGATTTCAATAGTAAAGGAGGCTTTTGCGTCGTAACCATGCTTTCTTAACAAAGACAATAAGCTGTTTCCATAAATACTTCATAAGATAACAAAATTTATCAATACATGTCGATGATCGAAGACCGGACGAGTAAATTTCTGCCGCACTAAACAAAGTTCGTGACTTAATGTCACGACTAGGTGACGTCATAGGTGGCCGCTGACATGTATATTATATACAGAAATACAAATGAACAAAGTGTTAGAGCTGCTGACCTTGTTGTCGATGTTGAATCTGCTGAGATCCCTGGTTTCCGTGGCACGTCTGTCCCCATGCGTCAAGGCGCCCTGTGAATATGTAAGGTTCAGTGTGAAATAGAAGATCACCGCAAGGCCACTGGACGCTACTCAGGTTACACTCTTGCACAATAGGTCCGCGGTCGCGTTATAAGAGATCTTTACCATGAAATAATCCAATCTATAGGCGACGCGAGATCCTGCCAATCTAGACCCACGGGGTACGAAACTGGAGGGATGTTTGAGGCCATCTTTGTGCACAAATTAGCTTCACCATGTCAACGAACATTTCAGATTGTGATATGAGAATACAACAGACACAGGTGGGGTTTGAACCCATTACCGACGGGTGCGCCACCTGTCGACCACGGCGGCCCCCCTATCCACGGCGCCCCCCCCCCCCTGGACACGGCACCCCTCCCCCTCCCCCTTGAGAGTCTTGAGAGTGAAGCACGACTTACCAAGCTCTCCAGTCGCTTAGCGACGGTGGAGGCGAAGCGGCGTTCCCCAGCCAGCTCGGAGATGAGGAATTGGTACTCTGGGGCGCTCACCTGGTTAGACCGGTGAGTCCGACCTGCAACACAACACCATAATGAACCACACAGGACGGGGCAGTGTTGAGCGGCTTGTATTTCGCATATCAATTTGACTGTCAATGACTGATTACAACTCGAGGTGGCTCTGAAGATAGCGGTCTCTATGACCTTAATTAGAGTCCCCTGTGTGAACGTGGTGTCCTTTTTATGCTCATGTATGTTGTAAATTGTAAATGTTTTAGCTGTGACCACTGAATGATTTCGAATCTTACATACACGGTCAGGATTTTATGGAACCACGAAACACATAAATGTTTTGTATAAGGGTGAAAAAAATAACACACATAACACAAATGAATAATACAATAGCTTAACAACCATGTTCGTCACTAGATTTAAGCGAAATCGCTGGGTGTGTGTCTGGGGGGGAGGGGGGGGGGTGCCTACCGAACTGCTGGACGGCCCGGTCCGCGTTCCAGGGAAGCTCCAGTGTGTGTGTGTAGGGAGGGGGGGGGGGTGCCTACCGAACTGCTGGACGGCCCGGTCCGCGCTCCAGGGAAGCTCCAGTGTGTGTGTGTAGGGAGGGGGGGGGGCCTACCGAACTGCTGGACGGCCCGGTCCGCGCTCCAGGTAAGCTCCAGTGTGTGTGTGTGTAGGGGGGAGGGGGTGCCTACCGAACTGCTGGACGGCCCGGTCCGCGTTCCAGGGAAGCTCCAGTGTGTGTGTGTAGGGAGTGGGGGGGGGGGCCTACCGAACTGCTGGACGGCCCGGTCCGCGCTCCAGGTAAGCTCCAGTGTGTGTGTGTGTAGGGGGGAGGGGGTGCCTACCGAACTGCTGGACGGCCCGGTCCGCGCTCCAGGTAAGCTCCAGTGTGTGTGTGTGTAGGGGGGAGGGGGGCCTACCGAACTGCTGGACGGCCCGGTCCGCGCTCCAGGGAAGCTCCAGTGTGTGTGTGTGGGGGGGGGGTGCCTACCGAACTGCTGGACGGCCCGGTCCGCGCTCCAGGGAAGCTCCAGTGTGTGTGTGTGTGTGGGGGGGGGGGGGGGGGCTACCGAACTGCTGGACGGCCCGGTCCGCGCTCCAGGTAAGCTCCAGTGTGTGTGTGTGTAGGTGGGGGGGGGGGGGGGCCTACCGAACTGCTGGACGGCCCGGTCCGCGCTCCAGGTAAGCTCCAGTGTGTGTGTGTGTAGGGGGGGGGCCTACCGAACTGCTGGACGGCCCGGTCCGCGCTCCAGGGCAGCTCCAGTGTGTGTGTGTGGGGGGGGGGGGTGCCTACCGAACTGCTGGACGGCCCGGTCCGCGTTCCAGGGAAGCTCCAGTGTGTGTGTGTGTGTGGGGGGGGTGCCTACCGAACTGCCGGACGGCCCGGTCCGCGCTCTAGGGAAGCTCCAGTGTGTGTGTGTGGGGGGGGGAGGGGGTGCCTACCAAACTGCTGGACGGCCCGGTCCGCGCTCCAGGGCAGCTCCAGTGTGTGTGTGTGTGTGGGGGGGGGGGTGCCTACCGAACTGCCGGACGGCCCGGTCCGCGCTCCAGGGCAGCTCCAGTGTGTGTGTGTGGGGGAGGGGGGGGGGGGGGTGCCTACCGAACTGCTGGACGGCCCGGTCCGCGTGCCAGGGAAGCTCCAGTGTGTGTGTGTGTGGGGGGGGGCCTACCGAACTGCTGGACGGCCCGGTCCGCGCTCCAGGGAAGCTCCAGTGTGTGTGTGTGTAGGGGGGAGGGGGTGCCTACCGAACTGCTGGACGGCCCGGTCCGCGCTCTAGGGAAGCTCCAGTGTGTGTGTGTGTGGGGGGGGGGGGGGGCCTACCGAACTGCTGGACGGCCCGGTCCGCACTCTAGGGAAGCTCCAGTGTGTGTGTGTGTGTGGGGGGGGGGGCCTACCGAACTGCTGGACGGCCCGGTCCGCGCTCCAGGGCAGCTCCAGTGTGTGTGTGTGTGGGGGGGGGGGGTGCCTACCGAACTGCTGGACGGCCCGGTCCGCGCTCCAGGGAAGCTCCAGTGTGATGTGCACTCGTCGCTTCTGGTTTTTCACCCGCCGGTCAGCTTGTAGCGAGATCCCGGAACTCGCCGCCTCCGAGATGATGGCGATATACTGCGAGATCCAACGACAACAGTGTTATTGTCACCTCGTTACTCAAGAGGTAATCTCGCGTTTTTTGTGCGGTAATCGCTAGCTATTAAATGTGAATTTAAAACTAGATCATGGTTATCTGTTTTATAGTATAGTTAAACGGTGATCTCGATTAATCTTCCAACAAACTGAACTGTGACCACGTGGTCCGGACCACGCACCTTTTCTCCGTCCATGAAGCGCTGTTTCTCGGCGAGGTTGAGCAGTTCGAGGGGCGTGTCGCTCTCGCTGCGGGACTCGTACTGCACCGACCCGTCCTCCATGCTGACCACGCGGCCCTTCCGACCCGTCATCTGCGGTACAACACAGACGTACGTTTAACGACTACAGGAAGGGCACACAACCATGCGTTTAACAACTAATGTAAGGGTACAGTGGTAACCCAGCCGTGCGTTTAACGACGGCTGGAAGGGCACACAGCCGTGCGTTTAACAACTACTGTAAGGGTACAGTGGTAACCCAGCCGTGCGTTTAACAACTACTGTAAGGGCACAGTGGCAACCCAGCCGTGCGTTTAACAATTACTTGAAGGGCACAGTGGCAACCCAGCCGTGCGTTTAACAACTACTGGAAGGGCACAGGGGTAACACAGCCGTGCGTTTAACAACTACTGGAAGGGCACAGTGGCAACCCAGCCGTGCGTTTAACAACTACTGGAAGGGCACAGGGGTAACCCAGCCGTGCGTTTAACAACTACTGGAAGGGCACAGGGGTAACACAGCCGTGCGTTTAACAAATACAGGGAGGGCACAGTGGCAACACAGCCTGGCGTTTACCAACCACAGCAAGGGCACAGTACTGACAAAAAAGCCCAAATTATTATTATTAAATTTATAATATGTACCATCAGATATATGACGCGTGTCGACAATTCATCATACATGTTAATGGAAGGAATTGTGAGTGTGGAGAGGGTGTGTGAGACTAGGGATGAGAGAGTGGGGGGGGGGGGCTACTTACCTCAGCCACACACTCCGGGCCTCCCAGCATGTCAATGAGCTGGTCCAGGGTGTTGGGGGGTAACATATCTCCCAGGCGCTCCACTTTCTCCAGCAGCTCTTGCTTCATGGCCACGGCGCGGTCCACAGCGTCCATCGTCGGCATCATAGCCCCGCCCCCTGCGAGACACGGGCACTGGTTACCAAGGCAACAGCAGACGCGGAACGCCTCAGCGGTCCTAACCCTTACGTATCACACCGTGAGGTTAGCAGGGTGATGGGAGCGGCAACGGCGGTTGTAGTTACTGTAGTAGCGATAGTAATAGTTTCTTCTGCTTTCAGATATACCGCTAAGCGGAGCAACGGTAGTTTTGACTTCAGACACCCGAATAGCGGCAGATCGGTAATGAGGCGTCATTGTGACAACAGATCCGAGATAAACCGAACTCTACTAGTACTTCTAAAACCTTATATTATGATTCGTCACCTCTTTTTTCACTGAGGTTCCTGCGAGAAAATGCATGACATTGCTTCTCGTGAGAGTTGGGTTAATTTCAGCATAATTCTCCTATCCTATCTTCACCTGAGGGCTCTGAGAGAATATAGCAGAATATATTGCGCGTATATAAACCCTTTCGCACTCGAACAGATGCCATATGCATATCCATAGACGTAGTAACCAGGATGATGACGGCCACAGCATGTCCCAATGTTACGCAGACCGGGTAACAGGGAGAGCCCGCAAGTCAACCTATTTCTCTGTGCTTGTGGATCAGACTTGTGGCAGCGCGTGCTTACCATTGGCGGTGCTTCTTTCTGGGTTTGTGGCAGAGCGTGCTTACTTACCATTGGCGGTGCTTCTTTCTGGGTTTGTGGCAAAGCGTGCTTACCATTGGCGGTGCTTCTTTTTGGGTTTGTGGCAGAGCGTGCTTACTATTGGTGGTGCTTCTTTCTGGGCTTGTGGCAGAGCGTGCTTACCATTGGCGGTGCTTCTTTCTGGGTTTGTGGCAGACCGTGCTTACCATTGGCGGTGCTTCTTTCTGGGTTTGTGGCAGAGCGTGCTTACCATCGGCGGTGCTTCTTTCTGGGTTTGTGGCAAAGCGTGCTTACCATTGGGCGGGGCTTCTTTCTGGGTTTGTGGCAGAACATGCTTACCATTGGCGGTGCTTCTTTCTGGGTTTGTGGCAGAGCGTGCTTACCATTGGCGGTGCTTCTTTCTGGGTTTGTGGCAGAGCGTGCTTACCATTGGCGGTGCTTTTTTGGGGGTTTGTGGCAGAGCGTGCTTACCATTGGCGGTGCTCCTTTCTGGGTTTGTGGCAGAGCGTGCTTACCATTGGCGGAACTCATAGCGGCGTCTTTCTGCGTCTTGAGACCCGCGGCCGCCAAGGCGCGGTCAAACTGGACGTCAATGTCATCCAGCTCATCATCACTGTCCGCCCGGCCGCTCGACTTCTTGTCCGGCTTCTTGGTTTTCTTCTTCTTCTTAACCTTCTTGTCTTTTTTCTTCTTGTCCTTCTTTTCTGCCGCCGCTGCCGCCTTCTTTTTCTTTTCCTTCTTGGCTTTCATTTTTGATTTTTTCAACCACGGGTCTGTAAAGTTCCACGATGATTGAGATCGAACCGCGTAATGGCGAGCGGGCATACATATATGAGGCGCTGTATGTTGTTGTATGAAGATAACTTATCAATAATAATTTGTGTGTACTATGGGTCTGAGGCCTTGAGGTGAAATAACATAGTTCTGTTCAGAAACTTATGTAACGCACAGAGTAAAGGTTAACATGGGTTATATTCATAAAATCTACTTGGCTCTATGCAAATAGACGTTTCGCTAAAATAGGCAATTTGACGAGCGTTTACTTGGGTTCAAAATTGAACAATAATCACACAGGTAGTGTCAAAGGTGATATTCAATTTCATATCTGGATTATTAACACCCAACTGAGGCAGCTCTGACGGTTGGTTGGTTGTATATTCAGGACGCTTTAACCACTTTTGGTCATATCGCGTCAATAGGAGAAGGAAGGGAACAGCGGAGCCATGTCCCCGAGGGTAACCCCCTACTCTTTGCGAAGAAGGACATGGGAACTTTATCCTGCGACCACACAGACATGGCCACAGCGGGGCGCGAACCACCGATCCACGTGCCGGTAGCCCCTCAGGTGGCGACAGCACTCAAGACGAGTGCTCTAACCCACCGAGCTACCGGGCCGGCCCCTAGCTCCGACTTTTTGTGCATAAGCTACGTGTGGTTTATGAATAAGACCCCAGTATCACAAGGTGTTGCAAGGTCTATGAACTCAGCCCCCGGTAACCATGGAAACTAACACAGACGCCGTATCTCACCTTCGTCGCTGTCGGAACCGTCACCAAAGGGGTTGAAGTCAGCCTCGGATTCCTCGCTGGACTCGGAGACGGCCATGTCACTCTCCTCTTCCTCCTCCTCCTCCTCATCCTCGTCCCCCGAACTGGATCCCGCCGGCTTGTCTCCATCAGACCCGGAATCTCCGCTAGAGGCGCTGTCGTCGTCACTCCCATCCGCCCAGTTCTTCCTCGGCTTTTTGCTGGATGGACCTTTACCTCCTGTACACAACATATTAAAATTATCATATGAATCATCTTTTTCATTTAATGAGGGCAAAACTGAAACAATAATAACATAGTACAAAGGTTACGCTGACTTTTTTATGAACTAAAAATTTAAAAAGTGTCATCGATTCAGTTTCATACCATATATTACCGCATTTTATAATCGCATATGAACTTACGTCTACCGTTTACTGTAGTATGATACAAATCATACCAATGTTTCCAACCAGTCCAGTAGCGAATTTCACGAACGCAGTTTGGCCGACTACGGGGCTTAGTTGGTTAAAGTTACCATGTAAAAGGATGGACGATTTTAGTCGCTTAAGCTGTGTAGCCGACTAAACTATGTACGTGAATTAGGCCACTAGTGTTTAATATACAAAAGTTCACGACAATGTAGTTTGATACAGATCATACCAATGTCTTCAACGAGTCCTCTATTTAATATATACAAATTCACGACAAGGGGCCAGTATCGGTGGAGGCTAGCACGGCGTGTAGCTGACCTGGTCGCTTTCGCTTGCTTCCAGTGCTGGAGGCTGGGGAGGGTACGGGACTCTCGTTAAACATGTTGCTGCCCCAGCCAAACAGGTCCATGGTCTTCCGTCGGTTAGGGGCCGGGAAGTGCTTCTCCACCAACGACTGTAAGACGCCTCTGTGCAAAACGCAAAATATATGTGTTACCAACGCACCCTGTATGTATCCGTAAATAAACCTGATGATAAGTGTACAATTAGTTAATTTAGAAGATGACGACGTTGGACACTGATTCGACGAACTCCTATTCGCTTGTCCAATATTGGATAACGATTAGACATTTGCGTAAAGTACCACGCTGCGGTGGGCGATAATTCAGTGTTTAAGTGAACAGTGGGCGATGAACGGGACTTACTTGGCGGTGGAGACGAAGTCGTTGAGCTCGCCGCCACCATCCTCCAGCTGTTCCAACGTCCTCGCCTCACCCGTGGATTGCAGGCCGATCACCACACACTGTGACCACAAGAAATGAAAAGAATAGGTGTTTAGGGCGACTAAATTTGGTTCAGAAACCTCCTGGGACAATGAAATGGGATTGGATGAAAGTACATGTGCCAGGGTTATAACCCACGACCTGTTGATCTGCAACTCCGCAGGGCAAGGTTTATCTGAAGGTATTATCCCTTCACAAGTAATCCAGCACTTAAATTTACTTAGTTCAAACGTGAAAAAAGCGGTTATGTAATACTATCCATATGAACGCTTAGCTACAACAAAGAGCTGACAATGTGTTTGATTGTCTGGGCTTGTAAGATTCACCTCTAAAACCAGATAGAAAATTATTTACAACGCACAAGGTCACACAGGGGAGGTTATCTTTACATGGCGATGCTCGAGGCTGCAGTAACTCGGCCCAGGCCCGTACCTTTCCGTTCTTTATGGCCTCCCTCGTGGTTCGCACGCAGTGTTTCACTTTGGCAGAGATACACAGGTACTTGAAGAACCGCTGGTGACTGGACCAGAACTGACCCCACATCGTCTTACGCATGCGCTGTTCGGCGTTAATCAGTCGGGCCGCTTCTTGGAATTTCTCCCGCGCCTCCACCCACTGTAAAACACGTGCAATATAAGTCTCATATTTGTGATAATTTAGCAGTCACAACTATGCCTCTGTGGGACGATTATACGCAATGTGGTCCCACAACAAGGAGAATTCGCATTTTCAATGTTGTCGGTTACTCAAATAAGTGTACACGGATGGTAAAATATCTGAGTCTTGTTATCATTAAGTCATAAATATGCATGACAGTCGGCAGTCCATCTTCTGCGTAGCTATCCATTTCTCCAGTATACACATTCCGACTCGGAACTGTCTGGTCCTTACCAGTTCTACGGAAGAGTTATAAATGTGGATGAAATCCTTCGGAATGGGTATCTCCTCGATCTTGAAGCTCACACCGTGGAAGCTCAGTTGTCTTGCTATATATATGCCCCTTAGTTTCATGTCCATAGCAACCATTTCCATAGCACCAACGCCACTGAAAGAACGGAAATATGCAACATATTCAGTTGTCGCTCTAGGCGGTTTAAAGATCAACATAAATGTACCGAAAAGGGCTTAAGGTAACAACAATGAACATGAAAATAACAATTTATAGTATGTGCGTCAAGATAATTGCGGCAGATAAGTGACTGTTGTATTAAAGAGGTGTGGTCTAGGGCCCTATAGCTACAACACTCGGGTTAACCACTGACCCTGTACACCATACTTTTGACTGCTACTACTGAGCGCACTCACCGTTTTTCTACCGCCTGGATAAAGTCATTGAACTCGGAGAAGGGCGTTCCCTTTCCCCACAAGCCCAGTCGAGTCATGTACGCCATGTTCTTTGGTTCCGAGGCACCTACAATGGCAATATCTCTCATTATAGTATAAGTAGACGAATTGCGCGAACGCCAAACAGCAGGTACGAAAAAGCACGTGTTGAGCGCGTGCAGATCTTATGGTAAGACGCCATTGTTGATACATCGCGGATAAACCGTCGTCAAGTCTCATGGACACGTGACGTCAGTGACTGACATGTGATGTCACAAGCGTCTCAGATGTGACAGGAGGACACTGACTGACCTGTGACGTCAGAAACGACTGATACGTGACGTTAGGAGACTGACTGACCTGTGACGTCAGAAGCGACTGATACGTGACGTTAGGTGACTGGCTGACATGTGACGTCAGAAGCGACTGATACGTGACGTTAGGAGACTGACTGACCTGTGACGTCAGAAGCGACTGATACGTGACGTTAGGTGACTGGCTGACATGTGACGTCAGAAGCGACTGATACGTGACGTTAGGAGACTGACTGACATGTGACGTCAGAAGCGACTGATACGTGACGTTAGGTGACTGGCTGACATGTGACGTCAGAAGCGACTGATACGTGACGTTAGGAGACTGACTGACCTGTGACGCCAGAAGCGACTGATACGTGACGTTAGGAGACTGACTGACCTGTGACGTCAGAAGCGCCTAATATGTCACGTTAGGAGACTGACTGACCTGTGACGTCAGAAGCGCCTAATATGTCACGTTAGGAGACTGACTGACATGTGACGCCAGAAGCGACTGATACGTGACGTTAGGAGACTGACTGACCTGTGACGCCAGAAGCGACTGATACGTGACGTTAGGAGACTGACTGACCTGTGACGTCAGAAGCGCCTAATATGTCACGTTAGGAGACTGACTGACCTGTGACGCCAGAAGCGACTGATAATTGACGTGAGGAGACTGACTGACCTGTGGCGCTGGCATAGATGATCCTGGCTTTGGGTAGTTTTTCCTGCAGCTGCAGCACTGTCAGTCCAGTCTTGGTGGGCTTGGAGGAGCCCACGGGACAGAGGTTCTTGGCCCTGTGACACTCATCAAACACGATCTGGACGGCTGGGGTCAAGGTCAATCTCCACCATCCATACAAAGGTGGATAAACGTAGCAATAGTACGCGAAACGCCGCTTCACCATATATAAATAATAATAAACCGCGTCTTAGCCCAGATTAGACTGACTGCTTTTTTAGACACATGGTATGGTAAGGATTTTTTTCTTTATAACATTCTTTATTCCTAAGATGTCATAATTAAGTACAAACATGCATACTATACATTCACGTAATCTATATATTCATGGTGTTAAAAGTAATACAGGAAAATGTATCACCAGTTTCTATATATCTGGTTAACAAGGATCAATGATCAATGCGTTTTCAACTATTACAAGTAATGATGAAAACAAGTCCAGCAATCTATTTGGTGTTCCAGTGTCTGAGAGAAGGCATTCTTTACATAATAAATACGCGATTGATGGGGTGGTAAGGATACCAGACCGTCGAAGTCCTTTCCGAGCCAGTGAATCAGCTGCTTCATCCGTGTTCGGTACTTGGCGCTGGACTGACTTTCACCAATGAGCGACGAGTACGTGGCGAAGATAACGCCTTTCTTCACGCTGTTGTTGATGTGTGATGAGATCTTGGCGTACTTGAACTGTGGCGCAAACATAAGGCATTCCATGCAAACGTAACCATTGCTTCTAAAAGTAGCTCTCCTCGCATACCTCGTAAATATCATGATGGCTAAAATGAACAGACGACAAGTTATTGAGCAGGATGGATGAATGAATGGATGGATGGATTGGTCTTGTAATCGACTTTAAGCGTTGTGAGCAGTTCACTCACAGGGCTAAACCGGACCAAGGAATGTGTGGGACAATCAAACATGATGAAACAGTCTCTTAACACGGCGTGAACCCGCAATCTGTTGGGACTGCAGTCGAATGCGCTACCTCTCGACAATGGCGGCTCCGTATTTAGCAGGAACACAGAAGCACAAGAGAAAGATATCAAGGAGGAATCTTTCACCAGCAGAGAGTTAACAAATAGCTCCGATCACAAGTCGATATATAGATCTAAACCCCAAACCCCATTACAGTCAGGTACTACTAATGGTGAATCAGCCATTACCTTGTTCAGGGCGTGAACTTCTATTTTGCCGGCCCCGATGTCCCGCAGATCCCGCTCGGCATCCACTCGAAGGTCGCTAGACACACTCAACCTGCAGCCAACGACCATACCATCTTAGAACACGGGCCACAACTGCCTTAAATCGATTTATTAAAGATGATTGTGGTCATATAGCGACAATGGCCAGGATTAAGGTTGGGAGGAGCTATGTCTTCGGGAGTAAGCCCCTTTCCTCTTTGCAAAAAGACCTGGGATCTTTATTCTGCATCTGCATGACTTTTGCCTAGGTGGGATTCGAACCCCGCACCGGCCGCTTGGGCTCTCTCGTCCATAGCCGAACGCGCTACTGACTAGGCCACTGGGTTATCGATTGCGGGTCATTGCAGCTCGCGATGAGAACGATTACAACTATCCAACCGTTGTGAAAAACAAATGCTGATTTTATAGCAGCAGAATCGGTGACCATCCAGTCGTTTTTAGTCCATCAATACAGACTACCCTCCCACCCCCTCCCCACAGTTTGTAACTAAGCTAAGACGGCCACAAAGCGATACAATGGGAGCACTTACCACAGCGACCGCTTCCGGCCCAGCAAGTAGTTCTCGTAGATGATGCCCGCGATCGTCCTGCCCTTCCCGACGCCAGCGCCATCACCTGGAGTGGCAGAACGCTAACCGGGTCACGTGGTGAGGACCTCCTTACAACAGTGGCCCGTACATTGTACCGCGAGGCTTATTCATTATAGCGGGAGATAAAACACGTGGCAATGTGTCTATTGTTGAATATTTTATTGGCTACTATCAACAAGTTTAGATCTCTACAGTTGCAGTATTCAGAAGAAAATTATTATTATATGATAATCGCCATTAAAAGCGCATGTGCAGTCACATCGTCATCGTGGTTGGTATCTGTCCGTCTGCCAACCACGATGACAGCCACAAACGGCTTGAAAAGGACACAGTTCGACCCCACTTTCATTGCTTCACATCCGAAGGATAAGGACCAAATACAACGATATATAAAGTATAAGTGTTTATGTCCGCTTTGAGGCACATAAAGGCTAAATTGAGAAACCACCCGGGGACAATAAAATAGGGCTGGGTGAGGTATGGTGCCAAGGTTTCGTACCCACAATCCCTTGACCTGCAGCTCAGCCTGCGTTCCCCACGTGTTTACACGCCGCGTTCCCCACGTGTTCACGCGCCGCGTTCCCCATGTGTTCACACGCCGCGTTCCCCACGTGTTCACACGCCGCGTTCGCCACGTGTTCCCACGCCGCGTTCCCCACGTGTTCACACGCCGCGTTCCCCACGTGTT
Organism: Arenicola marina; assembly: GCA_964019135.1. Taxonomy (NCBI): domain Eukaryota; kingdom Metazoa; phylum Annelida; class Polychaeta; family Arenicolidae; genus Arenicola; species Arenicola marina. Next base: position 22,342,203 of record OZ025258.1, on the reverse strand, counting down.
TACACGCCGCGTTCCCCACGTGTTCACACGCCGCGTTCCCCACGTGTTCACACGCCGCGTTCCCCACGTGTTCACACGCCGCGTCCCCCACGTGTTCACACGCCGGGTTCTCCACGTGTTCACGCCCCGCGTTCCCCACGTGTTCACGCCCCGCGTTCCCCACGTGTTTACACGCCGGCGTTCCCCACGTGTTCACACGCCGCGTTCTCCAAGTGTTCACGCGCCGCGTTCCCCACGTGTTCACACGCCGCGTTCCCCACGTGTTCACACGCCGCGTTCTCCATGTGTTCACGCGCCGCGTTCCCCACGTGTTCACGCGCCGCGTTCCCCGCGTGTTCACGCGCCGCGTTCCCCACGCTGACTGACCAATGAGGAAGCCGGCCCTCTCGCCGCTGGGCAGGAAGGCTTGGTGCTTCTGGCAGGCGTAGACGATGGTCTCCAACTGGAGGGCCGACAGGTAGCCGTAGTCGATGATGTCCTCCGGGATGGACATGTTGTACCAGACGGCGGCCGGCTCTACGCTCGACAGCGAGCTCGTCTCCACCACGGAGTCCGGGTGCTTCTGGCCGATCTTCACTGCAACCGGCGAGCACAGAAATATTTACAGCTTTTAATTATTGCATTACAGTAGCCGAATTAGATGCACCATCTCAGATTTTTTACATTTTAGAATCAAAACTGGACGGACTGGTTTGTCGCGCGCGGACGTCCTAGCGAGTCGCGGTCAACATCATACAGATACCGAACAGCGAACATGCGCGCAGGGATATAAAACGGCCACCAACTTCTGCTCTGGTGAACAAATTTGCTTCTCTCCGGATAGCCCACAGGCTTTCAGGATTTAAATTCAAGACAGAAGATACTTATTTGACATGAAGAGGTTGGCAATACAAAAATGACAGAACAAATTATTTAAGTACATATTAAGAACCCAATTTCGTATCAAATAATTGTTTCAGTCCCGCTCACGTAGGACCCACGGCAAGTGTTCACTGCAGTAGTTAATTTCGCGGGCCCTTAAAATGCACGATCAAGTTCTTTGAAATTAATTGGTGGTTAATGTTAATGCGTTTTTATGTATAACTGCAGCTCTGCCTGCTTACCTGCAGAGATAGAGGCTCCCGAAAATATGCCTAAAATTTCCTTTTGTAAGGAATGAGATCCATGAATAGCGTCGAGCCACCTATCACCACGTGACTAGCGGTCATTTCCTTCGTAATCAGACCCATGAATAGCGTGGGGCCACATATCACCACGTAACTAGACTTACGCTTGGCCGGCATGTACTCTGCGTAGGTCTCCGCGTGTCCCAACTCCTCCACCTCGGCCTCCATTTCTTCCATCTCCACCCTGGCCGCCGCCTCCTGGTAGCTGCTTACAGAGTGCTGCAAACACAGACATGTACCCTGAATCAAAGCATCTGATTGATTGATCGAGTAGCCCGGGTAAATGTCCAGGGGCTCGCATCATTGCATTCATACCTACACACACGAGTCTGCCCAAGTTACATAACTATAAACATTACGCACAGTTTAATTACGACGTGCCCGGCCCCACCCGCCGTAGATTAATTCTGCAGAAAACCAAAATATTCTACATATGTCGAATATAAAAGACAGGGGGTAAAGGGCCAGTGCCCTGTAGTAGGGTGAAGGCATTGGCGGTTAACCAAGATAAATTATCACAGTACCGTTAACATTGTTTGATCTTTAGGATACACGGTGATGGTAGTGTTCCATGGAGAATGATTGAATGGAGATGAGTTTGTTGTATCATGGACCCAGAGTAAGTCACGTCACCGTGCTAACCAACAAGCAATAACACCCGTGGAGCTATCTCGGTGCCCCTCATATATGTAGTCTCTCATTGATGATAAATTAATCACAAAAGCTTTGCCTTCCATTTCAGGGAGAGTTGGTATGTTGTATATTCAGGACGCTTTAACCACTTTTGGTCACATCGCGTCAATGGGAGAAGGAAGGGAGAGTGGAGCCATGTCCCCGGGGGTAACCCCCTATTCTTTGCGAAGAAGAATATGGATCATTATCCTGCGACCACACAGACATGGCCACAGCGGGGCTCGAACCATCGATCCATGTGCCGTTAAGCGCTCAGGTGGCTAGAGCAATCAAGGCTAGCGGTGTCAGCCGTTCAAAGCCTTTCGTGTGACATTTTTACCAAAATATAAAACAAATAATTTGCACCCTTATTTATAGGTGAAGAGCTTACCGCTTGAATGTTTGGAGTACTAGCAATTTTCTTGAGCTTGACGTCGTCGTTTGACCAGAGTCGGAGTACGTCTTTATCCGTGAGTTCTTTCTTGAGGAGGCCGTTGCCATCCACGGGCAGGCCGCCCTGCAGCTGTAGACTGTTGGTGGACCCCACCACTACCCGGGGACCTGATCCGGTGGGCGTTCCCGAGACAATGGGCGTCCGCACACGGGTAGCGGGGGGCAAAATCCTCGCCACCCCATCTCCGCCCACAGTCACCCTGGGCTGAGACAAGTGACTAGTCTGAAGGAGGGAGAAAGCCCCACCCCGGGCAGACCCGGGGGTAGCCGACCCAACGGGGGTGAGAACCATCTTCCCGGCACCACCTGCCCCAGCCTGGGTAAGCACCATCTGGCCGGTACCGCCTGCCCCAGCCTGGGTGAGCACCATCTTCCCGGCACCACCTGCCCCAGCCTGGGTAAGCACCATCTGGCCGGTACCACCTGCCCCAGCCTGGGTAAGCACCATCTGGCCGGTACCGCCTGCCCCAGCCTGGGTGAGCACCATCTTCCCGGCACCACCTGCCCCAGCCTGGGTGAGCAACATCTTCCCGGCACCACCTGCCCCAGCCTGGGTGAGCACCATCTTCCCGGCACCACCTGCCCCAGCTTGGGTGAGCACCATCTTCCCGGCACCACCTGCCCCAGCCTGGGTGAGCACCATCTTCCCGGCACCACCTGCACCAGCCTGGGTGAGCACCATCTGGCCGGCACCACCTGCCCCAGCCTGGGAGAATACCAACTTTCCGGCGCCACCCGCCCCAGCCTGGGTGAGCACCATCTGGCCGGCACCACCTGCCCCAGCCTGGGAGAATACCAACTTTCCGGCGTCACCCGCCCCAGCCTGGGTGAGTACCATTTGGCCTGCGCCACCCGCCCCAGCCTGGGTCAACAGTTGGCCGCCCTGACCCAGGCGGAGAATGCTGGAAGCGCCCCCGCCCAGCGACGTGGCCAGTTGAGAGGCGGAGCTGACCCTCTTGATGACTGTAATGGGGGTACGCGCCTCGCCCGCGCCGCCCGACACCGTCAGCGGACTGTGCACTCTCACCGTCTTCGCCCCACCCACCGAGGATGTGGCAAGACTCAGCATCGTGCCCTGGCCCAACTGCAGGCACGACAGCTCTGGCGTCCCCGGCCGTGAGCGGGACTGTGGCCGACCCAAAGCTGTAGAAGTTACGGGAAGCTGGGGAATTGGTGAAGGGTTTCTGGAAGAGGCCTTCTTCACCGTCTCAACCTTAGAGGTTTCCTTCTGCATTTCGGCTTCGATCTCCGCCGCCTGCGTGCCAGAATATTGAGAAGTTATTTAGCGGGTGGTTTGTTCAATCTCTATTAAAGAAAAAGTTATCCTATTTTTAAACTATGAAAAAAAAGCATTACAGGGCCACAAGTTGTAGGTCTAATTCTCAAAATTAAGTCGATACATTGTATCCTATTCTAATTACTAGTGAAATACCTGGTAACACAAACAAAAATTGGGCCCTTCATATTCCAAAACAATGGTTTCATAACATTTCTGTACGTAAAGCAATGATTAATAATACACAACCACTGTCTAAAGCAAGATTTAATGACTAACAACCTTTATGTTGGTTTCTTTCAACTCTGCGAATGCAGAAAAGAAATCCATGCCATCATCAGCAGTCGCGCCAAACAAGTCTGTGCCACCATTCTGCAACAATGCAAACAAAGAAAACATCTGAATACCTTGAATAAATGAATGTGAAACACATCGTTAGACATTATCATTGGTATCTTGTATGCCATAGTAAGCGTAGTGTTTACATAACAGGAGCTACATATATATTTAATTGCTAGATGCAATGCGAGGAAATGTGTACCATCAGCAAATCAACACCAAAAGGCTGAGGCATATTAAAAAAAAGCTTCAAAGCTTTAAAGGTTATAATAGCTACTAAAACTTATCAAATTGGTAAAACCTATAATATTTTTTACTGCATTTGCCCAAAATGTTTCTCAGATTTGGTACCTTCAGAGGTACTTACACCATCAATCGATTCATTCAGTTCCTCTCGTGGTTCTTCCTCCTTCACATGTATTATTTCATCCTTCACCATCTCAATATTTACTTTGGTGTCACCATATGGATCTGGCTTGACGTCTGTATCCAGGCTAGGCGGCCACTGGAGATCCAGGTCTGGCTCTGTCTTGATTTCTGCTTTTATGAAGTCCTTATTATCCATAAGATCCACGTCTTCTGTTGGCCCAGATTGGATATCGGGTTGCAGAAAGTGACTAGTTGTGTCATCAGTGAACACAGGTTTTTCTTCTTTGACTGATAAAGGAATGTCCAAACAATGGTCTTCGATAATCCCTGTCTCTGTCTTGATATCTGTACATGTCTTTAGCACCATTAATTTATCCTCATTTTCAATTGATGGCTGAGAACTTGAAGCCAACATGAAATTTCCAGCTGAATTTGTAACAGTAGAAGCTTCTGGTATCACAGTAGATGTCACAACGCATTGTGAAGTGTTTGCTTGGGCTTGGATACTTGGGACAACAGGTGTGAGGCCCAATAGCGAACTGTTGGGTACAGGCTGACTAGGTACTGAAGGCATAGATCCGACAGTCTGAGCATTTGTCGTTAATTGCTCTGCTGTCATCTGTAAAGGGCCAAGATTAGCAGAGCCAGATTTCACCAGTTTTATGACACACGGTTGCTTCCCTCCTGACGAGGATGCTGCATTGGCAAGAACAGAAGCCAGAGATGTCGCACTGGATGATGTGGTAACCATGGCAACATGGTTGCTGGTAGATACCACAGGTTGAGAAGAAGTCGCCAAAGCATTCTGGATTCTAAGAGAATCAGCTGCGTTACTAGTCACGGATTGCCCAGAGAGAAATATCTGCTGAGCGCTGGTGGCCTGAACAAAGTTTCCAGAACTGCTTCCAGTAGATATTATCCTTACACCGCCCTGAGAAGGTGATGATGCTATTAACTTGGCCAGGACACCTGCAGCAGACTGTCCGCTGCTGCCTGGTTTTATTGTCACAATGCGGACAGGTTTCACACCTCCTGTTGATGCCAATGTCGTAGACACCCCAGACACAAGACCTTTATCCTTAGGCGTAGAAATCCTGATGACTTTGATATTACTGTTCTTTGACAACAGTTGCCCACCAAGGTTGGCGGCCCCACCAGGGACCTCCTTGACTTCAATGACCTTCTGGCCAGCTGCTGCTCCAGTAGATGGTGCAGCACTGGACTGAGGAGTCACTGTATGGAATATAACCTTCTTAGCACTGTTTCCCAGCATGGCCTGTCCTGGCTGGCTTGCATTTAATATTGTAAACCTGGGGCTACCAACGGTAGGTAGCACCCCTGGTGCTTGAGCTCTGGAAACCTGTATTTGGCCAACAGGCGCTTGAGCTCTTGTCACCTGTATTTGGCCAACAGGCGTTTGAGATCTTGTCACCTGTATTTGGCCAACAGGCGTTTGAGCTCTTGTCACCTGTACATGTCTCAAAGGTGTTTGAGCTCTCGTCATCTGTAAATGTCCAACAGGTGTTTGAGCTCTCGTCAACTGCACATGTCCAACAGGTGTTTGAGCCCTCGTCACTTGCAAGTGTCTCAGAGGTGTTTGAGCTCTCGTCACCTGTAAATGTCCCACAGGTGTTTGAGCTCTCGTCACCTGTAAATGTCCAACAGGTGTTTGAGCTCTCGTCAACTGCACATGTCTCACAGGTGTTTGAGCTCTCGTCAACTGCACATGTCTCCCAGGTGTTTGAGCTGTCACTTGTACTTGTCCTACAGTTCCTTGAAGGCCTGATGGGGTCACTGTCCTGGATAGCACAATGGGCCTTCGCTGACCTCCTAGTGTCTGCAGTCCTCGCACAGTCTTTATAGTGACTGGTGTGCCCTGTGCTGTGGTTAAAAGAACTTGAGATGCCGCTTGTGAAACAGGTGATGCATCAAGTGTATGCGTTGATTGCAGAGTCAATGCAGCTGTTGTAAATATGCCTGGATTAGGGATCACTGTGTCTTCTCCTTCACCGAAGTCATCAGTTAATCCAGATTCATTTAATGCTGCTGATAAGAGATCAAATCCACCATCCATCTGCATAAAAAAAAAATCAATATTCAGATTGGCTTTTTAAGTTGTTTAACACTTATAAGTACATATATTTCATTCCATCCATAGCTCACACCCATCTTTAATATATCTGACAATTTAATTGATTCATCTCTTAATATATCTGACAATTTAATCGATTCAGCTCTTAATATATCTGACAATTTAATCAATTCATCTCTTCATATGTATTTATGAATACTTGCATGATAGGATAAAACTATGAACTAGTCAATTGGGCTGAAACACATATTAACAAAGCAAATTTATTACCACATGAAATGCTACTTATTAAGCTGCAGGTTAACCCATATATATAATATATATTAAGAGATCAATATAGCAATAATGCATGAATGATAATAATCTTATTAATTAATAAATTATACAAAATGACTAATTTTATTCAAGTTCTGGCATGTTTTTGAAAGATTTTTTGGCCCCAATGTTGTCGCTTAAGAAAAAATTATGACAATTTTGGTGCCTATAAGTTTTCATTTTCATTATGTTCAGTTTGAATCACAGACATTAGTTGCCATAAGGGGCAGATTGTTTTATTCAACAATGTTTTATTGTACCCACAAATTTTTTGAGAGATGTGATGAAGCATGCGAAAGTATCAGCAAACCCGGAATGGCTGATATGGCAAGAAAGGGATGTAGCATTTTGCATTAGAAATGGAATAATTGCTTGTATCAAGATGCCTAAATGAGTTGGAGATGCACTTGCTTGCCTAAAAAGTAAATAAAGTACCCGGGAACCAGATTAAGGCATTTTGGCTGATGAGGCCAAGCCAGTAAAAGGGGGGATTGGGGGCTTCAAGACGCACAGTGATTATGATAGGTAAGCCAGTGGGTGAGTCCCAAAATCCCAGGGTTCCTTAAAATTATGGGATATCTGAACAATAATAGGACATTAATTGAAATGAAATATTGAGTAGTCTGTTTACTATATATTAACAATGTCAAGTAACCATGTCCCCTCACAGACTGATGAAATGAGTCCTTTGAAATTTGTGCTTGACAAATGATGCAGGACATAAAACCTTCTTTTATTAGTAAACAGTGCAGACCCTCCCCAGCCTTTGATCCCCCCTCTCTGTATCAGTCAATTTACTGTACCTGTACCCTGTTAAGATAAAAGTAACTGTGTACCATCTGAAATATAACTTGTTTTCACTTCTGGATCTGCTCCTCTATCAATAGTCTGGCAAATAGGTTTACTATTAAATTAATTACAAATTAATTTATAGAGAGCATCACAAGATCTTTACTCACTGCTACAAATAATACATATGTAAAAAAAATTATGAAATCTTTATCTGAATCCCATACTATTATGAACTGTGGAAATGCACTGGAATTGTACTTTCATTGGGAAAAGTGGAAGAGGTTACATGTTAATATATATATGTAAGGTTTTTATTTGTTTTAACAAACTAAACTCTCTTTTAATCTTTATTTTCTATATTTTATTAATTAAAATGAAATATTTTAAAACTAAAGTCTATTGTGCCTAGACTATAATGGTGTGCCAACTGTGCCAAATATAACCTCCGAATAAACCAAATAAGGCTTGGTTCTTGGTACAACTGCCAACAACGCTATGCCGTCTTTCATCAGTTATGATGGAGTCATATTTATAGGAATCTGCCTATGAATGTCAGATGAATCAAAACACGTCTGAGCAGGTCAACCTCTGTTTCTATTCTACTGTCAACAATACAACAGAGGTTGCTAAGAAGTTAATGTATAAAACATTTGCCAGGGTACCGTAATCATAATGTGTTCGTGACTTACATGGTTACACCCACAAACATAATGTACCGTGACCTACATGGTCACATAGGATAATAAAATATTATAAAAAATGATATCACAACAATACTCCTAATTGAATGGCATGCCATATATATAATATGTCATACCACCAAAGATTACTGCAAGCCTAAGTGGGATTTATGTTGAATGAATTTACACACTGAATTTAAATATATACTCTTACATTTTACATAGCACCTATCCATATCGAAGGTAAAATTACTATAGTTTATTTACGTTACAATTAACTTTACAGTAAGCTTATATATACTCAATAATAATAGCAAATGTCAATTTTTCAAATCATAGTTTATTGATAACTTAACTGGTCTAAATAGATCTTAATCTTTAGTAGTTTTTTAATCATCAATATATATAACTCTCCAATATTATAAGTTTAAACTTTTGCTTCATAACATAACTCATAAGACATGAACTTAGTCTTAGATAAAGTTTAAATTAAGTATAGATCTATCAAAGTTTTATTTCTTACATGTCAAGCAATATTTAACTTAAGTTTTATATTATTTTCTACTTATACAGGAAGTCAATACAGTAAGACCTTGTATTCCTGACCTATACATGCATACATAAAGTAACAGTATAATTAAAAGGTGATGGGGATGAGTGACAATAACCCGCAGCTCGATTGTCTCACATGTCAACAGTCAATGCCATGCGTGACAGTGCAGCGTGGTCAGGCTTGAGAAGCTGTGTCCAGTAAGAAATGTCAAAACGAAAGGATGATAAAATTATACAGTTGCAATGATTGTAAAGGTTTAAATAGATACATTTCTAATTGAAATGGATCAGTGTAGGTTTATGGAGACATGAACAAGGATAAAACCATATTGATTACATACATCGTCGTTGTTAGCCATTTTATTTTTCAATTACATCCAGAAGCGATCTTTCTAGTGCGCTGCCATATTTCTTGTATCCCACAATGCATTTCGAGTCTCGATTGAAGATCTCGTTAAGTTTCAGAATACAGCGCTTGCAAGTTATTTAAATAAAGGACAAAATTACTCATAAGGTCGAATATATACAAAGAAAAAATAGTTATTAGGATGGATTAGTAACCTTAAAAAAAAAATCTTGGAAATATTTTTTAAACGTCACGTGGTTTATTTTGGCCAATGAATGTACCGCTGCGAGATTTAAATGCCCTGGCGTTTACTCATTTGTTATTTCGGCGCCAAGTTATATATATCATCAGTAAAGTACGTATATATTGCTGTTATTAAAAAATCAACTTCAATGCAGATGTCAGAGTGTGTTTAACTTAACTTCTCGTAGCGGGAGTGTGACGTACACACTGTCGCAGTGTCGGAATTGCTGATTTTGAGCGATAATCGGTGAAATAAGAAAATGTAGATTTTGTGGTTTGGGTGTGGTTTAGGCTTTAGCCCAAATCAAAGTTTGTTTTCTTTTCATTATTTCAAGGACAATTCATTGACACTGATTCATGCCATTCTCATTGCACAACATTTTCATCCAATCCCATTTTAATCTCCCAACAAGTTATTTGGCTTAGACTTAGCAGCTTAGTGTCCGGTAGCCCTGTTGCATGCCCCTCCCTGGCTTATCCGCTCTGGGGAGCTTACGCCATAGTCCTAGGAAACATTGTGATGCGAGAAACGAGCTCCGTCTGCCGGGAGATCGACGAGAACTGTGACGTAACAGCGACATGGCAGCGGGGAGAGTTGTTGAAAATTGTTGTTGAAAAGTTTCACCAGTACAAAAAGTGGTGGATTTTGTTTGTTTTCAATCTCATTGCCCTTGGAACTATAAAGGTATGAAGAACAACTTGACAAATTGATAGGACCGTTTATCTCTGTACTTTCTGCAATCAACGGCTGAAGGGCGCTGATTTTTAAATCAACGCTCACAACCGAAACTGGCTTCATGGCTCTCTCTCGTCTCCTTTAGATGCGAGGTCAAGAGAGCCATGTGTCAAGGCTAAGTGTTCGGTACCCCTGAAGAACCCAGGCCTCACTACCGCTCGGCCAGGGTCCTGAAGTGCAGCCTGCAAATCCTCAGCGATTTGAAACCCCTCTACTTTAATCTGACTAGTGTCACTTTGTGGGTGAATACCACGTCCAATCCTTATTATATATGAATTCTACATACCTTAAACTATCTATTTCTGTATAGTTTGTTTCTTTAACGAATTGTTGATGTCCACAATACCGGCGATATTCCGCATTTCATTCGTAAAATGCGCGCAGCCATTTGAAGTGACAAGCGGCAAATATATCAACAGATGGTGCTACAGGGCGGAAGCAGCAAGTTTTACCGGTTTACCTCATACAATTTTGCTGGGCATTTGCGCTCGATCCAAAACGTGGTCATGCATCTCCACAATAAAAAAATGAGTGTCTTCTGGATGTGGAAATCGCGACATAATGATGACACTAAGATTAAATGAAGCCTTGCATTATACTGTGCAATCTTTGTGTCTTCGTTATATCGCGATTTCCACATCCAGAAGACACCCATTTTATTTTCTTGTAGTTATGCGCGAAAACGTCTTGGGATCGAGCGCGAGCACCCAGTAAAATTGTACGAGGTAAACCGGTAAAACTGGGGAATTTGCCGCTTCTGTCCTGTAGGGCCATCTGTTGACAAAGTTGCCGCTTGTCACTTCGAATGGCTGTGCGCATGTTACGAATGAAATGCAGAATATCGCCGGTATTGTGGACATCAACAGTTCTTTAAAGAAACAAACTATATGTAAATAGATAGTTTAAGGTATGTAGAATTCAAATATAATAAGGATTGGACGTAGTATTCACCCACAAAGTGACACTAGTCCCATTACAGTGGAGGGGTTTCAAATTGCTGAGGATTTGCAGGCTGCACTTCAGGACCCTGGCCGAGCGGTAGCGAGGCCTGGGTTCTTCAGGGCTAAGTGTCCGGTCTTACATTATATTTATCGTAACAAAGCAGAAAAAAAAGACAGTAAAATTTTTGTAATTTTTTGTATTAGATATCCCTGCGAGCCTGTTTGCTGTTCAGTGTTCTGTGTGATTTCAACAACCGCTTCTTTGGACATCTGAGCATGATATAGCTGCACAGTTAAATTATATTGAAATTATTGTTTTACAGACTCAAAAAGATATAAAACAGATGTATAATAATTTTGAGATACTTTTGGTCTTGATTGTAAAATGTAGAAAATCTAAGATGGCATATATATATAAGTAGGCTGCTTTAATAATTTTTTGTCATTTGAAGTAATTTATCAGGCTGATTTGGCTTTTAAGTACTGCTAGCAAGAAAGAAAAATATATTGTCTAACCTTGGCGCAATTGCCCCTATGCAAGCCCGCTTCTCTAGGGGCACAACAGTGCCAATGTTAAAATCCTTAGACGTTAGTAGGGAATCGACTAGCTTTTATTATAATGTGGGAGCGTATACAATCATAGTGCTGGCATATTCTATATACCTTGTTCTATCTATTAACATCAAGAAAGTGTGTCCACACTAGATTATTTCAGTTATATTATCACGAATAAATGTTGGAGCATGCAACTTTTCCTGACCAACCACCATGCTTATGCAGCGCCATCTGGCGAGTCCCACCACTATTTGTAGCCTGGGTCCCAAACTTTGTAACAGTCAATTACCTGCGACAGAGGGCGTGGCTGTTGTCCATAAGTTCAAAGTAAGCTACTGACAACGCCCTCTAGCAGAGAGTCATATGTTAATGGAGAGGAGGACCCCTGTTGCATGGTACCGGCTTCTGCCCAAAACAAATATGGCGGATGGTTGGTCTGGAAAAGTTGTGTGCTCCAACATGTCTTCGCGAAAAAAATAACTGAAACAACCTAGTGTCGACACACTTTCTTGATGTCAGATGATGGAACAAGGTATATAGAATACGTAAAGAATATGATTCTTCATGCACACATTATAATAAAAGCTACAGACGAATCCCTACTAACGTCTAAGGATTTTAACATTGACACTGTTGTGCTCCTAGAGAAGCAGGCTTGCCTGGGGGCACTTACGCTAATGTCTAACCATGTCTAATGTTAAAGTTTTTGTCTAATTTTCCTACATGAAAGGCAGTGGCTGCCGCTATATTTGATATGCAATGTTACATACATATTTGCTTTATAATGTATTTTCACGAAAAGGCACTTATGCAATAATTTGATATGTGTGGGAACCTTAAAGTCTGGATATATATACAGATGACTACAGTACATGGAACTAGCCTAGAGTTGTTTCTGACAGGCAGGCCGGTTCTAAGCCTGTGTGATCATGGTAGCGTCACTCTGGAGGTGTAAGTTGAAGATGAAACATTATGGCTAATAATTATTCTCTACAAGCATTGATTTATATCAAGGAAGAAATCTGCTATTTCAAAATAAGGCTGTGAAGTAAAAACGTGTTAGTTAAAATGGGAAAATAGATTTTGTTGAAAAGTGTGATATGTGCAGACATTACTTGTTATTACCAACTATCTTACAATAGTAATGTCTTGTTTTCAGGTTATGCATGACAAAGCTTTACATACCGCAATTTTTTTTTTCATATCCACAGATTTTACAAGAGATTTTAGATCTATAGATCCATTTGCACAGTTAAGAGTATTGCATAGGCATCTCTTCTCTTAGGTGCTTACTGTATGACTCGCTTCAATTTAAGGCTTAAAGTTATAAATGGTAGACCAATAATTGAGCAGAAATTCAGAAATATACTTTCGTTATTTTATTTATGTTAATTTGTATCTAAACTTTGTACATGGTCAAATTCCAAGACTTGAAGAGCTATATCTGTTATTTTTACCTCTGTTTTGGTATGCAATCACTTAAAATCAATCTCTACTTTATTCTTACTACAGAGTAAAAAGTCCAATTCATAAATGCAATGGAGTGATATTTCAGCCCATATTTTCCACAAATTTGCCAAGATCACTCTGAAAATCACTGACATGAGTAAGTAAGCAATTTCAATGTTAAACAATGTTTCTTTATGCTAATGCTCCATTGGCAACAGATACACTGTCGCAAATTGCATAATTTTCTTGAAAATATTTCTATTCTGCTTTCTTTCTAATATATTGCAGGTTGAAAATGGATGACAAGAAGGATGGATCCCCTCAATGTGAAACATTAAATGGCAGTGTACATGGTGGGGAAGGCTTGACCAAGTCAAAAGAAGGTACCTAATAATATGTTATATCTCACTTTCGAATATGTTCATACAAGTAGTAATAAGCACATAAATTAAATTATTAATATTTTTTTAATAATTTGCATTCATATTTTACTATGTAACAGAGAATAACTTTATTTAACTCATTAACAATTATTGCTCTTAATATACTTTATATCTCTTTTGTCCTCATAGTCACTTTTTAACTTTGCAGAAACTGGCCAGAATATGGTCAATGATTATAAATGGGAGTTCAACTCTAAAAGCCATTCAGATTCTGAACTTGAGAGTTCAATATATGAAAACACAACTGATACATCAAGCAAGGATTTATTGAAGAAGTCAAGAGTTAACCATCACCATGTAAAAGAAGCAGCAAGTGAAACATCTATTAAAGCTGAAACAAAGGCAGGAAGAGGAAGGAAGAAGGCTAATAAAGGATTAAAGTCGAAGAAACAACCGCAGTCAAAACCAGCATCCAGCTTGCGTGTGAAATCTGCTTCTCTTGATAGGTAAGAAAAAAAGTATGTAAATTTTGACCACATTATTTGGCTAATCATCTACTGTTATCACCATATGACCGTTTTTTAACAGTTCTAAAGTGCTCATTGACTATCATTAATCAATCAAGATTATTACTACAGAAAGGCCACACGCAACACAGTGCTGACAGACTACTTTCCTGTGAGAAGAAGCTGCCGTATGTCTTCTGAGGAGCTAAAGGTACTAAACTAGATCTGACTGAGGACTGAGGTAGTTGCGTTAGTGGAATACAATAATTTAATTATTACCAGGATTGCTCACAATATATGTTTTGGCATTTTTCGATGCAGGGACATATTATTACAAATAAACAATGACAAGCCTGGACGCTACATTCAGTAACTTTCTTTGTTTCATAGATTGAAAGTAATTTAATACCTGAAAGTAAACATTTTTGTTGTTAAGCTTTACAAAATTTAGTAAACGTATATCTGACAGAACCCTTGCAATATGGACATTTTATTTCGTTTCTGCAAATAACTTGTGAAACTAGTGTCAGCCCTGCATGCGTTGAGCCAAAAGTATACTATGGGATCAGGGCATTAACAACCCACGATTACTATGTATCTCTGTAGCTTTCCTGTTGCATCAAACATGCAATAAAGTTACCAGTGTACTGTCAGCCGATATATAATTACCTTCATTTATGCTATCAAATTAAATATTTAAGCTGTATCTAGCATAATTTGTGTGTGACCAATTATTGAATATGTCTTAATTTTTAAAATCAGAATCAAAAGATAAAAGATACAGAAGCCGCCATTTTAGCGAATCGAGAGGAGGGACTCAAGGTATGTTATTCATTTATGCTTATGTGGATTTTTTTTTATCTTTAAATGTAAATGGCTTCGTTGTTTCGTGTCCAGGTTTAAATTATGCGAGTACAAATGATTGCTCCAAAGCATGGCAGACATTAAAATGATGATTTAATTTTATTCTTAGCGACTTCTAATGGCACAAAGAACCTCACTAGCTCCATTGGAGAAACATCGACCTTTATAGTCAAGTCATGAGTTTGTTTCTTAAAGCGAGTGTAAAACCTAATCTAATCGCGATCTGCGCCAAAGTTTACATCTTCAAGTTAAATTGGCGTGTGTTCACGCTTCGTTTTGGTCGACTGCTTAGGTAGAAACAAATTAATTCAACCCGTCCCCATCAATGTCGAGCAGCGCGCCATTTTGCCGGAGTAAGTGACATATATGGTGACCCTTTTATTGCGAGCTACAGAGAGGACGACAAATTTTGTAATTTGAATGTTAGACACTTAGGTATTATATGAATCGGCATATCAGCGTTAGAGGCGGGCTGGCGGCTTCCTTTAAGCTCTTAAATGCAGCTGTTTGTTGTGCCATAAGTTGATCTGCCATAGCTTGTTTTCTATATTTGTAGGTTGTAGACTTTGAGGGCAAGGGGCGCGGCGTGGTGGCAACCAAGGCCTTTCTCAGGGGTGACTTTGTCGTGGAGTATTACGGGGATCTGATCGACAAGAAGACGGCCGAGGCGCGCGAGAAGGCGTATGCTGCCAACCCAGAGTTCGGCTGCTACATGTACTACTTCCTCTTCCGCAATAAGACTTACTGGTGAGTAAAAAGTAAAAGGCGCTGAGAGATTTTGCAGCGTAGTTCTTTGTTCTCTGTTATGTAGCATCCAAGAGGCAATTCAATTGTCGCGTATCTTATTTTCTGGGACTTTCCACCCAGTGTCTGGCGTGCCGTTCAATATCTGTCCTTGTCCCTTCGTAAATCAGCGATGAAAATGTCTTGTCTGCAAGACCGGTGCGTGGGCCTGTAATCATACCATATGAACGCGGATTGAACCAAGCCATGTAGAGTTGATTTAAACAGATAATCGAGTAGTTAATATAGTTATGCGTTTCAGCGTTGATTTACACAGATAAGGCCGTATGTACTATATTTGTGTGTGTATTTCAGCGTTGATGCCACGGCGGAGAGCGGTCGCCTGGGCCGGCTCTTGAACCACAGTAAGACTGCGGGTAACTGCGCCACCAAGGTGATGGGCATTGGCGACCAGCCTCACCTCATCCTAGTGGCCGCCCGGGACATCGACGAAGGCGAGGAACTCCTCTACGACTACGGCGACCGCAGCAAGTCCTCGCTGGAAGCCCACCCTTGGCTCGCACGGTGACCCCCATCGACAAGGGACCTCAGGAATGGACTTACCTCATAATGACCATGATTGTTCTAACAGCGATGACGTCACCGCAATGGCGTGGTCTCGTGAGGGTGAAGCAGATCTGAAGCGGTACCAATTCGCTGAGTTTCATGTGCTTCCCGAATGGACGGTCACTGCGTGAGGCGTCGCCGTTAAGCCGTCGTTGCATGAAACGTCATAATTTAAGCGTGTCTTAGTTAAAGCATTACCGTCATTTCATTGGGCGATGGCGTATAAGAAGTATGTTGGGTATGGCAGAGTGTGTATGTTTGATGACGATGTGCATTTATCCACTCTAGTTCTTCCCTGGGGAAGCATTGAACCATGTTGTGGTAAAACTCCTGAACTCCCCGGCGCGTCTGTAAGGTAGCTTTGACTTTAAGTCTCGAATTTGAATTTAAGACTAGTCTAAATTAGGTTCTGCAAAAAAACAAATGTACCGATAATCAACATATGATCGAAGCTCTGTAGCTTAAGTTAATCAAAGTACCCGTTCCACATCTACTGTTGTTTAGCAGCCACTTTAATTGAAACTCACAGCAATGAATCGCCCCTCGTGGGGATTCGTTGTGAAGCTACAGCAAAAGGGCTTTGTTGACAGGAGTTCGTTAGAATTTTGTGAGATGATGTAAATATTGATGTTTATTGCGTGTGTGACGTTTCCTTCCTGCTATAGTCAACTTTAAAGTGAATTAGGAATCATAATTAAGGACTTGTCTTGATTCTTGGTCAAGCTACAGCAAAAGGGCTTTGTTGACAGGAGCTTGTGAGATAATGTAAATTTATGTTTATTGCGTGTGTGACATCTCAACTTCATACTCAACTTTAAAGTGAATTAGGAATCATATTTAAGGACTGCGGTCATTAGTCATACCATTTTATTATCGCGCCAATCTTCTATTTAAACTTAACCGATTTTAACTTATTTTATTGTAAACCAATATGGTTTCATAAAATATAAGGTATCTTCAGCTTACGAGCATGCATGTCGAGTATGAAAACTGCAGGAACAAATGCAACAAAAGAGGCAATTGGGTATCTATGTGGCTCGTGATCTCACATTGGTGTGTTCAGTCATGCAGTTTATGGGTATGTTATTTTAGTGCACAACTGTATTTTAGCAGTCTCTTCTGTCTAGTTCTGCCATGCAATAATTTATTTGTATATTTGATCAACTGTACATCTGTACAACCCCATCAAATGCATTTTCATGTTTTATTAAACTGCGTTGCATTCTTTTAACTTGTACATCCTAGGGCCTAGTTCTCATCTTGTGTTTGATGTAATTAAAGTGATGATAACTTGATAGTTTGTATTGTGTTCCCTGAATACATGCAATGTACAATACGCCATTTTCCTAACCATGACATCCACGCCCCTCCGCTTCCATCGGAAGTATCATACCGTATTTTTGCTGGCGTATCTGTTGCTTTATCCGCCCTCTCGGTAACTGGGGCCATCTGAGTGCCTTGGGACCGTATTGATAAACCACACGTAGCCTACGCAGGAGATTTGGCAGGCCCACGGTGCGGCTACTTGCCACACCCGAATTCTCTGGGCGGACGGCCTCTGGCTTAGTCGGCGGGTGCGACAAATAAGGAATAAGACGCACCTCTCAAATGAGCGTTCGATTTCGATGGTCTTTAGTTTTCCAAATTTAGTTCCAAATTTGGCCAAATGTGGCAGGGCTGAGGAACGCTTGATATCACTATCGCATTGACGTCGTGACCGTTGTATATGCTGAATATATTGCCGCTGCTATCATATCTCTTTGGAACGGCACGTGGATCGAACACTGCTGTCCGTGCTTCAGTAGCTGTAAAAGGAGGGGTGCAAGGGGTATTTTTGTTCCTCGGACATATAAACATGAGTTTGGAAAGAGGAAAACTCTTCGTGAGCTGGGAATGGATGAAGGATTTCTTCCTCCCTTGCCCCCTCCCCCCTCCTCCAAAGGACTCCTGGAAAGTTCATGCGTAAGCTAAGTGTGGTGGATGTGGTGGTTAGCGCGCTCGGGTTGCTCGCAAAATCATTGCCATTCCAGCCCTCGTGCCGAAATTCGCGTCTTATTGTGCGGGATAAAGACCCCCATGTTCTCCTTCCAACAGAGATGAGATTTACATGGCAGACCACAGTTTCACTTCTATATTTTTCACCAACGTGTCCATATCGCATAATATCCGAACCCATCTAACTGATCACTATCAAAATATTGTACAACAGGTACATCCCAGAATAATGACCTTCTACTAGTTTTTTTAACATGCGAAGTACATGCATGTGGTGTCGAGGGTTTACGCCCATTTTGACCGCTGGATGAATCGACCGCCAGTGGGATTGAGGAGTGAAGTTTGTGTTGAGAGGTGTGTGTGGGGGGGGGGGGGGGGGGGCGGGGTTGCTGGTCAATGTTTGATGGGGTAGAGGCTTGCCCAGATGAGAAGGGATCGAAGAATAACGCCATGCCAAAGTTTAGCCTCCTTTTTGTTATTTAATTCTGAGAAAAAAAAAAAACCCTGGACGAACCGAGCGCCCTCTACTGTCGGAAGATTGACTCTATGGAACTCTCTACTCACTGAGGTAAATTTAACGTTTCCGTCCTGGATTCGCGCCAAAGACAACACGAAACAGCTGAGTCCCGTTTAGTTCGACCAGCTTTCGCCAGTGTTATGCTCCAGATTTGTTGTTTGATGTCAGATGCTTCTGCTCATTTCGTTAGCAAAGACGCCAGCAAAAAATGAAGTGATTAGGATATTGAGTAAGATGTTAATATGTTGTAGGTAAAACCTAGAAGGCGAGCGTAGACTTTGACTTTGTTGTGAAGCAATTTTTTGGACCCCCACTGATGATAACTGGGCTAAACTGTTTCTCATAACCTTAGTTATGACTTGTTCTTTTTAAAGGTGAAGTTTTACATATTATGCTATTTTGTATATTTAATATCAAAGTTTTGGTACTGAAAAAGTAAATCTAGTAGTTTAGTAGTACATTTGATTTGTAGTCAAGTGACCTGCCCCTGACCGAATCTGTCATGATTTAGGTTCCTATTACCCTAGGTTGCTTTATTTGTGATCTGTAAAGTTCGTTCGTGAGAAATTGCCATCTAAAAATAGGCTAAGGCAATGAAAAAATCAATTTCCATCCCCTGGTACATTGACTGACCGAAAATGTTTGTTCTCAAAGTTTAAAAGTGCCGTATTTTGTGGGGAGGGATCATTGCATGGTGTAGGTGGAGTGCCATGGTCAGATAGATGTGGCCGGCAATAGTTATGTTCCTGCCTTCCTGCTCCCTGATTTGGATTTGTAACTTCACGACTCAGCTCATGTAATGAGCTTGAGTAAAAATTATGCTCAAGATCTCTAGAATTTGAAACTGGACGACTGGTTGACTGGATTGTATTACGGTTACCCAGTGTGAAGCAAAGTACTGTGAATATTTTTTTATGTAAGGGTGGTCCGCCATTATTCAACGCAGCAAACCCAGCAAGAAGTAGTCTACGATAGACTACGACTACGATAGTCTACAATATCCCAAATGACAAGCAGCTGTGATAGATCTAGAAGCTTTTAGTTTTGAAGTAGATGTGCTAAAGAAGGGGAGCACAACTTGTTTTGATTTGATAATTGGACTACTGCAAGAACTTACTACTTTTTAAATATAATGAAGAATGCTAATGGATAGATGTTCGAAGATCTTGATAACTTAATTATCTCTAGATGTAGGCTAATCTTAACTGAAGGGTTTGTTATAAACCAACAAAAAACAATTTTTGCGCCAAATTGTTTAAAGCTGGGATCCAGCTTTGTATATTACCTTCTAGCTAATCTATATTAGAAATTAGTTATTTGACGGATCCTACACGGACGCCTAATGAACTTTCAAACAACCCGTTTGAATGAACACAGATGTTGCTTTGATTCGATAATTAGAGTAAGGTTACTTTTTAAAGTAAGCTTATATTAAAGAATGCCAATGGATAGATGTTCGAAGATCTTAATAGATCTAACTTATCTCTAGATGTAGACTAAGCTTAATTACATTTTTTGTTAAAAATCTGCCAAACAACAGCAATTTTTGCCTTAATTTTTTTTCAAGTTTTGATCCAACTTAAATTTGCATGTGGAGTTGTTTCGCTGTTTTTGAATGCCAAATTTGCGTATAAGAACACAAGCCTAAGGCCTTAAGGTTCATAACAGACAATAAACACCTACCATATCGCTCACCAATTATCTGCCAATGGCAATGAGCAAAACATTTCAAATTCATGAATTGTCCGCCACAAAAATGAAAACTGGTGCTGATTTGAAACGTCATAAACGTGTGTGAGCAAGTCGTTTACCGGTGCCACCGACAGGGGGCCCAAGCGCTAAATTATATGAGACAATAGAAGCGTCCGGAGCGCCACTTTTTCTTTGGCGGTGGCTGTTGACACTGCTTGTGGTCAAAGGTAACATTTCCTGTTTATGTTTATTTTGGTACAGCCGTTGCAACGGCCAGCTCCACATGTAACTTTAAGCTTAGTAAGTCTTACATTAATTTCCAGTTAGATCTGCATTAGAAGTCTATTTTAATGAAAGGCTAAAAGACGGTTGTCCCAATCAAATGGTTCAAATAAGTAAATAAATAAGTGGTGAAAGTCATATGATTATAGCCTAAATGTGACGTTAGATCTAGCACCTTTTGGATCACCAACCTTGATCTATATTTTCAAAAGCTGAACTAGATTGTAGGCCTAACGCCAGTAACGGATCTAAATTTAGATCTGGATCTAGGCCTAAGCTTAGATCTAGAACATGTAATGCGTTAACGAAGCAATTTTTGCCTCAAATTGTTTAAAGCTTAGATCCAACTTAAACTAGATCTAGGGAACTTACATTAACTTAACTTCCAGCTAGATCTATATTAGTCAATTAGAAGTCTATTGTCCTGAAAGGCTCAGTAAACATTAGCTAAAAGAGTCAAATGGTCCCCTGCCCTGGTCAGGGTCAAAACTGTTCTATGCCCGACTATGGATCCTACACTGGCGCCTGATGAACTGTCAAATAGATCTAACTCCTAGGCTAGATCTAAATATTACACAAATAAGTTACCTTAGCACTTTAATGTATCACCAACCTTGATATAAATTGACAAAAGCTAGACTAGACGTGGAAATGTTGTAACATCAACGAAGCCTGGTAAACTGCTGACAAATCTGAAACTGTCGTCTGCGCGTTCGACTTGTGCTGCCACCAAGCGAATGCAGCCCGCGCGCGTGTTGAGCGCCCTCTGTCAGGAGAGAGGAGGAAACATGCATGTTGTCGCTATGATCAGCGTTTCATCAGTTGGAATTATGTTTTTGTATGTGAATTATCTACCAATTATGTATATTCTTTAGTGAATGTGCGGGTTTGGGCTGCATATAAGTTTTTGACAAAAAAATAAACATGAACTTTCCCGGAATGCATTTAAACGCATGCGCATGTCACACCACTGGGGGTCGACTACCGGTTGATTTTTTTTCGCGCGTTACAGTATGGGATTGAGATACAGATTTTGTCAGTTTTTTACGTGTGTGTTATCTAAAGAGCTCACTACGCTCGCTATAAAAGATCATGTCAACATCATCAACTGATCAACATTGGTCATTGTGACGGATGTCAGGCATAAGGGCCGCATGGCACAAAGGCCGCGCGGATGTTAGGGGGTTGAGGAGGACGGGGGTGTGGTGGGGGGGGGGGAGCGGGTGGTGGTGTATGTGTGCGGAGGGGGATGTGTGCGGAGGGGGATGTGTGTGGACGCAGTGTGCCGTGGCCCAGTGCCGTGGCGGCGGACGCAAGGTGTGAATTGCAACTTGTAGTCTCTTATCGGCTTCCGTGGCGGGGTCTGGGACTGGGGCACAGTAGCGAGTCAATTAATTTGTAGCCTCTGTTATCTTCCTTTGATTTGGTATTCATTGCTCGATCACACTTTATATGATGCGCGGCTTCTGGTACTGGCATTAATTGCCGTCTATATCGTGGGGCAGTCCGTGTTGGCCACATCGAATGGACGTGCGTCGTCTGTGCCGACCTCCCTCCCGCCGCCGACCGACCTCAAGCTGCTGATTTTGCCGCCGATGTCCCTCGCCCGGCCGAACTTCTAGCCGCAGACCTCCCTGATGGTGCCGATTTTCAGGCCCCCGACCTCCCTGCCGACCTCCCTGCCGGACTTCCCGCCGACCTCCCTGCCGGACTTCCCGCCGACCTTCCTGCCGGACTTCCCGCCGACCTTCCTGCCGGACTTCCCGCCGACCCGCTTGTCGGCGATTTGGGGCCCTATGCGGTGCCTGAGAGATGGCAAGAAATTGAGCGGAGGTCCTGGAGGCTGCCAGACCCGGAGAGGTCCCGGAGGCTGCCGGACCCGGAGTGGTGGTCCCGGAGGCTGCCGTACCCGGAGCAGAGTTCCCGGAGGCTGCCGGACCCGGAGTGGAGGTCCCGGAGGCTGCCGGACCCGGAGTGGAGGTCCAGGAGGCTGCCGTACCCGGAGCGGCCATGGAGTAAAATCAGGCCCGAGGAGGCTGCCGAGAGCGGAAGTCCCGTAGGACATTGTCTACATTTGTATCTACTGTTTTGTTTTGTTTGAAGTAGTTGTCAGTAGTTGTAGCCTTTACGGCCGTACACCATTGTGACAACCACACTGTGACAACTTCATCCACGGTCACTCGGTTTGTGAGATGGAAGTCCTACGGCCTGTGTATATATATGTATATATAGATGAGGTCAGCTGACTTGGACAGGTTGCAAAGAAGTCAAATGTCAGCTGACCATATGTATTTAGCCAATAGGTGTTAGAGGATTTAAACAGGAAGTTATTGCCAGATCTGAAGGGTCAATATGGATATGACTCGAGGTATCAAATATAGATCTGAAGGGTCAATCGGGATCTAAGGTGTTCAATCTGGATCTGAGGGGCCAAATATCTCACAAATAAAGTCACAGTCAAGTCAATTGTTAAGGTCAAGGTCATTGTAGTGGGCCGAAGACATAATCTGGATTTTACATTTTATGTCATTCTCACCCTAGGGTGACGCAATCTTGTTTTAATTGTTGTTTAAAGAGGTGTAGTTTCATCTGTACTTAAAATCACGTCAGATACCTCTTTCAGCATCAACAGCTGCCAGAGATCTTCCAAAGTTTTTTTTTTTACTTTTTAATCTGAGACGTCATTGTCTTTCAATGTATGCTTAGACGTTAATCTTCAGATACTGTATCCCTATTACCTGTGTCCACGTCCTATTGATACCAAACATTACATTGTTTCTGTATGCTAGCTTTTACCATCAACCACAATGTAAATCAAGGTTATCCAGAATGTATGTTTTAACCACTTTTGGTCATATCACGTTAATTGGAGAAGAAAGAGAGAGTGGAACCATGTCCCCAGGGTAACCTCCTACTCTTCGCAAAAAAGGACCTCTGAACTTTATCCTCACACAGACATGGCCACAGCGGGGCGCAAACCACCGATCCAAAGTGCTGTTATGCTCTCAGATGGCCAGAGCACTCTAGGTGAGTGTTCTAACCCACTGAGCTATCAATGCCCCCAATGTAAATCAAGATGTTACATTTCAGGTCTTGCCGAAGAAGACTAGTGTTTTACTCCCTATCATGATGAAGAAAGCGTCCAATAAGGTAAGACTAATCAGCTGCAATGGTTTCGGCCTCATTACTTGGCCCTCAGTCTTTACGCTGAGATAGTAATTGCATAGGTAATCATATTCAGTGTGTAATAGCAAACATAAAGTGGGGCCAACTGTCTGAAGAGCTGGGCCAATTAGCTGAACCAGTTTGTGTGCCTGAGGCTGTCCTTACATGCTAGCCCAGTCATGACTGGCTTTTTGCCAATATGCAGGCCAATTTTTAGATATTGTGATAGAATATTATAATTGAAGTAATCCCAATCACCATGTAAACTTTATGGAAAGTTGAGCCTTTCCCCTTTGTGTGTTTGGTAATAGAACCATCGGCAAGCCCTCGATGTTCATATCATGTGAAAACATATTGTTTTTGTCATGTGCACATGTATTTCCTTCATTCAGTCTGATGATGAGAACCAGAAGAAAATATCCTTATTCTTCAAGGTATGATTTAGTTTACATTACTTTGTAAAGCATTAAGACTGCATGTATGTTTTGAAATCTTTAACATTGAGTAGCATGTGGGTATTAAACAACGTTAGTATGTTAGTTACCCTTGTATGAAACTAAATGTAACAACATGGATTAAATATTTCCTCTTTATGCCCCTCCTTTGCCCCTTTTCTTCCTCTTTCTCCTCTTTCTTTCCTCTTTTACCTCCTTCATAGAGAAGTATATGCCCCACCTTTTTCAATTAAGCTTTTGGAATGAAACAATTGGTGTTTCATTAATTGCAGCAAGGGACTAAGGCACCAAGCTCCAGTGGCCTCTTTTCAGTGGTCGGGGATGGCAAACAGCTACCTGCCAAGCATTGTACGACCAAGAGCATTGTGCCAGGGGCGAGCTCTGCATCTCTGTCAACAAAGCGGAGTGGCGCCAACCGCTGCCCGAGTGAAAGAGCAGCAGCGGCGGCGCAGGGTGGCGTCACCAGGGAGTCACACGTGGGGGTCCCGGGGGTCGGTAGTCCAGTTGACGCCGACCGTAGCGCCAGCGACATGGACATCATACCCGACACACCGGATAATGGCGATCGCAGGGACGAATCCACCGTCGGAAAACGGAAGATTTGTTTAAATACGGAGAGACGTAGACTGGAGGGCTCTGCTGTTGGGGATCGAAGACATGTGTCTCAAGCTTCGGCGGACGGTCATCTCGTTGCCGGCGGGGGTTGCGGGACCACAGGAGCGCGACTCACAATGTCCAAAGTCCACCGCTCTAAGCCGCATGTAGTCGTCGTCAGCACAGCGGCCCGGAAGCGATCTCACAGCAACGGCGAATCTCCGAATCCGAAGAAAGTTGCCCGAAAAGTCACTCCCGGAAAGATGGTGGCCGGCATCCGTTCCAACGCGGACGCCTTCTTGTCTCCAAGCAACGTGTTGGGGAGAGACGCCACGGCGTATGCGGCAGTCGCGTGCCCATCAAAGGTCGTCAAGGCGAAGAGAAACATTTTTACGGGGAGCGGATGTGACGTAAGCCATGGGGACGATGAAATAACCGCCGGGGTTACAAATAAAAATAAACCCGGCGTTGGAAGTTTGGGTCACGCACTTGACGTGGAAGCATGTGAGTCGGGCGAGGACGCATTGCTCAGTGACATCATAGCTGAGATGAAGGACATCATGCGGACACAAACGCCGAATGCAGGAAAGCGACGAACGCCGGCGAAGAAAACCTCTCCTTTTCCGGGGAACAAGACTGCGAAAAATGCTGCTTTGAAGGCGTCACGTTATGTGAATACATTTCAAAACAAGACTCCCAGCCGCAAGGCTGGCCTCAATAAATCCCCTGGGTTTACCAGGACTGAACAAGATTTTGCAATGTGTACCTCAAAGGAGAACCAACCGAAGAGAGGCGGCGAAGAGACTGGTCCATGTGATGAAGCTGTCCTCGGCCTATCGCCTGACATCGATACGGTGTCTCAACAACTCGACAGACTGTCGCCCTTCAAGTTCGACCCAAACGATTGGTAAGTTGATAAAGACCTCCCACCCCAAATATCCCACAAGTAACAACTGACGTGTACGTAGTACACACGCTGATGTAACTTCGGTAATATCCCGATATGTAATATCGCATACCAGACGTCAGAATGTCACAAGTAAACAGGCCTAATGAGCTCTATATTCCAAATGAATTGTTTCGAATGTGACAGATTTGCTGTGGAGCTTGCGCTTCTAACTGATTCCTGTAGCCCAATATATGTACATATTTGAAGCGACATTTGGGCTTAAAAACTATGTCTACACACGCACATTTGGCAATTATACTGACGTTGTTGTTTTCGTTATCCATCAGTAGTCCTGGATGTCCGTAGCGAGTTGGCACTCTATTCATGAAGCACTCTACTTTACTGCTGAACGCAGGATGCATACATATACAATGTACATTTATATATGTATATTACACATGCCCTTGAATAATGCGTTGTTTGCAGGGACGACGACATGGAGGCTGAGGAAGGCCGCGTGCCACCGTGCCAAGCATTCGGCCGACACAAGGTGCGGGATGTCATCCAACAAGGGTAAGATGATGAGATCCGCGGCAACTGTTAAGTTTGGTCGAACCGAACTCTGCCATGTCCATTAAACAATCTGAAGTCGTAATAATATTGCATAATATATCCTGTAAACCGCCGTTGCGTTGTAATGCGTAGCGGTTTGCAGGCCCTGGGAGGCCGGCCGCCAGAGTACCGTAGAACCGCCGTTGCGTTGTGATGCGTAGTGGTTTGCAGGCCCTGGGAGGCCAGGCCGCTGGAATACCGTAGAACCGCCAGTGCGGCTAAAGCGTTTCTATAAATAGCCGAATGGACGGCTTCTGGGCACTGCACATGCACACGACATGAACACGCAACGGCCGTTCGACGGCACTTTATGTCTTGTAGCTGAAAGGATATGGAATATGACGATATTCCTACCAAATGATCTGTTCCTATTGCTGCCACTGAACCATCCCTGAATCAGTTACATCTATACACCATTATATATTATGCATTTTTTTCTAAAACTGGATATATGTGTTGCCAAAATAAAAAAATAAATTGTTGTGCTACATATAATGTGCCATTGCCATATACAAAATTAGTTTATGCTGTTATCAATGGAATCACAATAAAATAGATGTTTACGTCAAACCGACAGTACAAGTACCTTGTAGATCTTTTGTTATAACTGTACTGAAAAAAAAACTTTGAGTTGAGTTCAATTAATCTTTGCTGCAGTTCTACATGCATGAATGTAAAACATGCCCAGTTTCTTATTTAATTATGTTGCCGAATTGAACATTTATTTGATCATGAAGCAAATCAATAATGCACGAGACGAAATCAATAAATAATAAATGGAACTTGTTTGCTAGTATGTTTCTTTGATATGAAATGCTAACACCCTTTTCACATCCCAGGGGCGAGACGCTTCTGAAACTGGAGTGTGCGTGCACCGGGCAAGCGAAAACTGTCGAACTGCAAGGATTTTGGTGAGACCGGAGGGGGTGGGGGTGAGGGTGTGCGCGTAGTGTGTGAACCGGTGAAAGTCCATATGGATCAGCTGACAGTTCCTTCTGGAAATGTCATTTAAAAGTCACTCTATGTCAATTGTCGCAATTTATCTTTGGATGTTTCCTAAAGGTTAAATTTGTTCTATTGCGAAAGAAATGGTGGGGAACCAAGTCAAGATGTACTGAGGCTGTGTTGGAGTTCTAATAGCAATTGATACCGTATAAATCATTCGGTGTGCGTGTCTCGTTCAACGTACTTATATAGTCCAGAACTCCTGAAAACACTATATATAATAATAATAATAATAATAATATTAATTTTATGGCACTAAAAGACCTCGGGGGCCCATGGTGCCAAACATAAATACAAACGTCATTTTTGCGGTTTCTGTCTTCTTCGTGATACGTATAATATGATTGGATACGCGAATAAAGACATCCATTATGTGTATAAATTAACCAATCTCTGCATGAGATATATTGTCATTATAAAACGACATTATCTGCCGCTACAGGTCTGAGACCCAAGTCCAGACAGGCGACATTGTGAACGTCATCGGCTCGTTTAACGCCGATCGGAGGTGTGTGGTCAGCGACAGGGAGAACTTACTGATCCTCAGCCCGGATATTCTCATATCAGGCACGGCTGTGGTCTCTGGCGTCACCTGCATGCGAAGGTTAGTACACCTGCCGTGACCTGGCACCGTGAGCAATGTCTAAGTACTCTATAATGATACCAGAAGCTATGGTAGATATGTAAGGCGAATGTTTGTGGCGACCTCCCTGGTGTAGACCCTAGACCGCGGATTAATAGGTTTTGTGTTTAAATCCGGACCCGGGCGCCTAATCTGGGGCGTGTTTCATCCATTCATCCTCCACCGCCCCGGGAGATTCTTTGGTCCAGTTTGGCCCTTGTTTCCATACAATCAGCCTAAAACAATACAAATGTTCTTCGTAATTGTGCTGACAACGCAAGATTTTTTAGAGATCCTTATTTGTTCTATTTTACAGATCAGTGCTCAAAGAAAAGTTTAAGGTAATACATTTTGTGCATTTCTTGTTAGCGTTGTATTCAAATTTAAATCGAAATTAAATATAATAACTTTAATAGAAAGTACCGGTAGTTTTGTGGTTGAATTGAACGTCAATATACAAACTTATCTTATTATTACATTAACTCTCGAATCGTCTTCGCATTACCATGAAGTTTTCTTTGTTGGAATTACATTGATGTCATTAAATACGTCAGATGTACATTAGATTTATGTGGTAATAATTAGTCTGTTATATTGCTATATATGGATGTGTGACCTGCAGACCCACGGCTACTTGTCTTCCAGGGCTGTGACAGTATGAACACATACATGTTGTACGGCAGTATCACACACAGCCTCTTTCAGCAGGTAAGCCAGCATATAAGACTCCCTTGCTCTTGAATAGTTATGATTTAGTAACTTTTGATGTTTGCCTTAAACAGTTTTATTCTAGTTTCGTTTACTATGTTTTTCTTCATCGTGTTGGTCACATGAGATAAATTCAAGTCTAATGCTCTTATATGGCAAATTTATTCTTGACTGTGGCTGTTGCTCGATTAGTGTATTGATTTGTATAATTTTTGGTTACCGGTACCTCAGACATAAAACAGAAATACATGTGTACCATTGATTAGGCCAGGCAATGAAGCCAAAATACACTTGATGCACTTGTTTTTATTACCTCAGGCATTGTCACAGAAGTGTTTGAACGCGTCGACTGTGAATGTTCTGATGATGCAGACCATCAAACAGCCTGCCTTCCTGCATCAAATGTTAGTGCCACCCGCTTAGGCTTTCTCTGCATGTATGTTGTGGGATCATGTTAACGCCATACACAAATTCCGCAATTCCATATCTGTGGTCAAATCTGTAGTCAAATACATAGTCGGATAAATCGTTTACATACGTTTGACCCTCGCGCATGTTGATATAATTGTTGCCGGGTAAGCAATGTGGAATAATCATAATGATTTATTGTCAGAAACAAACTCGGCAAGAGTTTAAATGCAAATACAAAAACAAATTAAAAGACGATTTTTCGTTCGAATCAAAGTTTTATTGCTCCTGACAATAGTATATTTTATAGCGCACATATAACTTTCTACGATGTCCCTTTCACATTCTTCTATTCGGATCTCCAATGTTAGGAAGTGGCGGTTTAATGTACGCAGACAGATTTAGAACAAATGTTTATTGCCGAATTAAATTTACCGCATATTTTAGGATCAGGGCCAAATATGGGCATTTGAAGCTGTAACATACTTATCCTTATGCAAAGGTTTTATATCTGCAGTAACTGGCGAAAGCAATATGTCTCTACTGCATAACCTTTTGAACCATTGATGGGTGATATGCATGGCCATTATATTTGATGATCTGTCAGGTTCGCGTTGGGAGTGACAGAAGACACGGTGAAGGAAGAGATCGGCAAGTACGTCTCACCCATCCTGCAGTTTGCCGAGAAACACGTTCGCACAGGAGGCCACAGATTTGGTGACAAGGAGTAAGTTTTTACTGTGCTAGAGTTGTATGGACGGTTTAAATATAGTATGTTATATTTATAAATTTTTTATGACAATAAACTGTAAACCGATCCACGCAGTAAACGCAGTGAATTGATGAGATATTCTGAAAAAAAGGACGTTAATTTAAAAAGATTTGAGGGGTCGCCCCGTGGCGCAATAGGCAGGGCTATAGGTTCGGCTATTGTGCTCTGCTAGGACAGCTTAAGCGGCCGGTGCGTGGTTCGAATCCACCTGTGCAGATGTCTGTTTGGATGTTTGGTACAGGATAAAGATCCTATTGTCGCGATATGACCGACAGAGGTCAAATGGTCCTACTTAAACCAATCAACTCCTTTCTTCGCAAAGAGTCGAGGGTTACTCCCGGAGACATGGCTCCTCTCTACCTCGACCCTTCCTATTATTGCGATTGTTGTTGGCATCCGTCCATCTGCGAAAGACGATGGATGATTATTGCGATATGACCTACAGATGTTTATTGCGATATGACCTACAGATGTTTATTGCGATATGACCTACAGATGTTTATTGCGATATGACCTACAGATATTTATTGCGATATGACCTACATATGGTTATTGCGATATGACCTACAGATGTTTATTGCGATATGACCTACATATGGTTGTTGCGATATGACCTACAGATGTTTATTGCGATATGACCTACAGATGTTTATTGCGATATGACCTACAGATGTTTATTGCGATATGACCTACAGATGTTTATTGCGATATGACCGAAATATTTTACAATCTCCTTCTTCAAACTAACCAACCAATCAAAGGTTTAACTTTATGATGTCGTGGGGTTTACAGATCGTCTGGACTGCCGATCATCACCCAAATAGCCGATATTGAGGAGAATGTCTGGTCGCCCAGGTAACCATTTATCTGATTACTCTTGAAAGCAGTGGCTGCGCAGTATTGTAAATGTACATTAGTTGTTAGAAGAATTTTTGCAGTTACAATGCCGACAATCAGCTGACAAGTACCCTTGGCATAACCTGGTAGCTGGAATCGACATGAGTGAAAAGTGCTGGCCCTTATGTAACGATGCAACTCTGTCCATATATCTCAAGTAAAGCAATAGTAACTTCGACAAATATTTCTTGTCTTTATGATACTTTTATTATTCATGCCGTATAATAATAATTTTTAAATTTCCCGTCACTTTAGATTCGGCATTAAGGGGAAGATTGATCTGACAGTAGAAGTGAAGGTAAGTGTGCGGTTTGTTTTGGGCTGTGAATTCTCACGTGTATCTGATTGTTGCGCTCCTCTTGAAGCTGAATCACCTCAAATATCGAGACGCGTTCTGAGCAAGATCACGAGCACAGGTTTTCCCCGAGGAGCATCACTACAATTACGGCTACCCCGCTTTAATGATGATGTAAAATTTGGTTGTGAAATAATTCATACCCAGAAGTTCTAGTTTGTCTTCCTCCTTTGAGACTCCTTGCTCGGTGTGTAGTTTGGCAGATAGGCACGATGGAACCAGTGTACACCTACAGTGTACACTAAAACCGCCGCGGTTTTAAATAAAAATGATTTGCTTAATAGAGACTGAACTCAAAATAATCACGAATGCGATTCCCTCTTTGTCAGATTATGTAGCCTCTGACTATTACAAACAAGTAAATCTGGCCATTGAGTGTTTTTTGTGTTTGTATCAGACACACGACCGACAACCGACGCGCCGGCGAACGAAGATAATGCCCCTGGAACTAAAAACAGGAAAATCGTCCTTCTCCGTTGAACACAAGGGGCAGGTTAGTTTATCGTGACATGTAATGACAGGTGTGTTCATCGTGATATGTAATGACAGGTTGGTTCATCGTGACATGTATTGAAAGGCGTGTTCATCGTGACATGTAATGACAGGTGTGTTCGTCGTAACATGTAATGACAGGTGTGTTCATCGTGACACGTAATGACTGCTGTGTTCATCGTGAAATGTAATGGCAAGTGTTTTCATCGTGACATGTAATGGCAGGTGTGTTCATCGTGACATGTAATGGCAGGTGTGTTAATCGTGACATGTAATGACAGGTGTGTTCATCGTGACATGTAATGACAGGTGTGTTCATCGTGACATGTAATGGCAGGTGTGTTCATCGTGACATGTAATAACAGGTGTGTTCTTCGTGACATGTAATGGCAGGTATGTTCATCGTGACATGTAATGACAGGTGTGTTCATCGTGACATGTAATGATAGGTGTGTTCATCGTGATATGTAATGACAGGTGTGTTCATCGTGACATGTAATGACAGGTGTGTTCATCGTGACACGTAATGACTGGTGTGTTCATCGTGAAATGTAATGGCAAGTGTGTTCATCGTGACATGTAATGGCAGGTGTGTTCATCGTGACATGTAATGGCAGGTGTGTTCATCGTGATATGTATTGACAGGTTGGTTCATCGTGACATGTATTGAAAGGCGTGTTCATCGTGACATGTAATGACAGGTGTGTTCGTCGTAACATGTAATGACAGGTGTGTTCATCGTAACCTGTAATGACAGGTGTGTTCATCGTGACACGTAATGACTGGTGTGTTCATCGTGAAATGTAATGGCAAGTGTGTTCATCGTGACATGTAATGGCAGGTGTGTTCATCGTGACATGTAATGGCAGGTGTGTTCATCGTGACATGTAATGACAGGTGTGTTCATCGTGACATGTAATGACAGGTTAGTTCATCGTGACATGTAATGCCAGGTGTGTTCATCGTGACATGTAATGACAGGTGTGTTCTTCGTGACATGTAATGGCAGGTATGTTCATCGTGACATGTAATGATAGGTGTGTTCATCGTGACATGTAATGACAGGTGTGTTCATCGTGACATGTAATGATAGGTGTGTTCATCGTGGTATTTAATGACAGGTGTGTTCATCGTGACATGTAATGACAGGTGTGTTCATCGTGACGCGTAATGACTGGTGTGTTCATCGTGAAATGTAATGGCAAGTGTGTTCATCGTGACATGTAATGGCAGGTGTGTTCATCGTGACATGTAATGGCAGGTGTGTTCATCGTGACATGTAATGACAGGTTGGTTCATCGTGACACGTATTGAAAGGCTTTTTCATCGTGACATGTAATGACAGGTGTGTTCATCGTAACATGTAATGACAGGTGTGTTCATCGTGACCTGTAATGCCAGGTGTGTTCATCGTGACACGTAATGACTGGTGTGTCCATCTTGAAATGTAATGGCAAGTGTGTTCATCGTGACATGTAATGGCAGGTGTGTTCATCGTGACATGTAATGGCAGGTGTGTTCATCGTGACATGTAATGACAGGTGTGTTCATCGTGACATGTAATGGCAGGTGTGTTCATCGTGACATGTAATAACAGGTGTGTTCTTCGTGACATGTAATGGCAGGTATGTTCATCGTGACATGTAATGACAGGTGTGTTCATCGTGACATGTAATGACAGGTGTGTTCATCGTGGCATGTAATGACAGGTATGTTCATCGTAACATGTAATGACAGGTTAGTTCATCGTGACATGTAATGCCAGGTGTGTTTATCGTGACATGTAATGGCAGGTGTGTTCATCGTGACATGTAATGACAGGTGTGTTAATCGTGACATGTAATGGCAGGTGTGTTCTATCGTGACGTGTAATGGCAGATGTGTTCATCGTGACATGTGATGGCAGATGTGTTCATCGTGACATGTAATGACAGATGTGTTCATCGTGACGTGTAATGACAGGTGTGTTCATCGTGACAGGTAATGGCAGATATGTTCATCGTGACATGTAATGACAGGTCTGCTCATCGTGACATGTAATGACAGATGTGTTCATCGTGACATGTAATGCCAGGTTGGTTCATCGTGACATGTAATGCCAGGTTGGTTCATCGTGACATGTAATGACAGATGTGTTATTCGTGAATTGTAATGGCAGGTGTGTTCATCGTGACATGTTATCCACGTTTAGCATGGAGCATCTAATGGCAAACCAGGTGAGAGAAATGTATGTGACAAGTTGCTGGGAATGCAACGAGAGCTTTGTGACAGACTCGTATATCGCAGACATACGTTTCGATGAACTTTAGGTAGAGCAAACGACAGTTATACCAATGAAGCGGTTTAACAATGTGGGCGCCATATTGTCTACATTGACTGCTTTGTCCACAGAGATGAACAAATACATGTGTATTAATGGCCGCGGATTTGCACTCAAACTCAACTTCAGACATTCATGCAGTTCATTCCTTGGTATCCCTTAAAACAATTGAATGTTTCTGTATATATACAATAAAAGCATGACAGAAACGCCTGCCTTTATGCGGTGGTAAAGAACGCCTTGCCACTCGTCACGCTTGTTGCCGCCAGGTGACGCTGTACTCGATGATGTCATCAGACCGGCGCGAGAGCCCGGATGGCGGCCTATTGCTGTACCTCAAGGACGGCAGGATGGAGTTTATTCCCGCCAACCACGCCAACCAGCAAGGTACACACTGTCAGGATATATCTTTACTATACCTAGCGGCATGTGGATCTGTGGTTCGAGCCCCGCTGTGGCCATGTCTGTGTGGTCGCAGGATAAAGACCCCATGTCCTTCTTCGCAAAGAGTAGGGGGACACCCCCCGGGGACATGGCTCCGCTCTTCCCTTCCTTCTCCCATTGACGCGATATGAACAGAATCGGTTAAAGCGTCCTGAACATTAAACCAACAACCAACCAATCTTTAATATACAATTACTTTCATTTACGTCAATCATCTAGATGTACATTTGTAGAAGTTAACATTCCAGGACTGATCCAGATGCGCAATGAGATGGCGTACTACATTAGTTCAGCGACGGAGAAGGCTCTGGCGGACCTTGCGGCCACCGAGGGTGACCCGGAGGATGATGTCACACCTGCCTCACACTGGGGCAAAGGCACCCTGCCCGCCCCCATCAACAGAGAGATGATCTGTTCAAAGTGCCCCCAGCTCATCAACTGCGCCGCTTACCAGAGGTAAAATCGGTTGTCATGGATAAGTGGTCGATGATGGGACTTCAGTTGTCATAGATCAGTGGCCGATGATGGGGCTTCGGTTGTCATGGATCAGTGGCTGATGGTCAGGCTTCGGTTGTCATGGATCAGTGGCTGATAGTCAGGCTTCAGTTGTCATGGATCAGTGGCTGATAGTCAGACTTCGGTTGTCATGGATCAGTGGCTGATAGTCAGACTTCGGTTGTCATGGATCAGTGGCTGATAGTCAGACTTCGGTTGTCATGGATCATTGGCTGATAGTCAGGCTTTGGTTGTCATGGATCAGTGACTGATGATAGGGCTTCGGTTGTCATGGATCAGTGACTGATGATAGGGCTTCGGTTGTCATGGATCACTCACCGATGGTCAGGCTTCGGTTGTCATGGATCAGTGGCTGATGGTCAGGCTTCGTTTTCATGGATCAGGGGCCGATGATGGGGCTTCGGTTGTCATGGATCAGTGGCTGATGGTCAGGCTTCGGTTGCCATGGATCAGTGGCTGATGGTCAAGCTTCGGTTGTTATAGATCAGTGACCGATGGTCAGGGTTCGGTTGTCATGGATAAATGACCGATGGTCAATCTTCGGTTGTCATGGATCAGTGGCCAGAAATTAGGCTTGTGTAAAGAATTCAATAGCTTTAATTTTTATGGATTTGTGGCTAGCAGTCAAGAGAATATACTGCTTTTCAACTTAATAGTTAATTAGGGACCGAATTGGTCTTTTTTTTTTGCCTACTTTAGCCAGTGATATTTTCCTGATGTAGCTTTAACCACATATATCATGAACAGATTTGAACTGCTTGTGCGGGATTATTACTTCACGTGATCCTTTATTAACAGGTCAATCGAAGACTACACCCCCAGTGAGGGTCACATCATGAGTACACTCGTGTCGCAGACTTTGAGTCACCTGACCGAAGAGCACGTGACGTTCTTCTCTCACTGGTGTCGTCTGCTTCACTTGGAGCAGACGGCGAGCAGAGCGCGAGGGACAGGACGCGACGTCTGGTGTAAGACGGCGTGGTATAGGTAAGATCTGGAACCCTCCGGCAGGGCAATCTCCGTGGTGTCGGGGGTGGGGGGGCGGTCGCCGGATTACGGGACGGTGGGGCATACTGAGGCTTATGTAGTGAGATAGTGTAAGACGGCGTGGTATAGGTAAGATCTGGAACCCTCCGGCAGGGCAATCTCCGTGGTGTCGGGGGGGGGGGGGGGGGGCGGTCGCCGGATTACGGGACGGTGGGGCATACTGAGGCTTATGTAGTGAGATAGTGTAAAACGGCGTGGTATAGGTAAGATCTGGAACCCTCCGGCAGGGCAATCTCCGTGGTGTCGGGGGGGGGGGGGGGCGGTCGAGACGGCGAGCAGAGCGCGAGGGACATGACGCGACGTCTGGTGTAAGACGGCGTGGTATAGGTAAGATCTGGAACACGCTGGGAGGGCAATCTCTGTGGAGGAGGGAGTTAGAGGTGGGGGGCGGGGGAGCAGATCGCGGGACGGTGGGGCCGGCTAAGGCTTATATTATAGTGAGATGGTGTAAGACGGCGTGGTATAGGCAAGATCTGGAACATTGTGAGTGGTAGCGGGAGGGGGAGGGGGTGGGGGGTACCGGATCGCGTGGCGGTGTGGCAGGCTGGGGCTTATATTATAGTGAGGACCAGCCACTATTTACATTTAATGGCTATGCAATGCGATGCAATATAGATTAATTTATGTTGGCTCAGGTGCCTCTAGTGATAGCGGTCCTGTGTAGCCTTAATTGGAGTCTCCTGCCCTATTATTGATTACATTATGAATATGATTAATGTTCTTATTATGGCCATTAGTATGACCTAAATTGTTACTATTATCAGGATTATGATTGTTCGAATTATAAGCATAATTCTGTATGTTTATCTTTATTCACATATGTCGCTAGCTATATGTTAATTAATTTTAATTTCACTAGAATTACCCTGATAGTGGATTATTTCTTACGTCGCCGCCATAATGCAAATGTACGTACTGAAAATAAATGTTTATTCACTGACTGACTGTTGATGTGTCATGTTAGCAATGCTGACACTGACCGCCTTCCCCGTCGCCACCTTGGGCATCACAGATCGTTCATTCTCCCACTAGGGAGAGCCGCGGGGAGTGCTTCAGTGAGATGACGCTGGTCACCGACAGGTGTCAGCACCTGAAGGGAGACAACCACCTTCAAGTGTTTTGCCGCAGCTCTTCCCACCCGAGGTACGTGAAAGTTAAATTAAATGAGGATTCCTCTGTTTCTTTCTCGTCAGGTAATATTGCCTTTAAAACACATTAGGATCGTTGCTTAATGTTCTGCGTGAACATATTTGTTGCCTAACAACTTGCTCATCGTTTTTTATTTATGGGTACAATTGTCATCAGCGGCTGTTCGTACCTAAAGACTTTTCAGGTTACTGTGTGCATCGGTATGTATCGTAGTACGTAAAGTAAAACTATAAATTTAAGTATAAATTGAATTACTTTAGAATTATTGATGACAACTTTTTAACCTCTTAAGAATTATCCGTATATTTCCCTGCCATGGCGATGGCCTACTGTCAGATGGACAGGCTCATTTGGCAAGCAGGTTGAGCTGCAGATCACTAGGTCGGGGGTCGCCCTCTGGCACCGGTGTCTGAGGCAAGTTTCACCCAGCCTCATTTCAAAGTCCCGGAAGATTTTTTTTAGTATATTATCCCAATTTATCCTTTTAGCGCAATTTGGCAATTTTCACAAAATGGGCCTATAACACAGAACAACAGTTCATTTCATTTCCCCCCCCCCCCCGCCCCTGTGTTGCAGCCGCTCGCCGCTTCGTGACGTGGGTCTGCAGCGGTTTGACAGCGTGGTGGTGAGCGCCGACAACCGTCCCGGCATCGCCCTCACCACTGGCTTCATCCGGGACCTGGACGGACAGACCGTCGCCTTGGTCCTCGACAGGTGAGATAACGTCACGTTGTAATTAGTTAATAAAAAGTTATATATATGTAAGTTTTGTTTTTTATTTATGTCAGGTTTGTTTTTTATTAATAATGAAATTTAATATTAACAAGATTCTCAAAATTTTAGCTGTGTTTTATCGAGTATACGCTTGGATTACTTTCTCAACCGTGAACTTTTGAACGATTTGACTTGGACTTCACATCCTTATCATCGTTTGGAGGGCGCGCCGTGTTAATGTCCTTGATATGTATATTCGTGTCTTCAGAGACCTTCGCCTGTACCCGGACCACAAAGACACTGTCTACAGACTGGACAAACACGATTACTTCAACACGATGGCCACCAACTTCAACAATATCTCGCGTCTGATGGCTGACAACCCACACAGGTCAATAGAAAACGCCCTCGCCTCAGTAATGAATATTAGTTCAGGGTGGCCATACGACAGGAAAAACAATGAAAATCATTTTAAAAAAATGTGAAAAGAGAAGAATTATTTGTGAGACATCTGGGAAATTCCCCAGAAGGCAATATTAAAGATAGCCAAAGTCCTGAAACGAGGCGTACAGCATGTACCCACCCACTAGTGTATTGCCTTGAAGCTTACCGACCTTGAATATCGTGATTCATTTTATACGAAGTTTACTTTAATTAATATTTGTTTAATGACCATTTAAATTTCCAGTATTTATATGTATGTATGTATATAAATATATATGTATATTATCACGTCCGGAAGCTGTCAGGGAAACTTTAGCTTGGTCATGGAAATGCAGGCAACATAAATGATTTAGCTTTTTCTGTGGGGACCCTGTACGTCTGACTGTGCCGCTGTTTTGTAGAAAACTGTTTGATACATTTATAACTATTATTATTTTTAAGCTAACCATCAACTAGCCTTACTGGACCCCTCAGGTTTGGTTGTCGATGTTTTGTGCATGGCGTATTTTATATTGGTTTGTGGAATTATAATTTGTTACTCGTTTTGCATCACTCTTGTTTTCGTCTGCATCTGTTTTGTTTTCTTTGCTTTGCTGTGTTTAGTGCTAAGTTACGCGGAATCGTCATAGAGGAAAGGACCCCACAGTTTGATTTGACACTTTCTAAAACCTCCATTGACAAAGGTAAACTTCCGTTTGGACTAAGGATGTATATGATACTCGTGGCGTAAAGTTTTTTAACGTGCATTTGACAACAGCAAACAGTTGTGGCTCAAGCTAAGATCCATTAAACTCAGACAAGACAGCATGTTTTGTTTTTTTAATCAGAGTATCTGCACTGGAATTGCTGCAACTGGAGATATCGCGGAGGAAAGCGTTCGCCATATTTAAATATCACGAACTATTCCAGATTTTTAATTTAGAAAATTCATATATGTTACCGTTTTGATATTGTTCAACTAATACTGAATGGATTGTGTGCAAAATCCTACATGGTTCAATGGTTGTTTTCTTTTGTTTTATCTTGTGTTCCTTTGATTGCGTGATATATCAATGGTACCCTCATTTATGTCTTTAATGCAGTGAAAACCGTTTTCAAGCCATTGAATAAGCCACAGAAAACAGCCGTTTTAAAGGTATGATAATGCACGTTAAAGCATGTGAGTGTGTGGTGGCGGAGCCCAGTATTCTACTAATGTATCAGTGACATTTTTGTTATGGGCTACTAAGCATGTAGTAACCATAGTATTTATTACTGTGATTAAAGGAAACGTTAACCGACTGTGATAACTATTGATGTATGGGATGTTTGTGCATATTTTCCTTTGTTTTGGCCTCGATATTAATTTGGCAATTTGGTTTATATACATGTATATCGAAATCACACGTAAAAAAGAATTTCTCTTGCTTGCTTTCCAGGTTCTGATGTCGCGAGACTATGTGCTGATAAAAGGCTATCCCGGCACTGGTAAGACGCGTTGGATCACACAGTTCGGAGTCACTCGGATGGTTTCACGTGTCGTGGGTTCAGATTCTGGCACATGTATCAGAGACATGTATCAGTTTTATTCAAACTCATTTCATTCTCTCGGGATATTTCTTAGCATGATTTAGATTCATGTGCATCAAAGCGGCCTAAAATATTAACTCTTTTTTTCCCCGCACATTTTCGCTGGCGTTGTCGGCACGAATGCAGCGTGTGTGTCCCAGCATGTCACGAGGGGCCGGCCCGGTAGCTCAGTGGGTTAGAGCGCTCACATTGAGTGCTCCGGCCACTTGAGAGCCTTACGGCACGTGGATCGGTGGTTCGAGCCCCGCTGTGGCCATGTCTGTGTGGTCGCAGGATTAAGATCCCATGTCCTTCTTCGAAAAGAGTAGGGGGTTACCCCCGGGGACATGGCTCCACTCTTCCTTCCTTCTCTCATTGACGGGATATGACCAAAACTGGTTAAAGCGTCCTGAATATACAACCAACCAACCATCATGTCATGAGATCCTCTCTTGTCGCCTTTTAGGCAAGACCTCCACCATTGTGGCGCTAGTTCGCATCCTCACCGCCATGGGGAGCTCCGTGCTTCTGGCCAGCTACACGAACTCAGCCGTCGACAACATCCTGCTCAAGTTGAAAAAGGTCAGGGGTCAACTGACGTATTGGTAACATAAAGTACACGCCATTTTGTAGATGCGAGGAGGGTGGTTAGTGGGTGAGTCAGGTTGGGGAACCAGTCAGGTTTGTCTTGAGAGTATTGGGATGTTGTGTCTTTTAAAACACGTAGGGTTTAGCTCCTGCTGCTGCTGCCAATATCGATGCAATAGAGTTCCCATCGGCATTTAATTAATGAACCAAAGTGAGGTGTAATGACTAGTCATTCAAAAAGGTGAAGAATGCAATATGTGGTAATTGTCATATTAATGGCCTTATGGATGTCTAGAGCGAGTATTACTGTCGCATAACTGTTTCAAACTATCCATGGCATGATATAATTGAACGTTAAACCCGAATTAAACCACATAAATTCATCCGTTCCTATAAGCGCAAAATTTATAATTAACTATTGTTAATCATTTAATTGTGGAGCTACGAATCAGTAATAGCTGTACCTGCTGCCGATATGACCTCGCGGTGACCTCGTGATGACCTCGCGGTGACCTCGTGATGACCTTTCTCGCTGTGTCCTGGTTGGGTGACTAGCTTGACGTGGACTTCCTGCGCATCGGGCGCTCGCAGCGCGTTCACGTCGACATCCAACCGTACTGCTCTGACGTCACGACCGCCAGTATGACGTCACTGGAGGAGCTCTCCTCGTTCTACATGTCCAAGGTAAGGATTCATGCAGAGCAGGGATGTTCCCCGCCGAGAACGGGCGTGTTCGCTGAAGGAGGAATGATCTATTACGCCATGTGACCTATTGTGTCACTCACTAGTCACATCAGAACGCCCCCTGTTGTGTGACCCATTGGACACATCAGAGCGCCCCCTACTGTGTTACCCATGAGACACATCAGAGCGCCACCTACTGTGTTACCCATTAGACACATCAGAGCGCCCCCTACTGTGTTACCCATTAGACACATCAGAGCGCCCCCTACTGTGTTACCCATTAGACACATCAGAGCGCCATCTACTGTGTTACCCATTAGACTCCTCAAAGCGCCACCTACTGTGTTCTCTCCTCATTAACCAGAGCGCCACCTACTGCGTTCTCTCCTCAGTAGCCAGAGCACCACTTACTGTGTTCTCTCCTCACTAGCCAGAGCGCCACCTACTGTGTTCTCTCCTCAGTAGCCAGAGCGCCACCTACTGTGTTCTCTCCTCAGTAGCCAGAGCGCCACCTACTGCGTTCTCTCCTCAGTAGCCAGAGCGCCACCTACTGTGTTCTCTCCTCAGTAGCCAGAGCGCCACCTACTGTGTTCTCTCCTCAGTAGCCAGAGCGCCACCTACTGTGTTCTCTCCTCAGTAGCCAGAGCGCCACCTACTGTGTTCTCTCCTCAGTAGCCAGAGCGCCACCTACTGCGTTCTCTCCTCAGTAGCCAGAGCGCCACCTATTGCGTTCTCTCCTCATTAGCCAGAGCGCCACCTACTGTGTTCTCTCCTCAGTAGCCAGAGCACCCCCTGTGTTCTCGCCTCACCAGAGCGCCCCCTGTTGTCGCCTTTCAGTCGGTGGTGGCGACCACGTGTCACGGCACGAGTCACGAGCTCTTCGAGCGTCGCGTCTTTGACGTGTGTATCGTGGACGAGGCGTCCCAGGTGCTGCAGACCACGTGCCTCGGGCCGCTCTTCGCCAGCCGCAAGTTCGTCCTCGTGGGAGACCCGCTGCAGCTCCCGCCCGTCGTCCAGAGCGACCAGGCCAGGTGGGTTGCACGCGGGGCCGGACGCCGGACGCCGGGCCGCCAGGGAATCTCACTCATGAGTTGTCCCTGGCCGCCTTCTGCAACCAATGGTCCATGCCATGCTGGGGATCCTTCCACTGAGTAACTGTGAAAAGTGTTCTTATCATAGATATAATGCATATAATAATTTGATGGCTGCATGGGGATATTCGATGCACAGCGCGTATTGTCATTGCTAGGAAACTATTCGTTGTATTGGCGTATAAAAGAGAGGGTAACGTAACTCTTAGTGAGATAACGTATAACGCATGCGTTTGGTGTCATGTCAGTGGCTCTGAGAACGCTGAGGGTCACAACACATACACGTGCGTGTCCACCGCCCGCCATGTTGACTAAGCCGACCACGCTCTGTGGTTTGTGTCACGAACACAGTTTAGCCGACTACCGGGCTTAGTTGGCTAAAGTTACCATGTAAATTAGGGCGATTTTAGCCGACTAGTCCCGTAGCAGGAAAAACTGTGTACGTGAAATAGACCGACCTGTAGCGGTTTCCGTTAGTAAAAAGTGACATCATGCTCGGCTGTGACTACATAATAGCGACACCTAGCGAGTTGAAAGCTGCCACTGATGTCCACAGTCGCCATCCCCTATACCATTTTAAATACAATCAAATGTCAGTGTTCATAGAAGTGCAACCTCTGTTTGTTAGAACGGATTCCCGATGATTTACATATTAATGTATAAGTTGATTTTGTCAATGTGAATGCGTTTATCATTACGAGATTGACAAAAACGTTGACCTGTTGTATTGAGTTCATCATATCATTGGTTATATTGGCTTCTGCTTGACACCCATATTTGCATACAGGTTGTTGGGCATGGGGCAGAGTCTCTTTGCCAAACTGGACGATACCGGAGGAACCTATGAACTCAACATGCAGTACAGAATGAACGGGTGAGAGAAAAAAACAGACAGCGGTTAATTCTGACTTTTCGTGTGTTCCGTGTGGTCACGCTGGTGACCAAAGTACACTTTATCCATCTTTATTTCATGCTTTCATTAGGAGACTTTTGTAAGTATTGATGACATAAACACTGCGTATTTATCAGTCACAGGCCCCCCGCCCCCTTTCCCCACACATCTCTTTGTACCGGGTCTGTATATTTCTGTCACTTTATACAAATTAAGCACAATAAATACTCATCAAAACCTTTGCTTACATACTTAATAAAAGAAGGTTTTTCTGTCTGATCACTATACCTTTAGCGAGATCATGAGGCTCAGTAACGAGCTGGTTTACCAAGGCGCCCTACACTGTGGAAGTGTGGCCGTGGAGAGAGCCAGGCTACAGACGTGTGGCTCCTTGTTACCGGAGTGGGTGAGTGACAGTGTGGTGTAGCAAGGCGCCGTGCACTGTGGAAGTGTGGCCGTGGAGAGAGCGAGGCTACAGACGTGTGGCTCCTTGTTACCGGAGTGGGTGAGTAACAGTGTGGTGTAGCAAGGCGCCGTGCACTGTGGAAGTGTGGCCCTGGAGAGAGCCAGGCTACAGACGTGTGGCTCCTTGTTACCGGAGTGGGTGAGTAACAGTGTGGTGTAGCAAGGCGCCGTGCACTGTGGAAGTGTGGCCGTGGAGAGAGCCAGGCTACAGACGTGTGGCTCCTTGTTACCGGAGTGGGTGAGTAACAGTGTGGTGTAGCAAAGCGCTGTGCACTGTGGAAGTGTGGCCGTGGAGAGAGCGAGGCTACAGACGTGTGGCTCCTTGTTACCGGAGTGGGTGAGTGACAGTGTGGGGTAGCAAGGCGCCGTGCACTGTGGAAGTGTGGCCGTGGAGAGAGCCAGGCTACAGATGTGTGGCTCCTTGTTACCGGAGTGGGTGAGTGACAGTGTGGTGTAGCGAGGCGCCGTGCACTGTGGAAGTGTGGCCGTGGAGAGAGCCAGGCTACAGATGTGTGGCTCCTTGTTACCGGAGTGGGTGAGTAACAGTGTGGTGTAGCGAGGCGCCGTGCGCTGTGGAAGTGTGGCCGTGGAGAGAGCCAGGCTACAGATGTGTGGCTCCTTGTTACCGGAGTGGGTGAGTGACAGTGTGGTGTAGCGAGGCGCCGTGCACTGTGGAAGTGTGGCCGTGGAGAGAGCCAGGCTACAGATGTGTGGCTCCTTGTTACCGGAGTGGGTGAGTGACAGTGTGGTGTAGCGAGGCGCCGTGCACTGTGGAAGTGTGGCCGTGGAGAGAGCCAGGCTACAGATGTGTGGCTCCTTGTTACCGGAGTGGGTGAGTGACAGTGTGGTGTAGCGAGGCGCCGTGCGCTGTGGAAGTGTGGCCGTGGAGAGAGCCAGGCTACAGATGTGTGGCTCCTTGTTACCGGAGTGGGTGAGTGACAGTGTGGTGTAGCGAGGCGCCGTGCACTGTGGAAGTGTGGCCGTGGAGAGAGCCAGGCTACAGATGTGTGGCTCCTTGTTACCGGAGTGGGTGAGTGACAGTGTGGTGTAGCGAGGCGCCGTGCACTGTGGAAGTGTGGCCGTGGAGAGAGCCAGGCTACAGATGTGTGGCTCCTTGTTACCGGAGTGGGTGAGTGACAGTGTGGTGTAGCGAGGCGCCGTGCGCTGTGGAAGTGTGGCCGTGGAGAGAGCCAGGCTACAGATGTGTGGCTCCTTGTTACCGGAGTGGGTGAGTGACAGTGTGGTGTAGCGAGGCGCCGTGCACTGTGGAAGTGTGGCCGTGGAGAGAGCCAGGCTACAG
Source organism: Arenicola marina (assembly GCA_964019135.1). NCBI lineage: Eukaryota > Metazoa > Annelida > Polychaeta > Arenicolidae > Arenicola > Arenicola marina. The sequence goes on along the minus strand of OZ025258.1, from coordinate 22,297,462 downwards.
ACGTGTGGCTCCTTGTTACCGGAGTGGGTGAGTAACAGTGTGGTGTAGCAAAGCGCTGTGCACTGTGGAAGTGTGGCCGTGGAGAGAGCGAGGCTACAGACGTGTGGCTCCTTGTTACCGGAGTGGGTGAGTAACAGTGTGGTGTAGCAAGGCGCCGTGCACTGTGGAAGTGTGGCCGTGGAGAGAGCCAGGCTACAGACGTGTGGCTCCTTGTTACCGGAGTGGGTGAGTAACAGTGTGGTGTAGCAAAGCGCTGTGCACTGTGGAAGTGTGGCCGTGGAGAGAGCGAGGCTACAGACGTGTGGCTCCTTGTTACCGGAGCGGGTGAGTGACAGTGTGGTGTAGCGAGGCGCCGTGCACTGTGGAAGTGTGGCCGTGGAGAGAGCCAGGCTACAGATGTGTGGCTCCTTGTTACCGGAGTGGGTGAGTGACAGTGTGGTGTAGCGAGGCGCCGTGCACTGTGGAAGTGTGGCCGTGGAGAGAGCCAGGCTACAGATGTGTGGCTCCTTGTTACCGGAGTGGGTGAGTAACAGTGTGGTGTAGCGAGGCGCCGTGCGCTGTGGAAGTGTGGCCGTGGAGAGAGCCAGGCTACAGATGTGTGGCTCCTTGTTACCGGAGTGGGTGAGTGACAGTGTGGTGTAGCGAGGCGCCGTGCACTGTGGAAGTGTGGCCGTGGAGAGAGCCAGGCTACAGATGTGTGGCTCCTTGTTACCGGAGTGGGTGAGTGACAGTGTGGTGTAGCGAGGCGCCGTGCACTGTGGAAGTGTGGCCGTGGAGAGAGCCAGGCTACAGATGTGTGGCTCCTTGTTACCGGAGTGGGTGAGTGACAGTGTGGTGTAGCGAGGCGCCGTGCGCTGTGGAAGTGTGGCCGTGGAGAGAGCCAGGCTACAGATGTGTGGCTCCTTGTTACCGGAGTGGGTGAGTGACAGTGTGGTGTAGCGAGGCGCCGTGCACTGTGGAAGTGTGGCCGTGGAGAGAGCCAGGCTACAGATGTGTGGCTCCTTGTTACCGGAGTGGGTGAGTGACAGTGTGGTGTAGCGAGGCGCCGTGCACTGTGGAAGTGTGGCCGTGGAGAGAGCCAGGCTACAGATGTGTGGCTCCTTGTTACCGGAGTGGGTGAGTGACAGTGTGGTGTAGCGAGGCGCCGTGCGCTGTGGAAGTGTGGCCGTGGAGAGAGCCAGGCTACAGATGTGTGGCTCCTTGTTACCGGAGTGGGTGAGTGACAGTGTGGTGTAGCGAGGCGCCGTGCACTGTGGAAGTGTGGCCGTGGAGAGAGCCAGGCTACAGACGTGTGGCTCCTTGTTACCGGAGTGGGTGAGTAACAGTGTGGTGTAGCAAAGCGCTGTGCACTGTGGAAGTGTGGCCGTGGAGAGAGCGAGGCTACAGACGTGTGGCTCCTTGTTACCGGAGTGGGTGAGTGACAGTGTGGTGTAGCGAGGCGCCGTGCGCTGTGGAAGTGTGGCCGTGGAGAGAGCCAGGCTACAGATGTGTGGCTCCTTGTTACCGGAGTGGGTGAGTGACAGTGTGGTGTAGCGAGGCGCCGTGCACTGTGGAAGTGTGGCCGTGGAGAGAGCCAGGCTACAGATGTGTGGCTCCTTGTTACCGGAGTGGGTGAGTGACAGTGTGGTGTAGCGAGGCGCCGTGCGCTGTGGAAGTGTGGCCGTGGAGAGAGCCAGGCTACAGATGTGTGGCTCCTTGTTACCGGAATGGGTGAGTGACAGTGTGGTGTTGCGAGGCGCCGTGCGCTGTGGAAGTGTGGCCGTGGAGAGAGCCAGGCTACAGATGTGTGGCTCCTTGTTACCGGAGTGGGTGAGTGACAGTGTGGTGTAGCGAGGCGCCGTGCACTGTGGAAGTGTGGCCGTGGAGAGAGCCAGGCTACAGATGTGTGGCTCCTTGTTACCGGAGTGGGTGAGTGACAGTGTGGTGTAGCGAGGCGCCGTGCGCTGTGGAAGTGTGGCCGTGGAGAGAGCCAGGCTACAGACGTGTGGCTCCTTGTTACCGGAGTGGGTGAGTGACAGTGTGGTGTAGCGAGGCGCCGTGCACTGTGGAAGTGTGGCCGTGGAGAGAGCCAGGCTACAGACGTGTGGCTGGTTGTTACCGGAGTGGGTGAGTAACAGTGTGGTGTAGCGAGGCGCCCTACACTGTGGAAGTGTGGCCGTGGAGTGAGCCAGGCAACAGACGTGTGGCTCCTTGTTACCGGAGTGGGTGAGTAACAGTGTGGTGTAGCAAGGCGCCGTGCACTGTGGAAGTGTGGCCGTGGAGAGAGCGAGGCTACAGACGTGTGGCTCCTTGTTACCGGAGTGGGTGAGTGACAGTGTGGTGTAGCAAGGCGCCGTGCACTGTGGAAGTGTGGCCGTGGAGAGAGCGAGGCTACAGACGTGTGGCTCCTTGTTACCGGAGTGGGTGAGTAACAGTGTGGTGTAGCAAGGCGCCGTGCACTGTGGAAGTGTGGCCGTGGAGAGAGCCAGGCAACAGACGTGTGGCTCCTTGTTACCGGAGTGGGTGAGTGACAGTGTGGGGTAGCAAGGCGCCGTGCGCTGTGGAAGTGTGGCCGTGGAGAGAGCCAGGCTACAGACGTGTGGCTCCTTGTTACCGGAGTGGGTGAGTAACAGTGTGGGGTAGCGAGGCGCCGTGCACTGTGGAAGTGTGGCCGTGGAGAGAGCCAGGCTACAGACGTGTGGCTCCTTGTTACCGGAGTGGGTGAGTAACAGTGTGGGGTAGCGAGGCGCCGTGCGCTGTGGAAGTGTGGCCGTGGAGAGAGCGAGGCTACAGACGTGTGGCTCCTTGTTACCGGAGTGGGTGAGTGACAGTGTGGTGTAGCAAGGCGCCGTGCACTGTGGAAGTGTGGCCGTGGAGTGAGCCAGGCAACAGACGTGTGGCTCCTTGTTACCGGAGTGGGTGAGTGACAGTGTGGTGTAGCGAGGCGCCGTGCACTGTGGAAGTGTGGCCGTGGAGAGAGCCAGGCTACAGACGTGTGGCTCCTTGTTACCGGAGTGGGTGAGTGACAGTGTGGTGTAGCAAGGCGCCCTACACTGTGGAAGTGTGGCCGTGGAGAGAGCCAGGCTACAGACGTGTGGCTCCTTGTTACCGGAGTGGGTGAGTAACAGTGTGGTGTAGCGAGGCGCCGTGCACTGTGGAAGTGTGGCCGTGGAGAGAGCCAGGCTACAGACGTGTGGCTCCTTGTTACCGGAGTGGGTGAGTGACAGTGTGGTGTAGCGAGGCGCCGTGCACTGTGGAAGTGTGGCCGTGGAGAGAGCGAGGCTACAGATGTGTGGCTCCTTGTTACCGGAGTGGGTGAGTAACAGTGTGGTGTAGCAAGGCGCCGTGCACTGTGGAAGTGTGGCCGTGGAGAGAGCCAGGCTACAGACGTGTGGCTCCTTGTTACCGGAGTGGGTGAGTGACAGTGTGGTGTAGCAAGGCGCCCTACACTGTGGAAGTGTGGCCGTGGAGAGAGCCAGGCTACAGACGTGTTGCTCCTTGTTACCGGAGTGGGTGAGTAACAGTGTGGTGTAGCGAGGCGCCGTGCACTGTGGAAGTGTGGCCGTGGAGAGAGCCAGGCTACAGACGTGTGGCTCCTTGTTGCCGGAGTGGGTGAGTGACAGTGTGGGGTAGCAAGGCGCCGTGCACTGTGGAAGTGTGGCCGTGGAGAGAGCCAGGCTACAGACGTGTGGCTCCTTGTTACCGGAGTGGGTGAGTGACAGTGTGGTGTAGCAAGGCGCCGTGCACTGTGGAAGTGTGGCCGTGGAGAGAGCCAGGCTACAGACGTGTGGCTCCTTGTTACCGGAGTGGGTGAGTGACAGTGTGGGGTAGCAAGGCGCCGTGCACTGTGGAAGTGTGGCCGTGGAGAGAGCCAGGCTACAGACGTGTGGCTCCTTGTTACCGGAGTGGGTGAGTAACAGTGTGGGGTAGCAAGGCGCCGTGCACTGTGGAAGTGTGGCCGTGGAGAGAGCCAGGCTACAGACGTGTGGCTCCTTGTTACCGGAGTGGGTGAGTAACAGTGTGGGGTAGCGAGGCGCCGTGCGCTGTGGAAGTGTGGCCGTGGAGAGAGCCAGGCTACAGACGTGTGGCTCCTTGTTACCGGAGTGGGTGAGTGACAGTGTGGGGTAGCAAGGCGCCGTGCACTGTGGAAGTGTGGCCGTGGAGAGAGCCAGGCTACAGACGTGTGGCTCCTTGTTACCGGAGTGGGTGAGTAACAGTGTGGGGTAGCAAGGCGCCGTGCACTGTGGAAGTGTGGCCGTGGAGAGAGCCAGGCTACAGACGTGTGGCTCCTTGTTACCGGAGTGGGTGAGTAACAGTGTGGGGTAGCGAGGCGCCGTGCGCTGTGGAAGTGTGGCCGTGGAGAGAGCGAGGCTACAGACGTGTGGCTCCTTGTTACCGGAGTGGGTGAGTGACAGTGTGGTGTAGCAAGGCGCCGTGCACTGTGGAAGTGTGGCCGTGGAGTGAGCCAGGCAACAGACGTGTGGCTCCTTGTTACCGGAGTGGGTGAGTGACAGTGTGGTGTAGCGAGGCGCCGTGCACTGTGGAAGTGTGGCCGTGGAGAGAGCCAGGCTACAGACGTGTGGCTCCTTGTTACCGGAGTGGGTGAGTGACAGTGTGGTGTAGCAAGGCGCCCTACACTGTGGAAGTGTGGCCGTGGAGAGAGCCAGGCTACAGACGTGTGGCTCCTTGTTACCGGAGTGGGTGAGTAACAGTGTGGTGTAGCGAGGCGCCGTGCACTGTGGAAGTGTGGCCGTGGAGAGAGCCAGGCTACAGACGTGTGGCTCCTTGTTACCGGAGTGGGTGAGTGACAGTGTGGTGTAGCGAGGCGCCGTGCACTGTGGAAGTGTGGCCGTGGAGAGAGCGAGGCTACAGATGTGTGGCTCCTTGTTACCGGAGTGGGTGAGTAACAGTGTGGTGTAGCAAGGCGCCGTGCACTGTGGAAGTGTGGCCGTGGAGAGAGCCAGGCTACAGACGTGTGGCTCCTTGTTACCGGAGTGGGTGAGTGACAGTGTGGTGTAGCAAGGCGCCCTACACTGTGGAAGTGTGGCCGTGGAGAGAGCCAGGCTACAGACGTGTTGCTCCTTGTTACCGGAGTGGGTGAGTAACAGTGTGGTGTAGCGAGGCGCCGTGCACTGTGGAAGTGTGGCCGTGGAGAGAGCCAGGCTACAGACGTGTGGCTCCTTGTTGCCGGAGTGGGTGAGTGACAGTGTGGGGTAGCAAGGCGCCGTGCACTGTGGAAGTGTGGCCGTGGAGAGAGCCAGGCTACAGACGTGTGGCTCCTTGTTACCGGAGTGGGTGAGTGACAGTGTGGTGTAGCAAGGCGCCGTGCACTGTGGAAGTGTGGCCGTGGAGAGAGCCAGGCTACAGACGTGTGGCTCCTTGTTACCGGAGTGGGTGAGTGACAGTGTGGGGTAGCAAGGCGCCGTGCACTGTGGAAGTGTGGCCGTGGAGAGAGCCAGGCTACAGACGTGTGGCTCCTTGTTACCGGAGTGGGTGAGTAACAGTGTGGGGTAGCAAGGCGCCGTGCACTGTGGAAGTGTGGCCGTGGAGAGAGCCAGGCTACAGACGTGTGGCTCCTTGTTACCGGAGTGGGTGAGTAACAGTGTGGTGTAGTAAGGCGCCGTGCACTGTGGAAGTGTGGCCGTGGAGAGAGCGAGGCTACAGACGTGTGGCTCCTTGTTACCGGAGTAGGTGAGTAACAGTGTGGTGTAGCAAGGCGCCGTGCACTGTGGAAGTGTGGCCGTGGAGAGAGAGAGGCTACAGACGTGTGGCTCCTTGTTACCGGAGTGGGTGAGTAACAGTGTGGTGTAGCGAGGCGCCGTGCACTGTGGAAGTGTGGCCGTGGAGAGAGCCAGGCTACAGACGTGTGGCTCCTTGTTACCGGAGTGGGTGAGTGACAGTGTGGTGTAGCAAGGCGCCGTGCACTGTGGAAGTGTGGCCGTGGAGAGAGCCAGGCTACAGACGTGTGGCTCCTTGTTACCGGAGTGGGTGAGTAACAGTGTGGTGTAGTAAGGCGCCGTGCACTGTGGAAGTGTGGCCGTGGAGAGAGCGAGGCTACAGACGTGTGGCTCCTTGTTACCGGAGTGGGTGAGTAACATTGTGGTGTAGCGAGGCGCCGTGCACTGTGGAAGTGTGGCCCTGGAGAGAGAGAGGCTACAGACGTGTGGCTCCTTGTTACCGGAGTGGGTGAGTAACAGTGTGGGGTAGCGAGGCGCCCTACACTGTGGAAGTGTGGCCGTGCAGAGAGCCAGGCTACACGCTGCGGACCTCCATGCTACTTTATGCATATGAATATGTATTAAATTTACTTATGTAATAAATACATACTGAATATATATTCATCTGATTATATCTGTTCATTATGTAGCGTTCCCCATCTGTTTCGAGAGCGACTTTAATCGGTGTAACTTTTTAATATATGCAGTAAAGGGTTTACTTTATAACCTGCATGATATTCACCTGTTACCTTATTAACAATTATTACATGTATGTTATTTGTCTAAAGTTCTGGCTCTGTCTCCAGGGCGACTTTAATCTGTATAACGTTAGCTATTGAATATTTGCAGTAGAAGAAGAAGAGTTTACTTAATAACCTGCATGATATTCACCTGTTACATTATTAACAATTATTACATGTATGTTAATTGTTTATTGTTCTGGCTCTGTCTCCAGAGTGACTTTAGTCTGTGTGACGTTAGCTATTGAATATTTGCAGTAAAGAGTTTACTTAATAACCTTCATGATATTCACCTAATAATTACATATACATTAATTGTACACTGTTCTGGCTCTGTCTCCCAGGGCAGCGCGCCTGACTGGCTGCGACACTGTGTCAGCGGCGACCCGGGGGCTGAGGTTGTCTGGCTGGACACATCTGCCGTGGGGGGTCAGCAGCAGGGTGAGGGGGTGGCGGCGGCACCCACAGCCCCGGCCACCAATCCAGGGACCCGCAACAGAAGTGAGGCAGACCTCGTGCTCGCCATCGTTGCCATGGCGTTAAAGGTAATTAACCTTTTCAGACCATATTTTTAACCATTTTCGTTGACACAGCAAAGACTTTACAACGTTATTATTTACCATGCGCAGTTTAGTTTTAGGGTGGCACCCTCGGGACTTCTCGTTTTCACAACGCGACATTTCGATACCGGGAGTTGTTTCAAGTCTCGGAACTTTCGAGAATTCTTGCGAACGATAATGTAACAATAAAGAATAATAAATTTCATAATATTAACTGGAGTTAACTTTAGTGTTTAGGATTGAAATTGGGTCTACACTACTGGTTCTAATCGTTGTATAACGCTAGAGGTTGCTCATAGCATTAGTAGCAATCGTAAGGTTACTATGTAATGATTGGCATCCATCCGTTTGCGAAAGACGATGGATTTGCAGCTTCCATTTGGTTTTAAGTTATACGATTTGCGTCGCGGCATTGACTCTTATGACTGAATAAGTCGATCTGTGACCGACAGAGCTTACTGCAATCGTCGCATCGTTGACCTGTCGATAGGTCTTGTAATATTTATCCCGTATCTCAAGGAAATGCTCTCTAGCGTCGGATCAACCTTCTCCACGTGTTTCTTCCCGCGCAGTGCGGCATTTCACCGGTTGACGTGGGAGTGATCGCCCCCTACCGTCACCAGGTGGCGCTCATACGGGACGTGCTGCGCGCGGCCGACATTCCACCGGAAGTGGAAGTGAACACGGTAGACCAGTACCAGGGCCGCGACAAAGATCTCGTTGTCATCTCGTTCGTCAAGACAGTCCAGGCCCAAGACAGAAAGGCGAGTCCGTCCCGCTGAAGGGGCAGTAACGACATGGCCTGTCCGAGTCTATTTTAGTGATTACTACTTACTATAATAGGGAATAATATGGTAGTCGCCTGCACAGGAGGATGTGCGGAGGGGGTATTTAGAAGAGCCGTAGATCCTAGATACAAAATGTTTTAACAGAAATTGTTAACAGTTGAAGCACATGTTGTCATTTCATCAATGTTTCATAAAATCCTAACGAGAAAGATTTTCCCCTCTCTAGGGTGGCGACATCTTGCGGGACGTTCGGCGGTTGAATGTCGCCGTGACGAGAGCCAAACACAAGCTGATCATGTTGGGTCACGTGACAGCGCTCCGCACGTACGCTCCTCTCGGGGAGCTCCTGGGAATACTGCGGTCGTCTCAAGTATCCTTTTCACGTAGTGTGCTCCAATATACTTTTGTGTCAATTATTACGAGGTCTTGTATCACATATTGAATCTAGCTTAGCGATGAACGACTAAGCGATGAGAAAAATTGAACTTAAAAAAAATAAATGTGTTTGGGACCGCTTTTTGTGCACATGGAGGCTAAATTGGGACGAACAAGTAAAGGACGAAAAGGTCAAGGACGAAGAGGTAAAGGTAAAGGACCAAAAGGTCAAGGAAGCAGAGGTCAAGGACGAAGAGGTAAAGGATGTCTGAAGGACGAAGAGGTGAAGAACCCTTCCGGGACAATGAAGTGGGGAGTTTGATTACACGTGCCCTAGATTCAGGTGGCAGTTGATCTGCAGCTCGGTCTGTATTCAGATACAATGGCATGAAAATGTACACGGCAGTACCAGAACCAGACCCATAGCGGGAACATCTTTGAGTTTGTCAAAAAAAAATGGCCATGAATATGTGGATTTATATAGTCATGATTTCTTTAACCAAGTCTTAAGATTATTGCTCTACCCGCGGAGGTCGACCTTGACGGCGTCCTGCAAGTGCTGAAGGTCAATATTCCAGAAAAGTCGCCGCAGATGATGGAATTAAAATGATGTCTACAACTTGAATAAAATAATATAACAAATTTATTAAGTTATCGTGGATCGCAAATGCTGGCGTGCCTCCGAGAAGCTGTGAATCTCCCCTTGAAATGTGAGCTGGTTGGAATCGCCTGTCAGTATTGGACGGCCATATTGTATGACAGGATCACCCATTGTGTTCATTTGGTGCCAAATAAACAAATGAAGAAGGAAGTTTGAATTTCGATTTGTTTGGAGGCTCTGAAATCTCGTGGGGTGCATTTAATGAGACTGAAAGTTTTGGGTTTGTCGTATAGTGAGAGACTCTCTGATAGTATGTTTTGGGTTTGTCGTATAGTGAGGGACTCTCTGATAGTATGTTTTGGGTTTGTCGCATAGTGAGAGACTCTGATAGTAGAAAGAATATTCTAGTTTTGCCACTATATCCAATTAGATTTATCTGCTTATAATGGTGTTTAGTTTGGAGCCAAGCAATATTAGGGTTGAAATATTAGTGACAACTTATATAAATTATATTCATGTGTTTCGATGAGGAAACCATAAACTACATACATTTAAAAAGAGCTAACCGAACGACTGAGTAGCCAATATAACTATCCCCAGAAAGAAAAAAGACCCAACATCTTAAGAAACAAATTTTAATGTAGGAAGATACATGATACGGAGCCCACAGCAAAGAGTAACTGCTAGAACCTTTGTCCTGTCAGGCGGACGGACTTGCTGCATTGGACGAGAACAGTTACAATATCTATACTTTCTTATTCATTTCCTGATTAAATTTGAAACAAATCGCCATATATGTCTCAGAATAATGGAAAACGAAAAGTTACAAAAAACAAACTTTCTCTGTCAAATCTAATCAAAATTGCTTGTAAAACAAATGTGTACAGCAACCTTGTCATACTGCTTATGTTAACCTTTGTTCCTAATAATATAGACTTCAGCAGGAAACATTTGGGTATCGTCATATAATGGACGGACGTCCCACGTCGGGTGCTTACAATCGCGTGACTTTCTGCTTTCTGTAGGTTCCGCCTCGCTTTTGAGTACTAAAAAAATAAAGTTGAGGCCTTGAGCAACTGTTTCACACATGTCATAACTTATATATACACAGAGCAACGAGCACCAGTGTCAATCGTTACACATGTTATAACTATATATACAAAGAGTTCAACATCAATTAACCTTGCACAGCGAGGATAAATAACATTAGATAATAAGTAAAGAACAACGCAATTAGTACAAACAACCTACCACAACAATGGACGGATACATGTAAATACCATATATGGTAACTACTGGGCAGGCATTATTATTGACCTGGCTTCACGATATAAACCACACAAATAAAATCATAATAACGATGCATGGATGTGTGTTTAAGGCCACTTTTGTGCACATATTGGCCGAGCCAATCGGGGTCCAGGAAGGTCTGGCACTATGAGATGAGAGGAAGAGACGCCAGATACGGATGGGGTTTGAACCCGCAACCGTTTTGTCAGCAGTCACGTGACGCGAATTTTCGACCACGGCAACAAAGGACAATCCACAACAAATACCAATGCGTGATGAATACCAAACAGTTTCCGAAACTTATATCCTACATCTGAACTAACTGTATTAATCTCTTGATACTTAACTAAGCCATGGGCAACCCTCCCCCAAACGATCAAGCTGTTTTGAGCTCTAGTCCGATCCACCAGAAAGTCCAAAATTGCTCAACATCTAGTGGACGTTTTGACCGGTAGTGTCCATACACGAGGAGTCACTTTACGCTGGTTATCGAGGTCGGTCAGCGAATATATACCACTGCCGAGCAAGCAAGACCTTGAATCCATGGATAGTGTCCTGTTGCTCCTATTGGCCTCGATCACACTTGAGAGGTCGCGCAAAGCCCTATATCAATATAACTCACGTACTACTCACGTGTTAGAATGTACTGTATCAATCGACTCTTCTTCATGGACGATAAACATTGTCGACACGGCACTGTCCGCTAAGTCGTACAGTGGGAGTGTAGCTCACGAAATACTCACGTGCTAGAATGTACTATATTAATCGATTCTTCCTCATGGACGGTAACATGGTGGACATGTCACACTGCCCACTCAGCCGTACAGTGGGATCCGTGTCACAGTCTATAACGATGGTTTCTGTTTATACGATAAGTCGACTGGTCCCTCCAGGGTTTGGCGGCACGCCAAGCTCCCTTCTGTGATCGTTAGGCTTTTACCGTCCTTCAAGACGATCATTGACCCACAATGCTGAAGATGGCCACCTCTGGTAAGGTATTGCTTTAGCAATAGTCCCATTATCCAGTCCGCGAGTTTTACGTCAGACACTGTATGCCACTGCGGGGAGCTGCTGGCCTTGTCGCCATTGAATCTCAAGGATCCAAGCCAGAGGTCTGCCCCAGGCATGCAGACTCAGTCGTCATACTCGAGGGGCTGTTTGGTCTGGATGGTGAAGCACAGGCAGTTGATGCTGTCACACTCCGGGGACTGACACTGGCAGTTACACAGGCCGCACTGAAACACCAGGCAGACAGCACGTTGTTACTTCACATAATGCCAAACTTAATGACAGTAGTTACACAGGCTGCTCCAAAACACTATAGAGCTGCGCAGTGATTGCGAAATATAACCATCAGGTATTTTTTGGCCTTAATAGTGATGACAGCAGATACACTTACAGACAATAATTCGCTTAAGTTATCACTTTTAGCAACCTTTCGAAAATGATTAATATAATAGTGAACAAGATTGTTTACGGTTGTAGCAACATATTCTTATATAGGTCACCAAGCCAAGTTATCCAGCACCATAGCGACAGTAATATACTAAATCTAACAATGACTCATAGTAACTAGAGTATATCTTCTGCAAGAAGTAAGAAACGATATTACGTAAACTGAAAAGGAGGAATCAATTAAAGTTTTGTTATTACGGCTGTGGGAAAGAAAAAAATAAGATGAAATAAGTGACATACAGGTGCACGAGGAAAACAACGATAACAGTAGTGTATAAAACAAACAGTGGTCACATAAACTTGGAAGACAACCTCAATAATACAGCGGAATATGACCCTCCGAAATGTGGATGGTCTAAAATGATCCATGTAACACTCCAACTGTGACACTACATAGTCACTAAGACATCGACGTGCAATAATAAAGGGAGTGTTTCCGGTGTTTATAACTTCATAATGACGAGGTGTGTAAGATGGTAATATCGGTATCTCAAGCTATGACAATTAATAGTGCTCAGGTATGAATCTCGCCAGAAACCGAGGTGAAGGACACATGCATCATAACCTAGATCTACGCCTTTAGATCTACACATCTCGCATGCCAACATTCATGTACGAAGCGATGGAACGACCACGGTGTGACATTCGGACTCTCGGAGAACAGAGAAGCATGAAGTGGTGAAGGGCGGAAAAGTCATGCAGGATGGGGAGGCGAAGAACGGCGAGGCGAAGGTCGAAGAGCTTAATTAAGGACGGTGATGTGAAGCAGGGATAGGTAAAGGATGATGAGGATAAAGGTCGAAGGGGTGAAGGGCGAAAAGATGAAGGACAGAGAGATCAAGGACGAAGAGGTAAAATACTGTCAGGTGAACGACGAAGAGATGAAACATGATGAGGTTGACAGATGAACAGGTCAAGGACGAAAGGTTGAAGGACGAAGAGGTGAAGATCGAAGTCTGAAAAAAGAAGACAGACGAAGAGATGAAGGACGATGAGATGAAGGACGAACAGGGAAAGAACGAAGAGGTTGAAGGACGAACAGGAAAAGAACGGAGAGATTGAAGGACGAACAGGGAAAGAACGAAGAGGTTGAAGGACGAACAGAGAAATAACGAAGAGGTTGAAAGACGAACAGGGAAAGAACGAAGAGTTTGAAGGACGAACAGGAAAAGAACGGAGAGATTGAAGGACGAACAGGGAAAGAACGAAGAGTTTGAAGGACGATCAGGGAAAGAACGAAGAGGTTGAAGGATGAACAGGGAAAGAACGAAGAGGCTGAAGTACCAAGTTTGAATGACGATGACGTGAAATACTCCCACATAAAACGAAGAACCGTGAGGCTGGTTAGGACATCAACATTGTGTGCATGCTCATATGTAAGCTCGTAAAAGTACCCGGATTGGCTCCCATAGCAACCACATCCTCGGGCTAATAGCGCTCAGCCCTGGAGGCGCCGCGGGTGGAGGCGTGGACGGGGGGCGAGGCCTCAGACCGTGGAGCCTGAGCTGGCAGCCCTCGCGGTGAGGTATACTGCCCACTGGGCCTGGGAGGGGCGCGGATCGGACCCCCTCCCCCCTGGACCCCCGAGGGTGAGTGATGCTGTCCCCACCCGCCCCCACTACTGGGCGGATACTGCCCGCCACCCCCGCCACGTGGCGATGCCACGGGACCAGACTGCTGCCCCATGGGTTGATACCCCGAGGTGGGGTATCCCTCCCCCATCAGGCCTTCACCCTGGGGCTGGCGCAGACCAATTTGGAAGCAACAGCAGTTGATTGAGTCACACTCTGGGCCCTGACAATTACAGGTACAGTCACAGTTCCCGCACTGAAAGAAATGAAGGCATCGAACGGATCAATCTCATCCTTAGGAATAACAATACAAAAACAATGATAATCAGTTCACTAGTGCATATAATACAGCATAATTGGTTCACTACTTTAATCACATCACGTCACGCACACATTATGAACTAGTATTTAATGATTAAAGTTTCAAAAATCAGGTCAATGATTAAAGGTGCAATAATCAAGTCAATCGTTTTTGTAAAGACGAAAACTTCACGCTTTGCTATGTACAGATAACATGACAGAATCTTTAAAATTGTGCATACATATCATTGCATAGTGCCGGATTTCACTCGTAGTTGGTTAAGAGAATTCAAGAAACTCAACTGCTTAAGGCACTGTCACTGTAATTTTTGCACCCAACGACTGCACAACTTAATTTCTTTTAATTGTTTGTCAACATTTAACTAAAAAGGGCAAATGTTGCAATGATAACACTTACATGCCTGTAAATGGCGTTTGACAGAGTTTAGTCAGACTAATAGCAAAATATGGCTTGCCTTTCCCATAACATTCATACAATAGGATAAAAACTTCAGAAGTGAGTTCACCGGGTGCATACAATATCAGCGTTCAGTGCCTTAATATGAAGAAAAGGCGGCGAATATGTTATCGGAGGTAAAGTAACGGAGATAAATATATTACACTGCAAAGCACCCAGTTAGTGGTACTTGGCTGCAATACATACTGACTACAATGACTGCATGGTGCGCTTAATCAGTCTTTAAGCTAAGATTGGGTTAATCATAAATAATATATTCATCTGGCGAGAATCGATCAGCTTGTACATAAGCAAGGATGAAGAGTTCCTATTCCCCATCTGTACCAACAAAAGCATTGGTACAGCGTTGTGGGCTTCAAAACGAGCGAGATGTCATTCCTTTGTTCGCCACATGGAAGATGTCCCATACACACACTGCTATATGGAAGCGTCCCAGCCAAAGAGCCAGACCGGACGGATGGCCAAGCTTGGTCATGTGACTTACGTCGCAGAGCGGATCCTGACCGCCACAACAGGAGCTGTTGGGATCGGAGCAGCAGCGACACATTATGATGTCAGCGCAATCCGTTTGCTTGAGGAGGACGCGGCAAAAATAAAATCGGAAAAACGAAAGGGGAACCAGTCGGTTAGAAAACGGGGCATACTTATAGACCGGCATGTGACATAAGGCAATACATGTGAATCCCACGTGGAAAGGGACATGAATCTGTAAGTTTCAGGACAATATTGTTGATCCTCTTCCAGACGCTGCAAGGAATTTTGTAACTGGAATGAGTGGAGTTTATACATGTGGGTGGTGGAACATACTATCTGAAGTCGCCTGTAAGAGAAAAAAGTAAGCCTTAAATATAAACGAAACCATAACCAGAACGACAGAACAGAAAGGTAATATATTTAACGCAATGTACAAGATATAAATCAGTCATTATAAAAAAACTACTGGAACCGAACCTAAACATCTTAACAAAATCAACTTTATAACGGTCTCAACAGATACTGATAATCAAGAGGATTCGGACCTGATGGAGGGAGTGAATGGCTATTGGCCCCGCTCTAAGTGACAGGTCAGCACATCGTTCTGCCATTCAAATGTACAGCAGGGTCTGGGGCGGCAGCGCTGTGCAAACAAGCGGCAGGCGGCGGCGCAGTCTTCTCTCGCTTGGTGGCGCTGTACTGCACAGTTTTCCCGGCATTGCGCGCACTGATATTCACAATCCAGGCAAGGGTTTACGCATGTGCGGCGTATACAGCGGAAGCAACCTCCGCAGTTTATCGAGAAAGTCAATCCCTTGGATTCTCGTAGGGAGCAGGGGCAAGGGTGACAGGTGTAGCAGCTGGAGCAGGGGCCACACGTGCACCAGGGGCAGGGGCAACACGAGCTGCACGGGCAGAGGGTGCACGTGCAGCACGCGATACAGTCCTCCCGACACAGCGCAAAGCAGTCGGCGCAGCAATGACCGGAAGTAACCACTCGAACTTCCTGTATCGGAACGGCGGAAGTGATCAATTATCCGCACAAAATATGTTGCGTCACCGGATGTGTTTAGAATCTATTCCGTGGAAAAATGTACCACACAAACTAAAAAATAACATTATATTAAATCAGAAAAAATAATGTGAAAGTCGTTAAAGTTTCTCCGTGTTGAAAATATTATTCCTGCTTCATAATAACCGAGGATGTTTGTGCGCGTCATCAACTGTTTAACATACTGTATATGGGAAAGTTTACCCCGTTGGATGGATAAATTCCAGACTTGCTGTTGCGAATCGGAGCCGAATATCTCTCGTAGCAGTGCTAATAGTGATGGAAAAAGAATGGACTGGCTCTATAAGTTATATAGAACCATACGAAAAACGGCAACTAAACCAGGTCTTATTTGCATATATAGTTAACTTAAAATGAAATGCTGGTCTTAATTGTAGGTCTTATTTGCATATATAGTTAACTTAAAATGAAATGCTGGTCTTAATTGTAGGCCAATTTTGTGCGAAACTAAGGCTAAATTGAGCCAAGATATCACATGGGACAACCGACTGAGCTGCATATGAAGCACGCTACAGACACCAGGGCGCGAACCCATGACCTGCTGACCAATGGCTCGGTTTGCTTACCAACTGAGCTAGCTAGCTACAGATAGGGAGGCTCCCCTAGTTAACTTTTTACATTAACAACTCACATATATTTCATAAAAGCTGCAGCACACAAAAGTCAACGATATCTGGCAGTGATAGAAGGAAATCACCCTAAACATCAAATTAAAGAAAACAATGATCACAAAATCAGCATTCAAAATAGAACATAACGAGTACAATAGAACAAATGAAACCAAACTTCTTACACACAAGCAGGAACCACATTCTTGACAACACTCCTGTGGACAATGTACATCTGTCATCAAACAACATGCTTTCGCAACCCATATAATAAATGTCTTATATCATGTAAAGTTGGTACCGTACTTTCCGTATTTACAGGTGTGACTTATACGTAGGAACTTGCAAGTACATCCCAGATCATAGCATCATTCACTAAACTATTTTATAGTATGCTTCTTTAACACTTATTTTAATTTTTATGATAAAGTTACTACTGGTAGTTTAAATTACTGTGCAACATCTCATCATAATTAAAAATGACAAGAAACTAAGGTGCATACATGAACTATAAAAAGTGACTTTTCATGGAACGATAGAATGATTATTAAAAGTATCTATTTCAAGTCAAAACAGCGAGTATGCAGTACCTCCAAAGCTACATGGTATTATATTTACCTTTCTTTTCGGGCAGATGGCGTCGAGACAGGCATCCAGGCTGGGAGAGCGGCAGCAGTCGCAGCTCTCGGCACATTCCACACAACAGGCGCAGCATGGCTCCCCCTCCTTGCCGCAGCAGTACACACCAGCACACACGCCACGTTGCTGAGAAAAGGGGAACAAGGAGCCACATATCCATCATGCCAATCAGGACTAGCGTAAACTGCCTTTTTGAAGCCGCATCGAGACTTTACCCTCCCGCAAAAACCGGGTCGGCATGCACCCAGAAATAATTCCGGAAAACTAGACGCATCTGGACTTGGGCCTCTATCGGCTCCCCCCCCCCCCCACACCCCCCCACTTGACCTTTTCCTGCTCCCCTCCTCCCGCTTTTTATACAAGCAGGCGCGACGTTACATATTTATGTGGGGATGGCACCTGTATGTATTGTTACACCACCCTCATCATTCAAATTTTTATTTGACATATACAGCTAGCGCATTAAATAGCTGTCCTCCTGCTATAGTTTCCAAAAGCGTTTTGAACACTTTGCAATTGAAAAAACGAAGCATGACGCTATAAATATAGCGATCGATACATATCTGACAAAGCCTAGTCGGTTGATTTCGCAACAATGGGAAGATCAAGATCTATGTCTCCGGGAGTAACCCATACTCTTTGCGAAGAAACACATGGGATCTTGAGCCTGGACAAACATATAAGGTTGAATTAAGAGCTCACCAGTAGTATCTGTCGGACAACCAGAATGATAACCACAACCACAATGTAGGCACCAATGGCAATGCAGATTATGGCAGGGACTGGCAGGAGAAGCTCTGTTGGGGCCGCTGTGGGAGCTTGGGTACTTGCGCTCTGAAACAGTCAATACATGCAGTTCATCATGCATACAACAAATACTAATATGGTAATCAAACATAAAAATAACATTGCCAGTGTAACAACGTAACAGATATCTGTAGCAATCTGTGCTACTCTTTATTGAGAAATGTACATGTACATGTACATGCGTATATTATTTAGAACTACAGATCAGCTCAATATTTAGATATATTACAAAATATCTCTAAATAAATACATATTTATCTATATAGTTAAAAAATATTTATAAATGTGTATACTCTTTACTTACACTAGCCATGTTTGTATAGTTTTAGCCAAAAGCACTAAAGGTAAAATTGTTTCAACCAGTCTATCATTGAAATCTCTTTCTGTTTATCTCAACCACACATCTGAAATAAATAAGTAAAACAATTAAAAGATCAAGTTAAATATTTCAGCAAGAATTCAAAGCAGAAGTTATATCATGACATCATTACAAATAACAGATTATGTATTGTATATATGTTATATAGCCAGTTCCATCTATAAAATCTAGAAGGCCATCAGCAGTATCAGACCTTAACATTTCAGATATAGATCTAATAATATAGCATGCCCCATGGTATGTATGAACAGAGTGCCTGTGGTATGTCAGGGTTTTGTAGTCACATTGGGAGCCCCACTATTACCACAGAGTGGGATACCTCCTGAGGCCAGTGCTAGATGTAGTAGTTACACTGTCAACAAACAGTCAAAGGGAGTCTGCAGGTAGAGTTAACGGGACTGAATAATTTGGAAATGACACCTGTTTTCATACTTCCAATTTCATAAAATCTCCCAACTGGAATTATACCAATTGAGCAGTTTGAGACTGGAGTGTAGCCAGGCAGAAGTACGGGTGTATATATCATCTTTTATTACAGCACTACATTCTAGCCATAGATCAATTTGGCTACGGGTAATGGATGGGTTTAGGGGGAAGTGGTAAAGGGGTAAGTGGGGGAACAGTTGTGAAGTGATTATTAAAGGGATTAATGCTGGCAGGCTGCTGTCCTCTGAACCCACTCCAGCCAATGTGGTTGAATATTCAGGATGCTTTAACCACTTTTGGTCATATCGCGTCAATGGGAGAAGGGAAAGTGAAGCCATGTCACCTGGGTGTAAATCCCTATGGGATCTTCATCCTGCAACCGCACAGAAATTGCCACAGCAAAGCTTGAACCATATGCCGTTAGGTTTTCAGCCTCAGGTAGCCAGAGCGCTGAATGCCAATTAATGCTCTAGACCCCAGCCAATGTGTAATAAAAGGTTAAATTGCTCCCATCATTCTGTTATTTTCTTTATGTTTTATATCAAATTTGCTATCCACTCTTACCATTAACTGGTCCTGTGAGCAAGGCTGTAACTTGTAATTCTCTGACTGGACCTATAGCTATCAATCGGAGCAGACCCTGCCCACTGCAACCACTACCCACCCCCCAACCCCACCTTAAAAATCACTCATACAGCAATATTTTTCTTGAGAAACTTGAAAAAAATAATGCATTAATGATGTTACCATATAAGTATATATCATATGCAATAATTAAATCACCATATATGTTGCTAAACCACGTTTTTGGAACTTAGTGCATCTCGATCATGTGGGAATTTGTGCTTTCTTATATACTATAATCATCAAAACTGTTCCCATAATATTAAAAAATCATAATGATTATAATGTAGTTCAGTCTAAATTAGTAA
The DNA here is from genome assembly GCA_964019135.1 of Arenicola marina. Classification (NCBI taxonomy): domain Eukaryota; kingdom Metazoa; phylum Annelida; class Polychaeta; family Arenicolidae; genus Arenicola; species Arenicola marina. The sequence goes on along the minus strand of OZ025258.1, from coordinate 22,278,271 downwards.
GCTTACTTAAGTTTAAAAAACAACTTGCTGTATTTAATTATTGCAGCCAACTAGCTATACAAGGACGAAACTAGCAAGCCCTAGAGTCTGTGAGGTCCTAGCCTGTAGTGAAGGTTAGGAGGACAGGCAAAGTAAATCAATGGATACAGAATTAAGGGACCCTCCCCAAAACGAAATCGACAAAAATGCCCCCCCCCCCCCCCCCCGAATGCTATGCATAATGGCCGAACGGCCTAACAGCCGAGTCACTCTTACCACCCTCTACCATAGGTGGAGAGGGTGGGGGATAGTGGTCGGGCTTGGTCTAGCCGCGAGGGGATTAGTCTGCGGCGATTGGCAGGGAAGTCGACGAATTTACCAAGTTGTTATCAAAGGAAGTGGTGTTGTGGATTGTTATAATGCTGTTCTCAATTGTTTTCAATTGGCCATATAGCTGTACGCAAAAATTTGCGTTATCCATGCTCATTACGGTAAATTGGGTAAACGGTAAAATCTGCGTTATCCACACTCATTACGGGGCTCTAAGGGCTTTCCCTGTATGCCATGTGCAAAAAGCGATATTCTCTCAGGAAGCTGTGGAGCCTGACCACCCACCCCCAGTCCCAGCCAGCCGACACCCAATCATCGCGGCGCGCAGACTAATCCGCTGGATGGCTAGCCTCCCCCCCCACCCCCCCAATCCCCCGTCCCCCCCACGCCCCTTAAATCCTTCGGCCGTTTGGCCGTTCGGCCACACCCCCCCCTCCTCCCACACACACACCTACTCAGCCTCAGGCATCTGTCCCTCGATTTACTTAGCCTCTTAGGATCACATTTGGCACATGCGTACATTATACCAGGTCTTTTATGCACAATAAAGGCTTCAATAAGCATGTAAACCGAGCAGCTCATTTGTTTCCTTTTGCAAAATATGATAAGTATGATAAACACAACTTAGTCACGTTAGTGTCACAAACCGCTTCGACCTGCAGGTTCCCATCGCAATGTTTGGTCACGTGACAGATAAAAAACACGCAGCCCTGGGGTGCGTTGCTTATGGCTGTCAAGCCGGTTTTCACGCCATATGCAACGACAAATAAGGATTTGAACTTGGCGAATTGGTCAAGGACGCGTACAATTTTGAACCGGAAGTGGGGTATGGTACGCCGCGATCAAAATCCTTGCTCCCCGCAGGGTGGCGCTGCAAGAGTAGTCCCGCACACGACGATAAGCATGGCCGCCAGAAGCTACAAGTGTGCGACTTACAAGATTATATTCACCGATTTCTCGTTATTACTAGACCATTCTCGTGGTAACGATGTGTGACCAAACAAGTTTCAATCCGATACGTGCGTTGTATGTATGAAAAGTTGTGCCACCTGTGATATATGACTCAAAATTACCATAAACACTGTAAAAAAACGTGAAAACCGAAACTGCCCAGCTTAGACCAATGGGGAAAATGCACAGGCGCTGACACGGATGTCGACCCCTAACCAGAGATTTGTAGGCATGTTTTATACCGGCCTGGCCCCATGGTATGGACCATGGACCCAGACACAGTAAATCAGTAGAGGGATGGGGTTATAGGGGGGGGGGGGGGGGTGGACTACATTGTATCTACAATGTGTGTGTGGTACCCCAGGCTTGATCCCTCCCCCTAGCCCCTCCCTCTACTGATTTACTGGGGGCATTAGTTTGGTGGCCTGTTTACCCCCCTGACACTTCATTCGCACAGGTTCAGTGCATGTATGTTCAATTGGCATGCCAATTGTATCTAGCTCAAACAGTGAATATGTATTTGATTGCAATAGGCATATCCATTAAGCTAGTCACCTGCATTAATATATGCTCAAATGTAATAATGGTCATTGGTAATGTCGAAGATGATGTTATTGCACTGTTATATTCGCTGTTTAAGATTGTAGTCACACTATATAGCATCAACACCATATCGATAAGTACTGTAATACATATAAATGTTAGATTTTAGGTCTGCAATAACTATTGAACATATTTGTGGAAATGTCACTTTTCTTTTAACTGGAACACATCCCTATGCCCTAATTTTATTGATTCTATTCTAGTGGGCTGTTAACTAAAAAGCTTTTACATGTAACAACACATGTAACCCGCCAACTGCCTGTACTTTTTGCACTCATATGCAGGTTTCAATAATGAAACTTAGACTGAGATCACTTATTCACAATTACCAACAAGTCATCCACATGCAATAAAGGTACAGGTAGTTGTCAGTCCCAAGCCTGTAGTTGATGAGGGAAGTTCCATTTTCCCCACATCCTCTAGAACTGGGGAGGGCATGTGTATTGAATTATTGCAATGCTTAACTGATGTATGTCAGGTATAAAACTGATGAAACATGTGGCAGGAAGTACAGGAGCTGTTCTGCATGTTCCTATGTCTTGTCGTTCTTGGCGAAGGTGAACATCAGGCTAAGAAAGTGTCACATGGTTATGGACACACCTCCCATATGGTTTCCACAAATGAGGTAATAGAGAATGGGTAAGTCTTTTTTGTAAAAAATGTACATGATAATTTATCAATCATTATCAGAATATTAGCACAGTCTTTCCATTCAAACATGTAATGTACTGGTTGCTTAAGATGTGGCTAAATGCTTTTTATTGTGGCAATAATGTTCAATTGCATGATGCCGAATTGCATTTATTTTAAGATTGAGTTGCATTGTTTTCACCTTGATGAAAAAATTACATAGACAATGAAGCCAGAATCTATGTAAACTACAGGCATGTGTCTCAGATATTATTTCAGGACTTCAGCAGTAAGTGAAGGTTAACTATGTGAGGCGACACCTGTAAAATAATCCGAGATAATACCAAGTCCTTGTTCCGGTTACTCAGCGATATTAGCGTCAGAATACATGCATGATGGATGTTGCGGCATATGGCCTATACAGCTAGCTCTGTTTTTCTTCGCAGCAACCCAGTGGGAGCAAGAGTCTGTACTTCTGTTGTATTGGTGGAGACGTACAGAGCAGTCGAGCCGCTGTTCCAGTCACCAAATGTCAGGGGAGCCGACGTGTGGCGTCAAATTGCCCAACCCATGAATGCATATGGTCACGCTTTCAGCCCTGATGTCTTTTACAAAACACTGCGCTCGCTAAAAAGACGGAATACATGTATATTTTTTTTAAATATTCGTTTGACTTCACATTTCTTGTACTGTTATTGTGTAGATCTGTAAACTTTTCAAGTTATTCATTCCCCATTTTTGGACCAAATTTATCTGGTATCTTATATATGTAATTATCTTAGCTTGCACAGCTTCAAGACCATCGTGGATGATCGCGGGAAAATGCCGGCAACCCAGGAGTGCGATTGCTGTAGGATTGCTGTTTTCCTGCACTGCAGGTAGATTCGATGCTAAGGCGAGACATTCATTTACAAACTCTAAAGGAGCTGCAAGTGCATCTGTAGTGTTCTTAAATAACGCAATGGAATAGAGGTGGAAGTGCTTTCCTGTCATACCATCGTGAGTCCTATGCTGATGAAAAAATGCGAAGGAAAACGCGGTATAATGGCGCGGTTGTGTAGAGAAATTTCTCTGCCATATGAGGCCAGTAACAAGTGAAACTCTAGCAAGGGCAACCCTGGCCTGTGTTATTAGCAACAGCACATGGTACGGTTAGTACGTGTTCCTGACCGCCAGGAATTATAGTGGCCATGACGACATATACTGCCAATAAGCAAGCCGGAAATAACTGGTGGTTAGTGATATTTACTGTACAACTTTGATGGCACTCATAATTGGAGTGCCTAATTGAGTGGTGTGATTCATTGCAGGTGACATAGTGACCGATAGGTAAAGGAGCCTGGCGACTACAGCTCCACGTCAGCGTCATAGAAACGTCGCCGCCCGACGCCAACGTAAGCGGCGAGCCGTCTAGTCTCCAGTGTGGTTCCGCACTTTCTTGGAAGAGCACAGACAGTCAGGAGCAGCAGCTACAGAAACTCAGGGTGCGCTCCTTAGTGCTGGAACATCAGCGCAACGTCACCACACGAGAAAGAAACGCTATCATGCGTGCATTATGTTCGAACGTTCAGAAATGAAATAAATTGCACTGTGGACAGATGCCTGGTCTCGTGCTTTCCTTTCAGACAATCTGCTTAGGTAATGAATGGTGGGCGATCGGCTTCACAACCTTGTCGTTAAAGTCGCTATACTACAACTCCAATCCTATTCAATGCGTAATGAAAAGAAACTCTCAAACCACAGCATTGTGTTCCGGCTTATTTGAGAAAGGGAGACTAATACAAAGCGTGATCCAAAGACATTCATGGACAGTTAAACGAATACAGAAAATCTTGTAGAAGAACATGTATCGACGAATACACGTTTACAAACAGTTTTAAGCTACATATCCGTAAGATGAATACAATGGTCTTAGTGGGTTGGCCAAACGTAGATATGGATTTCTTTGTTAAATGATTTATCAATTATTGCGACAAGCGAAACCCCAAATATTTATCATCTTCCGATATGGAACTTTGAACTGACAAGGGGAATATAGAGCATCACACAATAACCACTTATTAAAAGGGAAAAACGCTGGCGTTCTTCAAAGATGTCCATGAATTCGGCATTTTCGTGCTCCGAATGACCTGCACCATTTATGCCGCCCTCATCACCACAGGGATATCTTTCACATTGCACATTTTCCAAAAATGTCATATGTCCTTGTACACTTTCAAAGTCCAACTGTTCTCTCCACATCTGGCCGATGACTGGAATGTGTCGATCTTATTGAATTTCTTCTCAATGACGGACAAATGGCCCTTATATATTGATGAAATAATCCCGGAACTCGGATGGTGCCGGTATGGCAATATGGGTGCCATCCACACTGCCTATGACTCCAGGCAATCCATACTTGGCATGGTAGAATTGCGATGTAATTCCATAGCCGCCCTATCAGGCCATGAAGTTTCGCAAGGTCCGTACAACGCACTACACACTGCCATTACAAGACAGTGCAGAGACCCCTTGCTCAAGTCAACCCCTGCGGAAGGACTCCTGATTGCTAGGCAGCCACAGCAAACTTAACACTCTTCTCCACAGTTTGGCACCAGTCAGTGAGGGATGGGGCCAATGCGTGACACAGGATTCTGAAATGTAAAATGGGTGTCCTATAATTTAAACGTTCCATTGCAACTATACATATAGTGCCTGCAGAAACAAAAAGGTCCAATTTATATTTTTACACTGTAACGCCAACAGAACATATTATTTCCCAGTGAAACAGTGATAACAAAGACCAAATGATTACTGTTATGTTGTTAAATCAATCCCGCTAAAATATGAAGCCGGTGAAAGTTTGACCTTCAAGGACTTCTTTGTTAAACATGTATGTTACTTCAATGGAAACTTAGACTGGCCTTCAATTGTGCAAAACACGGCAAGTAGGCTTTATCAAAGAAGAAGTATTCGTTACCATAGCACTGGAATGGGGCTCATCTGTGGCCAGGTGGTCCAGTGTGCATGGTGCTGTTTCGTGTAAAGAGGTTGTAAGAGTGATACGTACATAAGTTAGATAAATGGCCAGCAACACTAAACAGAGCATGGTTACATTAAACTTCAAATAAAGTAGGTTTAATTTAGTGTGAACAATAGTTCTCCTTGCAGGAGTAAAATATTAATATAGTAGACTTTAAAGCATAAAGGTATAGATATCAAAGTAAAGAAGAATACTATATGGTAATAAAATAATTATGACATGAATGTGAATTTTTTTTAAAAATATTAATCTAAATCTTACATATTACCACAGGCACAGTAAATTAACTGACACAGAAATGGGGTTGGGGGGTGGGGGGGGGAGGAGTTGCAAAGCAGTAGGCATTATGGATCCTAGATCCATTCCATATTCCGGCCATGATAGAGCCTACAAAATGCATTATTGTAGTAAATGCTAGGCATGCGTACAGGTGGGGAACCAGAAAATCTAGATAGGGGGGGCTAGTGTGTGGGTCGGATCCAGATATGCTGGATAGGGGGGGGGGGCTGCTTTTGGTTTTTTCATATGTTAAATAAAAGACTTCCCCATGGTCGGCATGGATCTGCCCCTGTACGTAATACGTGACCTATGCTGAAATAATTAATGGCATGCCCTTAAATGGAAGAACACCCCCCACACCCCTTTGATCTTTCTCTTTACGCTGATTTAGTGTGGCTGATGTGCATATACACTGATAAAGTATACCTCACGACACTATCTGATGGTCAAGACTCAAGTGTCAGTGACACTGACTGTTACAGACAGACTGGCACTGCCAGTGTCACTGAGTGCAACATTGTTTTTATGCATTTAGGAATTTAATAAATGATTTAGAGCAATGTGTTGGAGACGCAATACTGTCCCACAGACACAAAATGTTCATTGGACGCCAATGGAGGCACGGACACATAACTGCCACAGCTAGGCTCATCACCAATCGCAAAAAGTTCATCCAAGACGGCGGTTAGCAACACATCTTGTTCCTTGTGCGCCATTTTGAAACAAACCCTCGCGCGGGAATTCTGGGAAAAATAAAAAATCGGCTGTGACCAATGTCGTTGCCTAGCGAGCTCCGAGTGACCAAAAATGTTCGCGGCGGTCGAGCGTGCTCCGCAACTCAACCCTGGGCTGCGTTCCGTATCATGATCGATCGCCGCGAACATTTTTGGTCACTCCGAACTTGCTACGGAACGACATTGGTCACAGCCGATTTGTAGTTTTCCCAGAATTCCCGCGCGAGGGTTTGTTTCAAGATGGCGCTGAAGGAGCAAGACGTACTGCGAGCTGTACTGTTAGATGAGCTTAGTGCTGGTGCTGAGCCAAGCAGTTCTGTGTTGGTGCCTTTATTGGCGTCTCAGGAGGAGGTTGTGTCTGTGGTTTCACAGTATTGCGTGTCCAACCCCCCCTCTCCCGATACCATGCGTGTACCGGGTTACGTTGAGACCGTGGTGCCGGGGTACAGCGATGTTGACTTTAAGTCACACTTTCGTATGAAGCCCTCCACCTTTGAGGCAAGTAGAAACTGTCTCTATCAGTGTTTATTTCCATACTTAAGTAAGACTCATTACGGTTAAGACTTCATAACATACACAAGTGCATGCACTAGCCTATAGTATAACTTATGTACCATGGACACTGAAAGTGCTTCACTATTACTGCTCGTCTACACTATAGTACAGCCTTCGGTTGCTCCTACATTCCCAGCCCAAATTGTCCCATGACATTGCAAGGAAATCCCAAATATATACAAGCTGCTGGTACAGTTAGCAATTATTTACTTTATGTCTAGACTATTTAAATTATGGTTGTTTTTTACAATAATTTTGAAAAATATTTGTAGGACGTTTTATAACTCTAAATACTAATTTCATGATTAAAATATCTATCATCGCATGTTAATCGGAGAGAATCACCTGTAAAATAGAAAGTTTGATGATACAGTACAAAGAAACATACCTTCTCACATGACATGTACTACTGTACTGATATAAAGGGGTTGAATGGCATGTTTATTGTTCTATTTTTATACATGTATACAGTAATCTCTGCATTATATGGTCACTCAAATATATTACTTCAAAATAATAACCTTATGTACAATTCCGTTTATTATGTGACACCCTTGCTATACATGGCATGGTTGTAATCACAATTGGGTCTAAACAAATAATGCCTCTGGCTATTCTTAATCATAGTTAAGGAGCAAATACATAAATGTACATCATAACTATTGACACGTGAAAAGGAGCAAGCTGTAATATGGCGTGGCATGTAAGTGTGAGGATACTACATTGAAGAAAATAGTTATACTACTCCCCTGGAGATCTAGCTCAACTCGCCCTTCCTTCTTCAATTATCTCTACATGACCCAAACTTAATAAAGTCTCATGAATATATATTCAATACATTATAAGACACTCCATTACACAGTATTTTCTGGCTGGCGGAACCAAATTCATACAATGCAGGGACCACTGTATATATGTCAATGATATAAGTACATACTATCTATATATAATGTTATCAACAGTTCTCAGTGAAAATAGTGCTGTAGATCTATAAGTGACTGTTCTAGATTTCTTATTTATACCAATATTAACACTGCACCTCTAGGATTTAAATACTACCAGGGGTAGACAAACCAAGGGAAATGTTATAAGATTTGACAAAGCACTTCACTATAGATTGCTGGCCTCTCATGCAGTCACTTGCTATTCACAAGTGTCATTAATCAGGCACCTATTTTTATAAAACACAGGGTTCTGTGAATGACGGATGACACAATGAGGTTACAGTTTGTGTTAGAAGTATTTTGTATACCATAGAATTGATTTATTGATATCATTACAATGACATGGATGTATGGGTAATGCACAGTATTTTATATTGGCGAGTAATATAGTTAAGGTGGACTATGCACTCATAATTTATCCAGTGTATTTTTCACTCAATGCAGCCATGTTAACCATCCTTGGACTATTATAAATGGCTATGTAACTAACTTTTCACTCTCTCAATACCTCTCGGCACCGATTGCACCATGCTGGAGCACCCAGACCACCTTGGCAGAAATGACCCTGATTGCACTGCTATGGTAAGGAGTGCTGATGAGTGGATGAAACCTGTACATTATGCCTCAGATTTGACATTTGCGGGGCTGCTAAAATTATTAATTATTCTTAAGATTACGAATTACATTGTCGATGTGTCATTTCATTCGTTACGTTTAAAACCTTCACACATGTGTCATACTTTGCCAGTACGGTTTGAACTATGCCGATAGCATTTCAAGTCTTTCCAATGTTCCAGAAAACAGCTGTATGGTCTGTGTTATATTCATCAGACTATATTTTTCGACATGCACTGTGTAATGTAGAAAGAAAACGACCATTTTAACCAGATCATTTCCCGTTTCAGATCCTGTGCAAGACCTTGGCCCCATCACTTACTGACCGGTGCCAAAGTGTGGAGAAGAAGGTCCTCAGTTCCTTGTGGTTGCTGAGCAACCAAGAATCATTCCGTGGTGTGGCAGACCGTTTTGACTTAAGCAAAAGCTCTCTCCATCGAATTACGATGGAAGTTTGTAGTGCCCTAAACGGTCTGCAGGCCACTTACATCAAGTGGCCGGATAGGGCGGCGATGGAACAAACGGCCCAGACATACCACGCCAAGTATGGGTTCCCTGGAGTCATCGGGAGCGTGGATGGGACCCACATTGCGATACCAGGACCATCCGACTTCAGGGACTCGTTTATCAACAGGAAGGGCTTCCCGAGTATGCAGCTACAAGTCGTTGCGGACAACTCGCTGAAATTCATTGACGTCCATGTCGGCTGGCCTGGGGCGGTCCACGACGCCCGTGTGTTTCGCAACTGCCCTCTACGTCAGCACGTGGAGGATGACTTGCCCGGCGACTTTCACCTTCTGGGCGATTCAGCCTACCCGTTGCGGAACTATCTTCTTGTTCCGTTTCGCGATAACGGACATTTAAGTGTAATTGAAAAAAAATTCAACAAATTACATTCCAGTGTTCGCGCCGATGTAGAGCGTTCCATTGGTCTCCTGAAATGTAAAATGAGACGCCTCAAGTATCTAGACATGCGCAATGTCCATGATATACCCATTATTGTAATGGCGGCATGCGTCATCCATAATGTGATTTTGCAGCATGAAAATGCCGAGTTCCAGGACGTCTTTGAAGAGTGCAATGCTGTTATAGATGGGGATAATGACCCTAATGACGACGTAACCTATAACAATGCTATTGCGAAGCGCAGGGCCATTGCCGAATTATTAGTGTAAGGTTTGACAGGAAATGGCTAACTTCGGCTGTTAATATTAAGGGGGTATGTTGGGGGCTTAGTAATATTCCGTGGTATGTTTGCCACTTTTACGTCTGTCTTCAATTGAAACGTGCGTTGTCGAATGTTACTTGTCTTCCTATATACAGGAGAGCATTATATGTTCTGGTCACGCTGTGGCTATTTCTCCCGCATTGGTATGTGCACTAGCGCAATAGAAATGTTTTAACTCCTAATGCCATGTTGTTTCTGACAAATATATTAACCTGACAAGATCTGGGAAAAAAGTGTATGGGAATATGAACGCGCCCGCTCCACGCATAAAATGAATCTTTCAATTACATTGTATTATTCATGACTATGTCAACCAAAATTGACCAAATTAGGAATGCAACTACTTCTATGCGATCTTCGTCGGTTTGTTCCGGATATAGTAGACCCTGAAGATATCCCTTTGTATTATTTGTTGCCTACAACTGTAAAATAAGTAATTCTTGCCTAGTGTACTTTGGTTGTCGTAAATATCACACAGTCTGGAGAGTTTATTGGTTAATGTATTAATTGTTATGTATGTCACATGTCGGTCATTCGTAGGGCATTTTACGAACCGGTATAGGTTTTTGAATTTGAGACGTTTGACTACTACTCGCTCACTCTTTTTCCATCGACTATATATTCGGGACTTGTTTTGTATCGGCGATATTACAGCGGTCTGTCATATTTCTACTTTGGAAATTGAAGAGTTCATGAACGTGCACATTAGGGGTGCATGTGTTATCATGCAGATATTGTGGAGGTCTTTTCCTTGTAAATTGAGAGGAAGTTTGTGGCTACTTATTTGGTACCTAACTAAACAGATATTCATGTGTACAGGTTTCTCGATTCAACATATATACGTGTTAAGGGTGAATTGGAAGGGCCGAGAATATAAACAATTGCATTGGCTAAATATGTAGCAAGCAAATCATGATGCACATCCTGTCCCTATGTCTGCTTCAATCACAATGTGCCTTTCCTTGCGAAGTAAAAAAAAGCCAAAGCCGAAAGCTGTTGTTCGAGACTCTTTCTTCACGCATGGCATTTGAGATTTATAACAGGTGATTAAGTCGCCCCCTTGTGAAACCGTTTGCTGAACATTATTTATGATCCAGGCCAAACGAAACAAGACAAGTCGGTCGTGCTATTTGCTGATTTTATTGCATTTTGGACATTAACTCGCCCAGTAGGTTATTACGTTCCTCCTGAATTCTGTTGGAATTGGCCAGGAGTTCCTTCAGCTCCGCCTGGTCTCTGCGGTGGTCCTCCAAGAAGGCCTGAAACCACACTGGAGGCTCGTCGGCACGCCGTTTCCGCTGCCGTCTGGCGGCGACGTTTCGACGGGGCACGTCTGCGCGGTCCTCCGTTTCGTGGGCTACCTCCACGGGGGCCCCATCGGTCTCTTCCACCGCGAATCGAACGGGTTGATGGGCGGATGAACTGGCGAGAGTGGCTGATGGAGTGGGGCGAGCGCCGAATGAAGTGGGGCGAGCGGCAGATGAACTGGCGAGGGAGGCTGATGGAGTGTGGCGAGAGGCTGATGGAATGGGGCGAGCGGCGAATGAAGTGGGGCGAGCGGCAGATGAACTGGCGAGGGAGGCTGATGGAGTGTGGCGAGAGGCTGATGGAGTGGGGCGAGCGGCGAATGAAGTGGGGCGAGCGGCAGATGAACTGGCGAGGGAGGCTGATGGAGTGTGGCGAGAGGCTGATGGAATGGGGCGAGCGGCGAATGAAGTGGGGCGAGCGGCAGATGAACTGGCGAGGGAGGCTGATGGAGTGTGGCGAGAGGCTGATGGAGTGGGGCGAGCGGCGAATGAAGTGGGGCGAGCGGCCGATGAACTGGCGAGGGTGACTGATGGAGTGTGGGGAGATGAAAGAATGGAAGATGAACTGGGGGAAGAAGTGGCGCCAGTAGCGGAAGAACTGGTGAGATCGGATCTACGAGCGAAAGATGTGGTGGGATGAGTGGGGCACGAACGGCCGCGAGAGTGTCGTTGGGTGGTCCAATCGGATGGCTTCACCTCACGTGGGGCTGCACTGGGGCCTGTCAACAACATATAGTAGCATATATTGGTGATGCACATACATACATACATGTGATGGTCATTAGTCAACTGCGCCGGGCTCCCCCTCCAAGTAACGGACTTTAAAAATAGAGGATGCGCATTGGCAATGTTATTCCGAAGCCGTGACGTCATACTTCTTTGCATTTGAAGGACTTATACAAGGTCCATCCGGCGTAAGACTGTAAACAAAGTTATGGCGTGCGTATTGCTGTACTTAGCACACCATCAGAAATGCCATTTCGTGAAAAGCCGGGTTAGGTCCGGTTCCTTGCTGGCGGTCTACCTGGAGCTAGTGACGACAGCAAGCGAACAGGCTTCACTGCGGGGTCACCAGCAAGGAGATCCTCCATTAGTGATAAATATTCCCATCGCCTGCGGCCGCGCCCAGTTTTGCCTTGATCATCCATGATCGCCTTGTACCTGTTTAACATAGAAGAGCCCAATGTAGCGAGACCACAACCTGTTGACACAATTGGGCGCGAAACCTTATGAAATAGGACATATCGATAAGCGAACTAGTGTAGGCCTTGTGCATTTGGCTCTTTGACTCGTTCGAACATTACAGGTTCCTACCGTTGTTTTAAAGACCGGAACTTCCGGTCACAGGCATCCGCACTGTACTTTTGGCCTTGCCCCTTCATGGTTGTGGCAATTTTACGCCAAACTTCATTTTTCTTCATAGTTGGGGAAGCGAAGAGCGACTGGTGATCTCTGTACGTCTCTATGAGTAGGAGCACAGATTCATGTGGCCACTGATTTGCTGCAAACGATAACAGGCAAGGTTTATTAATCATTACCTCGAATCCAATATAAACTAGTCATGTATCTTTCGGACACGTTACCGACCCGAATGTAAATAATGAAGGGCACATGGCCTTGTTGATATCACGAAATTAAGTGTATTTGGTAACGGTATCATCTCATATCGCTTAATCACGTCACATTGACACCTGTGTGAACCCAGGAATTGACAAGTGCTGTGTGAAAAGCGCCATTGGCACCGGCTGGCCATTCCCCTACCACCGAGTATTATTTCATGGTCTACGTACATTATATTTGAGCGTGACATGCATCAAAAGTTACGACATTCGGTTACATATTGCAAATTGTTACTGCGGAGGTGAGACCATGGATAGCCGCATTTCGCGCAACTTAACGAATGTCCTACGTTGTGATGTTACACGTCAAGTCCTGTAATTGGTTGCATTTAGAAATCTTAAGTGAAGACTGGCCTTACGATGTCTATGAAGAACACACTTACCGTTTTTGGACAAACATGGGAATTGGGGCAAATCACGTGACCGTCGCTGATTTAGTCCCCTGAACTCTCGAACGATAACATGCGGGCGAGAGACACCCGTTGCTGTTTCCTGTAGCATCAGCTGGCCATTTCACGTACATTAACTCTAGTCATTGTAAGGAGTCTACACACATGCCCTCCCCAATTTTAAGTGACATCAGGCAAATAAACATCCTGACTTGTCACTTACAGGCTTGGGACTGTCAACACCCCGTACCTTTATTGCGCACGACACGTTGGTTATTTGTGTGTAACCGTAAGGTATCGTAAACTCACGTCATTTATGACACTGTTATTAGTAATAAAATTCGTACGTGTGCAAAAAGTACCGGTTATTGGCGGGTTACATGTGCTGTTAATAATGCAATTTCAACTTAAGAAACCAATACATCGTAAAATGCCAATACAACATTCGGCAAAGGAAGTCCAAAGTCTTGTCTCCCCTGCAACATAACATAAATGTGTGTTACCACCCCTGAAATAAGTCCAATGGTGTTGCATGCACTTTGACGCAATATATGACCATTTATTCAATGTGTAGGTAATACATATTAGCTTATTTACCCCGGTGAGTTATCGGTGCGACTGTAATCTTAACCAAAGTACAGAATGAACAGTGCCACAAGGTGTACATTCAATGGTAGCCACGACCAATATTGCACTTTATCAGACGCATTCCTGCTACATAAATGTGCAAACCACAGAGATGGGTCTCCTTCATATCGTAGCACGGAGCGTTCGTGCCATACAAAAATAAATAGGGACTAGCAATTGCTGGCTACCCACACTGAGACTGGTCATCGCTGTCAAGGTCCAACTTGGTTGTAAGGGTTCGTTCTAAAAGAAGGAAATGTACTTGTTTCATGATACTTATTCCAGTTCGTCTTTCATAGCATGGAAGCCGCGCGTTTTCACCACCGGAATTGACATTAGCACAATAATAAGTTTGAATGCAATAAAAGTTACCTACTTCAACACTCTATGTCTCCATAGAAGAACAGCAGAAGAAAGAAATAGCGCTGCCGAAAGAAAAACTATAGTGACGTCGACTAATTATGTAAGGCATATAGGGTCACTACGGCACCGTCTGGTATCCAATCCATTGAGCCACGATTTTTTTTTAAACAGTTGAAGACATATGTGGCAAACGTGGAACACCGGTTAATGCTACTTCGTCCTTCCATCAATTACATCCCATAGCAGTTGAGCCCAGAAGCTAAAATCGTATGAAGGGAAATTTGCCACGGAAAGGTTACTGCGACATTGCATATATTTAGGTTGAAAATGCATTACGCAGTAAATGTCTGGCTCTCTGTTGGTGGTGAAGTGTTAAGGCGTTCAAACCGTAATTCACACTAAGCCACACATGTAGCCACTGTGTAATATCACCCAAAACAGTCTTCGTCTGCACATGACTTCGACAGTTCCATGAACTCACCGGGTTGGCTGACAGGGCTCGGGGCTAAAATGGCCTCCCCACCTCCACAGGGAGAACAAGAAGTGGCCGACGACGTCAAAATGGCTGTAAAGTAGCCATATCACATTTCATACATATTAGAGACTTGTACTTCCAACAATAATCGAATCCGCTAAACACCATTGTATACGTATTTCATGTAGATATATCAGGGAGACATATATTTTTTTTTATTGTCCAATACCGGCTAATAGATGTTCAGCAATAACCTGTTGTGACCACTAACACGTTACATTGGAAGAATTAGAGCACAGTTTAAACTTTGAAACCATGAGAAAGACTTCTTCATCATTAATTTGAAACGAAGTTTCATAGGTGTCCTTACAACGAGCAGTGAGTAATTGGGTCGCTTGGGCCTGCCTTGGTGTACTTGTAAAGCGTCCTATGAAATGAAAGCAGGGCAATCATTAGAACCCAGCCTGAGGACGAAGAAAGGCTAATAATTTGGATTAAATCTGCCATGTGAAGAGCAAATTCAGGTCGTTTTCTTGACAATACATCAGGCCATGTCACAGCACAGATACTAACTTCACAGTGTGTCTTACCATCATTTCGTATTGCGCCATGAAGCGTGTCTCTTGAATTTACAGTGGTTGGTATGTCTGTATTGCAAAAATATAAATAATCAATATTATCACAACTTGGTGATCATGGTAACCTTAGTACGATATCCTTAAATATGAAGGCGGCAAAAATGCTGTATTCGGACCTGAACGGCCCTGCTGCCTATGCAATCGACAATCGTTGCCATATATACAATGCATAGAACAATGAAACATGAGGTCACTCACAAAAGAAATGTAGTTATAGCTTCAAATGGCCCCCTTACATGCTCAGTTGCCTAGTTGCATGGGACATGTTTCTTGGCAAGGATATATGGTATCAACTGGCCAACTACATGTGGAAAGGCTTGCGATTTGCAGACAGTCAGTCCAAAAATGCTTCACCTTGATCATTGCATGTGGAAATTAAACCAAAGAAGCAGATACAAAACCACACCTTAATTTTCGATTTAACTCATAATAATAGTAATAGGGCGAGTATGGCATGGCGTTAGGCATTTTCATGGCCCTACACCAAGCTGTAGCAGCCCTTTATTGTCATTTTCATAATTGAAACTGGCAGGCCGCTACAGCTTGACATCGGTCCAATAAAATTGCCTAACGCCCAGGTAACTTGCGCTATTGTTAGAATTAGGAGACATATGGCATTTCCTTAACTTGTCAACATGTTCACTGGTAGAATAATTTATGTGACGCAATTGGGGTTACATGCTGTCTTGAGAATTGAAAGTGGTATGAAATTATGTTGTCACATATACCCATACATATACACATATTGAGGAGTCATTGCATTTTGAAGACAAGGGCATGAATAGCGGGCATTAGATGTGCATGAAATCATGCTGGTAATGTATAAAGCAGAAATTCAGGTAGGATATGCTCACCCAGATCCGGGAGGATGTGATCAATGTCACTCTGTGTGACAGGTGCATCTGCATCATTGACTGCAAGTAGAAGTGAAATGTATGGCTATAACTGTTTCAAATTAAAAGTAAATACATTGTCAAGATCTAGCCATATGGAATGTATTGAAAACAATTAAGGTCTCTTATTGACAGAAGTGGCAATGAAGTTTTTTTAAGAAACATACGGTTACAAATTGATATAGTTCAAACATTGACTTAGTCTCATATGAGGTGTAGACTTTTATACAGGTCAGGGAGATATAGCATATGTAGTTAAAAATCAAGCAACTTTCAATATCAGTTGCCCGGAAATGAAATATTTACAGGTGGTACCATATATCACAATGTTAAGTGATGCAGTGGCATCATGTTGCAAGCACTCATGACACGTTTAATTGATTTATAGCTTAATATAAAACTTCTCTTCAA
The DNA here is from genome assembly GCA_964019135.1 of Arenicola marina. Taxonomy (NCBI): domain Eukaryota; kingdom Metazoa; phylum Annelida; class Polychaeta; family Arenicolidae; genus Arenicola; species Arenicola marina. Next base: position 22,261,679 of record OZ025258.1, on the reverse strand, counting down.
GATGATATAAAGTCATATGGTATGCATTAATTCCCTGTACCCATCCCAAGCAATTACATCATTACTGATGTGTTACACTGCTACAGCATCTAATATATATATGTAAGTACATCCCAAGCAATTACATCATGATTGATGTGTTACACTGCTACAGCATCTAATATATATATGAGACATATAAATGTAACTGTTATTATTCAAATACTATTAATATATTGTGATAGGCTTAAGCTAGGCTTTGGATATATCGAAGGTAGGCCTAGAGTACAGTATACCGCATACAGTACATCTACATTGGAAGTATATGAACTCATAGCGTGAATATGCAGACATTACAGTTTCACAGCTGAAGGATGTCATGTTACAGTCACAAGAACGAGGGTGAAGACTGTACCATATCATCTGTCAGTGTAACTAACTTACTGGAAGAGAAGGGGTAGTACCCTCCCACAGCATATAATGTAAATAATGTATATATTTTAAATCCCTCCCCCTTTGAACTGGACTAATTAAGGCAGGAGTAGCATAGGTGACAGGATGTGGGAGGGGTTTGTGTTCGTGTTGGACCTTTGGTAGTCAATGTCGATTGATCACTAGCTGCTTGCTATGGCTAAACATTACTCCTCATAACAATGATAGTACATACATATTTATATTTATTATTAATATTTATACATATGCCCTATATACACATGTTAGGTCGCTTAAGCGCCATCAGGGGAATAGTACCCTTAAACACACCCCCTGAGGAATATATGTCAAATCCGAGTTACACTGTGAGTGTGTAGCCGAAGGCGTAGGTGGCTGAGTTCCGAGTCTGACAGACAGTGTCAACACCATAGACAGTCACAGCCTCCCAAGTCACAGACACAGGCCTGTTCAGTTATTTCAAATGATTCATGGTCAATGAAAACCGCATATCACCCTTCAAAACACATTTTATACAGACAGGGTACATCCTGCATTGAAAACGCTTATGTAACATATTTATACCACAGGGATGGTGTGAAAATGACGACAACTCGGTGAAAATGACTTTGCATGTCGCACACTTGAAGTACCGGGCGGCCATGCTTGTTATCCTCTGCTCTTGTAGCGCCACCGTGCGGGGGCTTGATTTTGATCGCGGCGTACCATACCCCACTTCCGGTTCAAAACCGCACGCGTCCTTGACCAATCCGCCAAGTTCAATTCCTTATTTGTCGTTCCGCAGTGAGTGCGATCGCGATCTATCGCGCTACGGAACGCACCCCGGATCTCGGCGTTTTGGACTGTCGCTCGAATAGTCAGCCTTTTTGTCCCCCCGGTTGATATGGAGTTACGTCGACGCGCATTATTTCACGGTTAAATCCAGACAGGTTGGACACACGCATACGCCATGCAGGAAGGTACTAACTTGCCAATGCAAAAAATAAATGGGAATAAAGAAACTTGTTCATCGCGTGACTTGGAAACTGTCTATCTGACGAAGTGTCTATCTAGCTCGTGTAGTGGCCGTTTCATTTTACCGGCAAACATATTAAATACATACATACATTCTATGAAATTGTTCAGGAAAAAGTACATACATACATACATATCCTCTTCAGTCATATTCTTAGGCTAGAAGTCTGTTGACTGATCCTGGATTTCTTTTTCCTCGTGTTGAAATTTTGTGAAAATTAAGTTGAATAAGCATTATCTTCTCATGATTTAAGTTTTGGAGAAAAAAAAACGCTTACTCTCGAATATATATATGTGTAATTTAAACAATTTGATATTGCATTGAAACGAAATCAGACCACCCCCACCCCCCCCTCCTTTGATCACTCCTATACAAGAGTCAACGCGGTTATCCTGAGACCGTCAGTTTGCCAGTCATCACATGAATGAGGCACGCGTCCAACCCGCGTATACCGCATCTAAAGCTCTACTGAACCACAGGGCGCTCAATTAGAACGGTATGACGCATAGCACTCGGAGAACGTTGCAGGAAACGATAAGTTCGTCGCAGAAACGAAGGATGCAAGTTGCAACTTTTCTCAATAACTAAGAGATTAACCAAATAAAATGGCACTTCAAAAGAAAAACACAGACACCACAGTATCTATCGGGCTGACATCAACCCAGACATCATCAAAGGCAGTAAAAGAAGTCCTAGATGAGTCTTCTTACACAAAAGTAAGTAAACAAATTACCACTACAGTCACCCTACCCAGTCTACACCTGTAGAGTGCACTGCCAGTGCCACTGCCAGCACTGGGGCTGGGCGCATTTCTTTGGGCCAGGTTGAGGTTCGGTATCCCGTCCCGGGCCCGCAACACGTGGGAACTTCCGAGTGTGCCGATAGGGATATGCCTATTCCGGTTTACGCCCGCGTGGGCCGCTGGATGTCTGGGCCGCTGGATATTTAGGCCACTAGGAGGGGTGGAGGGTAGGGGCGGGGGGGTGGGGTGGTATTAGGCAGAGGGGATTAGGGATTAAGCGGAGGCTGAAGGGCGAACCGATCAAACGGTTATTGTTTCGCTTCAGGCCAATTAGTTTAACAAATTAAATACGGTTAGCTCCCAACTTGGATATGTCGCTCACCTACGTTTAATATCCTCGCTATTCTTTTCCATTAGCAGAGTTCCGACCTGACTCAGATCGGGAGATAAGCGGGTCGCTTATCTTGATTTAAGCCTCCAAATGAATGCATTAAATATATATTCTGGTAGAATGATATCTTAGCTTTCGTTTCAGCGTAAATTGAAAACGAAATTTGATATCAGTAATGTTCTACAATATTTTTATTATGCAGCCCCATCAAATTTGCGCGGGCCGCAGCCCACTCGGTCGTTACAACAGCGTTATATCAATGTCAAGGCCATGTGGGTCAACTTCTGAAATACGGATTGACGAGTGTACCGTCTGATACTCATGCTTTGGGCTCAACCTTCTGACTTCTTATTGTAAATGCCCCAAGGTGAAATTACATTTATTTAGTAAGATATAAGGCAGTAAATACCTTCACGCAAGCCATGACATTGTGATTCAGACATGTTGCTCGCGATACAAAAACTAATTTATGTGACGTCATACGTCTTGTATGCAAATTACATTGTAGACTGTTCCATTTATTGCACTCCCACCTCATGCACTCGTATCGGCCGACATGTAGTGAACATGTTTGCAGGGGGAGATATGGCATAAGAATAAGTAGGGCTCATACAGCCTTCACTGTGGTCGCGTTCGTTCACGTTAGGTGATGGAGGGACCCCTGGTGACGCCACACAGATGGAGGGACTCCGGGTGACCCCGTGGATGTATATATGTGTTGAATCCGTTGAATGTGTTGAATAAAATATAGGGTATATAGCGTATACAGGTGTCCGCAATGTTTTTTTAAGCCGATTAATGAATAACAACCAGCCCCGCGGCTCAGTGCTTAACACCCAGCCGTCATCTATCGTAATCCCCACCTGACCTGGGCATGCCTCCACCCCTTCAAACAAGACCACCAAACCCCCCCCACCGTACCCCCCTGCACCAACGCAACCCCCTGGACAACGAAAGTGCAGAAGAACAGAGAAGACAATGGCAACTACAAAGAAGACCAAAGTTACTGAATAAATAAATCGCTCCATCGAGCCCTGTTAGATAAATCCTGGCCCACTACAGCCCCCTTCAGTAATTAGATGGACTGCTAGAAGGTGGGTCGATTGGCCGGCCATATGCATACTAGGATCAGGGGGTAGAGGCAGGGGAGGCTCACACTGAGGTTGGTGTGAAAATGGATTAAAAATTGGCATTGTTTGATAACCACTCAACCCGAAGAAGACAATCCAAGGATTTGTTTATGCAATATTTCATAGATATTTATAAATCATGCCTTTCTGGGATCTGATGATTCCTATTAAAGATCTCCCCCCCCCCCCCCCAGCCACCTCCTCCCCCCACCTATACTAAAGGGTGGAGAGACCACATACAATGATATAGCAGTTTTGGTAATATAGGCTGTCCTGTGTATAGACTTAGAACCCCCAGGCTATGGCTATGCACTGGCCACAGTCCAGCTCAGCAGCTATCTGTGCAGTGCCAGTGTTGTAACTTAAAGCAGCTCATGCAGAAATTTTTCACATACCTTATAATTTTTGAAATAATTTTAGCATTTTACAAAGCTGTTGACTGATGACTTCAGGAAAATACTGTGTACGATAGACCTCCTTGTGGTTGCCACAAGCACCTTTCAGCCAAATTTATCACTGACAAGTCATGTGACATACTTCTGACCAATAGCCTGGGTGATGTATCCAATGTTTCCTAAAAAAAAAATATTAAGTCAAACAAACAAATGCAGAGCTATATGAGAATAGCTGCTCACTTCATCAGCAATTGGCAACTTCAGACAGCCATACTGGCTTGTAAGTGTTTTAAAGGGTGGCTTGCGGCTGATAATATTGTCACTCATTACGAGGAGGTCGGGAGCAACTTATATAGCAGGAAAATTAACTCATCAAAAGTAACATTATAATGGACAATGCTTCGAACATGATGAAAGCATGTCAGCATCCTGGTTATGATAAGTACAACGAACCTGCTATGCAAGGTGAAACTTTAGAGTCCGATAGTGAGTCTGTCAAGTCTCCACCGAATACAGATGTTGATGTCTTTGCCTTTTTGCCCCATCAGCATGATGGCTGCTTAGCTCATACTCTCCAGCTTGAGGTCAAAGACTGGATTAAGGAGGCTGGAGCTCTGAGTAAGGTCATCATCAAGGCATCTGCTGTTGTGTCACAAGTGCGAAAATCTGTGCATGCCACTCGAAAGTTAGAAAACTTCACCAGACTTCAATCTGCAAACGACACCAGGTGGAACTCTCAAGTTAAAATGATAAACTCTGTTTTCAGGATCTAAATGATCTGCAAACTGCTCACCAGCTGTCTCAGTACGAGGGCAATCTCTTGCAGGACATCTGCGATATGCTCCTCGATACAAACTGCTCACCAGCTGTCTCAGTACGAGGGCAATCTCTTGCAGGACATCTGCGATATGCTCCTCGGTACAAACTGCTCACCAGCTGTCTCAGTACGAGGGCAATCTCTTGCAGGACATCTGCGATATGCTCCTCGATACAAACTGCTCACCAGCTGTCTCAGTACGAGGGCAATCTCTTGCAGGACATCTGCGATATGCTCCTCGATACAAACTGCTCACCAGCTGTCTCAGTACGAGGGCAATCTCTTGCAGGACATCTGCGATATGCTCCTCGGTACAAACTGCTCACCAGCTGTCTCAGTACGAGGGCAATCTCTTGCAGGACATCTGCGATATGCTCCTCGGTACAAACTGCTCACCAGCTGTCTCAGTACGAGGGCAATCTCTTGCAGGACATCTGCGATATGCTCCTCGGTACAAACTGCTCACCAGCTGTCTCAGTACGAGGGCAATCTCTTGCAGGACATCTGCGATATGCTCCTCGGTACAAACTGCTCACCAGCTGTCTCAGTACGAGGGCAATCTCTTGCAGGACATCTGCGATATGCTCCTCGATACAAACTGCTCACCAGCTGTCTCAGTACGAGGGCAATCTCTTGCAGGACATCTGCGATATGCTCCTCGGTACAAACTGCTCACCAGCTGTCTCAGTACGAGGGCAATCTCTTGCAGGACATCTGCGATATGCTCCTCGATACAAACTGCTCACCAGCTGTCTCAGTACGAGGGCAATCTCTTGCAGGACATCTGCGATATGCTCCTCGGTACAAACTGCTCACCAGCTGTCTCAGTACGAGGGCAATCTCTTGCAGGACATCTGCGATATGCTCCTCGATAGAAACTGCTCACCAGCTGTCTCAGTACGAGGGCAATCTCTTGCAGGACATCTGCGATATGCTCCTCGGTACAAACTGCTCACCAGCTGTCTCAGTACGAGGGCAATCTCTTGCAGGACATCTGCGATATGCTCCTCGATACAAACTGCTCACCAGCTGTCTCAGTACGAGGGCAATCTCTTGCAGGACATCTGCGATATGCTCCTCGGTACAAACTGCTCACCAGCTGTCTCAGTACGAGGGCAATCTCTTGCAGGACATCTGCGATATGCTCCTCGATACAAACTGCTCACCAGCTGTCTCAGTACGAGGGCAATCTCTTGCAGGACATCTGCGATATGCTCCTCGGTACAAACTGCTCACCAGCTGTCTCAGTACGAGGGCAATCTCTTGCAGGACATCTGCGATATGCTCCTCGATACAAACTGCTCACAAGCTGTCTCAGTACGAGGGCAATCTCTTGCAGGACATCTGCGATATGCTCCTCGATACAAACTGCTCACCAGCTGTCTCAGTACGAGGGCAATCTCTTGCAGGACATCTGCGATATGCTCCTCGGTACAAACTGCTCACCAGCTGTCTCAGTACGAGGGCAATCTCTTGCAGGACATCTGCGATATGCTCCTCGATACAAACTGCTCACAAGCTGTCTCAGTACGAGGGCAATCTCTTGCAGGACATCTGCGATATGCTCCTCGATACAAACTGCTCACCAGCTGTCTCAGTACGAGGGCAATCTCTTGCAGGACATCTGCGATATGCTCCTCGGTACAAACTGCTCACCAGCTGTCTCAGTACGAGGGCAATCTCTTGCAGGACATCTGCGATATGCTCCTCGGTACAAACTGCTCACCAGCTGTCTCAGTACGAGGGCAATCTCTTGCAGGACATCTGCGATATGCTCCTCGATACAAACTGCTCACCAGCTGTCTCAGTACGAGGGCAATCTCTTGCAGGACATCTGCGATATGCTCCTCGATACAAACTGCTCACCAGCTGTCTCAGTACGAGGGCAATCTCTTGCAGGACATCTGCGATATGCTCCTCGATACAAACTGCTCACAAGCTGTCTCAGTACGAGGGCAATCTCTTGCAGGACATCTGCGATATGCTCCTCGATACAAACTGCTCACCAGCTGTCTCAGTACGAGGGCAATCTCTTGCAGGACATCTGCGATATGCTCCTCGATACAAACTGCTCACCAGCTGTCTCAGTACGAGGGCAATCTCTTGCAGGACATCTGCGATATGCTCCTCGATACAAACTGCTCACAAGCTGTCTCAGTACGAGGGCAATCTCTTGCAGGACATCTGCGATATGCTCCTCGATACAAACTGCTCACCAGCTGTCTCAGTACGAGGGCAATCTCTTGCAGGACATCTGCGATATGCTCCTCGGTACATTTGCAGCAGTTCTTGATAACACAGGGCGACCGGGTCGTTACGTGAAGCTTTATGCTTATCCAGGGTCTGAGGGGACAACTCAATGACATGCAAACAACGTACAACCACAGGAGTTAGACCCACGTTTCAAGCTTGCTTGATGTCAGGAGATTGAGGTAATATGGCGCACTTTTCCGTAAATGAAGCGGCTAGCATTGCACCGGTGCCGGCAGGATCAACCCCGGCCATTTCACCACCAAGAATATGCAGTAAGCTGGTTGGCTTTATGTCTGCCTCCAATCCAACCCCAACACAACGCGACAGCTGAAGGGGAGCAGACGACATGTCTGGAGGAGCCATGCCGTTCGGAGCACACTAATGTATTGGAAGATGCGTTGCACTACAATGCCTGCTCTTGCAGGGCTCGCCACAAAGTACCTTGCAGTGCCAGCCGTGTCTGCCCCATTGGAGAGATTATTTAGTGTGGCTGGGCGCATATTCCAATCAGACAGAAGCCGCTCGTGTCACACAACCTTCTGCGAATTAATATTCATCAAATGTAACAAACATATCAAATAATATAAGCAAATGTGCATAGATTGCATGCATAGTAATAGATGTGGATTGATAAGAATAAATGCAATATATTTGTATTGAAAGGAGATGCTGTTTTATTTTATTTCAACTAGGTCAAAATACATTGAATGTAATCATAATTACATTGAAGGTAATAGTAATCAATTACATTGAAGGTAATAGTAATCAATTAAATTGAAGGTAATAGTAATCAATTACACTGAAGCAGGCATGGGGTGATTACATTGTAAATGTAATCGATTACGATTACTTGGGAATTTCATGATTACGATTACAGGAAATGTAATCATGATTACAATCGTGATTACATGGACTGTTTTTCGACGTAATTGAAATAAAAAACACAACACTGACGGATAATCGCACCTCTATCTTGCTGGATTCATTTAAACTTTAGAACTTTAGGATTCTCGCCGGAGAGGGAGGTGTCCCGCGTAAAAACTTATTACCTCTATGTTAAATACAACGGAACTAAAGGAAGCCACACAGATATATGACACAAGGGACATCTAGTCCAGCCACCACACCATACATCGCCGTGCACCAGTCCTGACCGAATCGAGTTCGTTTTATAACAACACCACTTCCAATCAATCTATATAGAGAACAATAACACAAGCATCTACCACCCTCCCATCACAGCCCCCACCTACCTACCTACCCATCACAGCCCCCACCCACCTACCTGCTCCCAACATATAGACACATAAGTCGCTCTGGAGTATTTCTAGCTATCCAATGCAAACAAGATAATGAGGGGATTAGAATGTGGCACCCCCAACCAGCTTAATTGGTTATGTCTGGTTATTTGTCAGGTGGGGCAGGAAGGGCCAGGGTGGTTTCGAGGGGGGTCGGATATCTACAGTAAGACTGCAGTGGCGAGTTTCCGTATATGATACAGGCGACATGGAAAGTATGACGATCAATTGAAGATCCAACAGCCCGAGTGAACATAGCAAAGTAATCATCAAAAGTAATCATGATTACGATTACATTAGCAATGTAATCGATTACGATTACATTGCCTTAAAAACCAATGTAATCGATTACGATTACGATTACTTGAAAAATGTAATCGATTACAATCGATTACGATTACTGATTATGATTACCCCATGTCTGCATTGAAGGTAATAGTAATCTATTACATTTACAATGTAATCACTCCATGCCTGTGCCATCTATATAGTTATCAATTAGAGGCTAAATTGAAAGCATCAAAACATGGTCAATCTTTATACTACCAGTAGTTTGTAAGTATTTCAAGCTTCAAGCTCTGTTATACATCTATATTTGTTTGTTTCAGTCCTTGGAAAAGATCATCGTAAGGGACTTTTACCCTGACCTTCCAAGACTGGAGGCTCAGGAAGAGTATTTTGATGCCCTTGAACGGAATGACACAGAGAAACTGCGGATGATTCATATAAAGTATGGTCCCAAGGATCGAACAAAAACGCCAAATATATGTAAGTATAAGATTATATTCAAGTTTATAATGATTGATATAATTAGTTTTTTTCTTTTTTGGCAGATATTCTATATAAACAATAAAATAAATGATATACAAGGTCCTTGAACAGGTGTTATAGTTAATATAGCTCCTGTCTCAATGAAGCCAAATTTTGATTAGGAATAGGAATAAGTGTTTTCTGACATACTAAAAAATGAATATAAATACCTGTATTTCTAATTGTTTGTTTTACTTGTTTATATGTGATCAGATGCGACTCCTTCCACATTCGAGACCCCTGTAGAGGAGCCAAAGCAGACACCCAGACTGCCTCCAGACAAAACCAATGCCCAACCCGGCCCCAGCACCTCAACAGGGCAGAGTGAAGGGGATCAGCCAACCAGCAACCCTGAGCCACACTCAGACAAGACAGGTATATGATGGCTCTGTTTCTCTCTTATTTTATTGATCAGCTATCATGGCAGTGAATTTGCAAAATCTGTTTGCATAACTTAGTTTGCAGAATTTATGTGGTCACTGTTACTGTTCTGTTATTGCTTAACATTGACAAGCAAAGCCCTCGCAAGGCAAGTTATCAAAACATAGCTTTGAAAATTAATTTAAAGCTGTATTGAAGCATGTAGACAACAGTTTTTGACTGTGCATGTGTAGGAATACCTAAGGTAGTAATAAAAATTAATCGCCTATGAGTACCCGGTACTGTAAATAAGCTTCTATCAATTCCCTTCAAACTCCAAAAATGAATCTTCCATGTATATATATCACTGCTGTTTAATGAATGCCTGTGAATATTTGTGACACAGACGTGACAAAACTGTCAAGCATACATGTGTGGTTGTAACTGATACTTGTCTATAACTGCCTGTCATTCTTATTGGTATTCTTTTTCTTTGGTCTGAAATAACTACTAAAGCAGACAAGGAGGATGCTGCGTCTTGGGTGTCTCTGGATCAGTTCCTGGCGCGTCACACGAGCGAGGACAACGCCTCCTTCGAGTCCATCCTGCAGGAGACTGAGCGCAAGCGACGCCTGAAGCTCCAGTGGCTGTACGAGAAGACCAAGACTCAGGAGGACGAGAAGCAGAAGCGACTGGCGCTGCCCAGCATCGAGCAGCAGGCCCTCGAGACTGGCGGCTCCAAGGTCCAGACCTGGACCTACACGCCAAACAACAGCCTCATGTATGTCCCGGAAGGTCAGTCGAGCTACAGTTATTTCTCTTTTATTTGTAAGGAAAACAAGTCGGTACACATGTCTACAAAATATTTCATATTACACAGCACGCTTTTCTCGTAAACTAAACGACACATAAGTGTTGTGAAACAGGCCTATTTCTCTCTGTGGCATTTGGTTGCGAGCTACGGTTATTTTGGCAGCTAGTATATACTATATACTGGAATGGAATGTTGGTGTTTTAGGACACTTTTGTGCACATACAGGCTAAATTGGGCCAAGGGACCTCCCAAGACGATGAAGGAATGAAACATGCCCCAGATTAGGTGCCCGAGCCCGGATTCGAACCCAGGACCTATTGATCTGCGGTCTAGTGCGCTAACCACTACACCAGGGAGGCCCCCTACTATATACTAGCTGCCTCTGTACGAGATGGAGCTCTTCTGTTTCTTTATATAATTTTGCCTCCTTGTATTCGGATAGACCAGGCTTGGAACGCGGGCTGTGCCGTCTTCATAGTACGACCAACGATGTTTTTGCAGCATGACTTTTCAATCGATAACTCCTGTAAATATATGTTGATTTGCAACATATGTCCTTGGTGGTTAATACAGAGTGAAGACGAGGCAACCAGCGCCAAAATAGTTCGTTTCGGCAAATACTTTTGCTCACGTCTTTAAAGCCTGTTCGTTCCTTCGTTCCCAGGTACGGCACTCACGGCGACAGAAAAACTGGAGCAGGTTGGCAAGTCTCGCGTTATTCGTCACAGTAATTCCCGTTTCGTCCGAGACCCGTTTAACCTTGAGAAGAGCAAGGACACCATTACCCAGGCGGCCAGTGCGCGGGCCCAGAACCAACATGGCAGGATCGGGGCGGACGGCAAAGAGATCCTTCCCAACGGGACGCCAGCGGTGGACGGCTATGGCTTCGTGGACACCCCGACACCCGCGCCCGGTTAGTGTCCTGGGTATGGTAACTAGGATGGTTGAGGCGCCAATGACGAGAAGGTCATTGTAGTACATTGTATTTTGTAATCTGATTTGTGGGGGGTAACCCAACGGTGTATGTGTATTATGTATTACATAATAATTTCATTACTATCCACCTTAAATAACAATCACCATGTTAATCTAGCTGCATTCGTTTACCACGCCTTTACACTGCACGACAACTTCAGCGAGTAATATGTATATTGATAGTATATGTCACTACAGGTGTTTTTGTTATTTTTTGTTTATTATATGTACCATGGGCCGATGGCCTTTCAGTATAATAAAGTTCCAATATTAATATAATTTACTTTCTCTGGGCGAGTCATTATTGTGACGGAACAAAAATAAGGACCTCAGCAAAGCACAATGAGCAGAAAAAAGACTCCGAGGAAAAAAATACTGTATGCGTATGCAATAAAATACTAATAGGATGGGATGTTAAAATAAATGACCCACAGCTGAAAATATCGGTCTATCTTCGCGCATTTAAAATATCGTATCTATACATTTCTAGCCTTGTATATTACCTCATTATGTTGTGTCTTTATGAAGGCGTGAATGAATCTCCGCTGATGAGTTGGGGTGAGATAGAAGGCACCCCCTTCCGGTTGGACGGGGGCGACACCCCCATGCTGCACCGCACCCCGGGACCCGTCTTTAGGATCCCGGATGTACCTAAGCGGGACCGCCTTGCCCTGAGACTGGTTGATGACGTCGGCAAGGCGCACAGAGCCAAGAAGAAGTCTGCGCTCGACGCAGTCAAAGCCAGTTTGTCCTCGTGAGTAATGATTCATTGATGAAAGGAGGACGCTTTCCCATGTGAGGTCTCATATCGAGATAAAAAAAGGAGTACGGTACAACCCTACATGCCTTAGAGTGTAAACCCTACATCTATTCTTTTCGAAGAAAGATGTCATTATCCCAGTTGTATTTGCTGGCATTTTATGACGTCTGAGATTTTTCCAATGTACCAAGCTCAATGTGTCTCTTGTAATGGATAGTATGTGGGATACATCCGGCATGAATTATTTTATTAATAGTAACAGTAGTAGTAGTACGCACAATATATTAATATCAGACTGCATCAATATTATAATTACCCGGATACATAATAATTATATTTCAATAATTAGAATGCGCCCAGCTTGTTATTACTATCATTTGTTATTAATATTATTTGAAATATAACTCGTGCTGGTTATAATTATTAACACACGTTTTGGTGTTTTCGTTGTTTAGACCGGCGCCGTTTTCGTCTAAGTCTACCCGGATGGGTTCCTTGTCGCGGGCTGCCCAGCGACTAGCCAGCACCAAGCTTAGGGGCAAGGGCCACACTGACAAGGCCTTGCGAGAGAGCTACACCCCGTCACCGTCACCCTCTCACCGGTTGCCAGGAGACAAAACTCCAGTGATTCTTACCCCGGGGTCGGCAAGAAAGACGCCAAAGAGCGGTGGAACACCAGTCGCCAGGGGAACTAGATCAACTCCAAAGAGAGGCACCAATGCGGAAATAACGTCATTGACGGACAATTTGTTGAACTTACCTAAGCGACAAAAAGCTCAAGATTACTTTTGATTCCGTCAGTTCATTATCTTGTCATTTGACTTTCATCGTTAAGTTCCATTATCATTAGCTATTGTTCTATCACAAGTATCAAGCGAGTAGGAGTGGAGAAGTTATTGCAATTCTTATACATACGGCCCAGAAGCTGTCTATTATGAAGCAGAATTTGTGTATTTAAAAGACAGATTATCGTATGGTAATACAGGAGTGCGACGCCAATATTAAATCCAGCAAATATTGAATGTTCTATGTGGACGCACAGCTTCGGCTTCATATCTGTTGGGTTGGGGGAGAAAATGAACGAAAAGTGGCTCGTTGTTATTCCATTAAAATATGTTCTTCGCAATGTGCTTGGCTGGTGTCCTCTCTGTTTGTCGCTGCAACTCTTTTTTTCTTTTTTCGAAGGGCTCAACTGCCGTCTGTGGAAGCATCGATAACGTAGCGCTCGTAAACCCCTTGCAACAATTTGGCAATAGGTACTTGTAACAATAGGTGGTTCGCTACATTGAAGAAATCAAAAACAGTAAGAATTCGACATGAAAGTTTTCTTAACGATGTAATGAATTCCAAGTGCAAGGATATTTATAAGTGGTGCATTCAGTATCCGCACACTTTTTTTTCCCCCTGATTACTATGTCAGTATATATATAGTGACAATCATTCCGTCATTCCGATATCTATACTACAATCGTTTGTACCTCCTACAGTGACGGTAATTCCGTCATTTCGATATCACGATCAATACCAGATTTTGTTAAAAAATAAATCGCTCATAAGGTTGTCAAGCCTTTAAAAAAAAAAAAAACATAACTTGTCGCCCTGAGACAAATACTTCCTCGTGTGCGGTTTTAGCTGCATGAAGAAGCCACATATGAGACTGGCACAGTTGCCACAGCCATCACTAGGATGTAATGGCACCGTTCGAACACATGGAGCGGGGAGTGTCTGAATATTATCTATTTCATATAAGGGTTCAATTGCGCATGGGGGGACATTTCCAAATTTCAAACCGAGACATTCCTATTCTGACACTTCAAATTGTACGAAAATATAAGATCATTTGACCGTCTTAATTATATAACTGTTTAAATTACATCAACGTTAAAGTTTGATATTTATGTATAAGTATGTGCGCTGACACATTATACCGATTTGGTGTATAACGCATGTATGTATATTACGTGTGCGCTTTAATTGCAACACCACTGAGTTTTAACGTATATCCTAAGGAGCTAAGCCAAACAAGCGCCATCATCACCGACAAAAGGGCCTCACGTTGAACCTCAACCAAACATTATCATGCTTATGTCTTTAGAACCATCACATAACATTATGCGTATACTTAATTATAACCTTATGCCTAACACCAAATTCTAAACCCTACCCTAATACCGTTGCGCACTACATTAGTACAGCGGTGTGCCGAAAAAAAGTGCGAGATTTTGTGGTTAAAAGAATGATCCAAAACAGTCATGGTCAAGTATGTGGAGCTTAATTATTTCAACACTCGATATCAATAGGAATATAAAGTCAAGCGCTTAAATTTTATTTGAACACTTTCGATATCAACTGGAATTAATAATAGTCGAGAGCTACAATTTTGAAAAGAAAATAAACTTCATTGTCAGATAGACACATCGAAAGAAATTGCACATGACTGCTTCGGAGATCGAAATAAAAAAGGGGTCATTTGGGCGGCACATATATATGTACATAACTGTATGTAGTGCCCCCCGAGACCCCAATACAGACCTTTACAGCGGACGGTTGAGAGAATACAGAGAAAATGGAGAATACATAAAATAAATGGACCGGCAAAATATATAACCAAAGTAGCATATTTATCAGTCTCTGTCAGTCAATACTATTGAGCGATACAGCTGTCAAAGCAGGCGGCGCTTCGCAGACCATTTTCATCCCAACTACTCACATAATTATTTACTTATGAAAATATAACAGTGCCATCATAAAAAATTATTCGCGCGCGATGGAATTATTCAGCATGACTACGGTAAAATTCTGGCGGGTGCCTCCTGAATCGTCAGGGAACCAGCTCAGTCCCAGTCCGAGTCCAGCGAAAGGAGGAAGAAGTCGACGAAGACTTGTGCAGATTGTTTCTTGATCAGGGTCGCTGTCATTTACCGGTGAGGCCATTTTATTGTTGCAGATAATGCCAGGTGTAATATGCCACAACATGACACATCCCATGAGTAAAGATATGTGAATGTTGCATGATAGAATGATGATGAAATGAAACTCTATCTTGCGCCCAGAATATGACTTTTTTTTGCCAAGTTCAAGGTCGAAACCCCTGGCCTATGTCAATAACACTTCACAGCAAGCACTGTCACGTCCGCTGATCATCACGGCATTATTCATTATATCACGCTGCCGGTCAAGGTGAAGATAAGGTTGTCCTGGATAACCTCGCGATAGACTATAAATTACTTCAAAATTGTGCTTCATTGTAAGGAGCAGACTGACAAGCCACAAGCCACAAACCACAAGTTGCTGTAACAGAACTAAATTATACAGTAACTTGAGTAAGATTAAGCTTACTTACAACCTTTACAGCCTACTGCTGGGATCAGTGATTTATACTTTCATAAGGAATTGATCATGATCTTTCTTTATCCTCTTTTATATAAGAGTGTAAAGTGGATCTCTCAAGTATGTAATAAATCAATTTATATTTGTCCCTATAGCCTGGGGATTTATATTTATTTCTTTATCTTTTTATATAATAATGTTTGTAGACCTAGATGTACTGTTATATTAAATATATTATATTTGATCTTGTGAATTTATAGAATTATTTTGAGTAATATTCTATTATTATGAATGAATAATTTATAAATAAGTTATGCCTTTTTTTGTTTTAGAGCAAAATGCCTGTGAATTCCAAGCTTCTGGAGGTATTGCCTGAGGGCTATGGATATGTTCTCCTGGTAGCAGTTGACAGCACACTTGTCAATATGTGGATGGCAAGAAATGTGGCAAAGGCTAGAAAGGAGCATAAAATTGAGGTAAGTTATATAAATGTTATCTTTGGATGATTGACTGACCTAACAGAATGAGTTAATGATTGAGTTACAAAGCCAGATACTCCATTTTCAACAAACTTATCCTATAGTTCTGGACATAATTGTTTTCAACATGATATTGGTGAAAATGGATTGTGAAAATATGTACATTAGGTTGCTGTATCTGCTCTTACAGCCTGATAAATAAGACTTATTAGTCGAAGATGAACCAGTGTAAGTCAACCAAAAATACAGAAAAGTGTACACTTTAGTGTCAGGCCAAACCTCCAGTGAAATGCCAAGCCCTGGAGATATATAATATTAATTCACCTTGGGCATGTTGACCTTGCTTTCGCTTTCTTCCTTGAATAGTGACTGGTAGAACAATGTGAATGCCTTTTCTGTTATGTCAAGTCTAGCACATATGATCAAGTTGGACTTTAATATTGCCTAATATCAGAAACCCAAGATTGGGATCTCTTGGCTCCATTCCTCGTTAATCAGCTAATGCCCTCTATTTCACATACCAGTACCTTGAAGCTACTCATACAGCAAAATACCACCTACATTATGATTTCAAAATCTTTTGGAGAAATGTCTTGGATATATTATTTGATTGTGTAATGTTAACAAGTTGTACAAAATAGATTTATCATCATCTTTAAAAAGCCAGTGATATCAGAATTTTAATGATATTGAAGAAAGCCAAACTTTCCCATACAAGATGTAGCCTTTATCAGGGTAACAGTGAACTGCAGTGCCTGCCCACCCCTTCTATGTGAGCTTTATATATACATTTATGCGAAATATAGATCTATATGCACTGATTAAATGAATATGTCTTTTGAATATTGCAGTATCCTAAGATGTACAGTGAAGAAAACAACACATTCAACTGCATCCAGAGAGCTCACCAAAACAGGTGAGAAACATCCTTTAATAATCTTCCTGATTTACTATTATATGTAGTAATTTTAGCACTTGTGCAATTATTTTTTATTATCTTTCAAAAGTTCATGGAAAATTCATTGATAGATACCTTTTAAGGCATGTTTCTTCTGATGTGTTTAAATATCTTGATGGATATTATTATTATTTTTTTTAATTTACAGCTTGGAGATGCAGCCCACATTCCTGTTCCTCCTCCTGGCTGGGGGTCTCCAATATCCTGTGAGCATGTTGTGTTATTATATAATAATAGATTGAGATATAATATGTAATGAATTATAAAGTGAGATATAATATGTAATGAATTATAAAGTGAGATATAATATGTAATGAATTATAAAGTGAGATATAATATGTAATTAATTATAAAGTGAGATAATATGTAATGAATTATAAAGTGGAATATAGTATATAATGAAGTATAAAGTGAAATATTCATGTGTGTTGAACTAGTTTAAATATGAACCTGCAGCAACTTGAAACAAAGAATGGTGTGACATAACTGAGGTTGCGTAAGTGCTGACACATATAAGTGTTTTATGCACTAACATTGGGACTCTTTGAGACAGACTGACTACATGTTTCACACAACTTGATTTCCTGAGAAATTACTTGACCCATTTTAACCTTCAAGTGCACTGAAAATGGTCTAACACTGGCAACAATTAATGTTGTGTAATCATTATGTGTACCTCAGCATTTATCTTACAGTATTTTCTGACAATTAGTATTCATGTTTCAGAAAATCAGTGCTGGCGCTGGTGCTGTATATCTGCTGGGCCGCATCTTGTTTGCCAGAGGCTACTATACTGGAGGTAAAACACTTTTGACACTCAGTATTCAGCACTCAAGTATATGTTACAAAGCCATTAAAATATTGAACAGCTAATACTTTAGTGCTTGTTACTTGTAGGCAATCAAAAACTAATGGGTACTTGCCATAGTAATTGTCTTGAGAATTCATGATTCATTATATGTATTTGAGAAACTTGAAGTTGTAAATTCTCAGTTTATCATTAATAAAACTTCTATAAAACTGTGCCATGGTCACAATTTTCACGACTTAATACCATGGTGCTTTTCCTGGTTTGTGAGATGTTTTAATCAGTTCGTATCACGTGACAGTACCGAAGAACCGAAGCCGGGGTTCTATTGGCTACCTTGGCCTCCTGACTCTTCTCGGTAGTACAGTGTCATTGGCTGCTCACCAGCTGGGATGGTTGCCATGGAAGAACTGAACGTCCTATCAGGTGATGTCTCAGTGTGATGCGGATATCTTTCCTGCGTCGAAATACGGGTGTAGGGGACATTAACTAATCTTTCTTTTATTCTGTAGTTGACGTCGGCCCTGTGTCGTGGTTATGGTGTCGTATGATAGTACTAAACACCACTTCCTATACATATACCTGTACGTTGTTTGACTTACGTGTTTTGTGAGTATATTATTCACAAAAAAATCACCTTTTATCCAAGGCAAGGAGGGTGGCATTACACAACGTAACCTTGGTGGCGTGTTTCATTTTCAGTGTTATACCGCCTGGCCGTTCCTGCATAGCATGTTTCATGTAAAACCTATTTCATTAGCTACCACAGAAAGCAGCTACTTCAAGAGGACAATGAAGGAAAGAAACATGGCCGCCAACGATCGGTGGCAAACAACATTTCAGACGAATGATTTGGGTGAACGCCTCACGAGCACCGACCTTGACCATGACCAGATCTTTGTATTATTGTTAATTTCAGATCCAGAAAAGCGAAAGCAGGGCGGCATTCCCATGCACGCGGCACTTCTGTGCCTCCTTGGCAACACGGTGTCGCTGGGTTGCCACATGCTAGGCTGGGTGGGCCATTCGCACAGCTGCTGTTAAATCGTGCCAATCAGTAGGATCCTCGCTTAGTCTGTTCTGTCTATAGTTAGAATTTCCCCTTGTTGTTTCCTTCTATATGCATTTCACCATTGTCAAAGCTTTGTGGCTGTTGGTTTGCTGTTAGACTTCATGGTATTTTATAGCCCTGACGCATGACCCTCACGACCTCAACCCTAACGGGGGTGTAAGGGCCATGCCATACACATGGTCAAAAAGGTAGCATTGCATCACCCAGCTCGCTTCGATGAATGATTGTCGATTATGACGACGAACTTACCTCTCCTAATCGCTTCGACCCTCTTCTTTAGACATTACTTGGACCATAGAATGCATTCATTTTAAAGTTTGCTCTCTACTTCTTGCACATCAGTGATATTTTCGTCGGTCGTTAACGGTTTCCCTCTGAGCCGCTTCAAATTTTTCTAGGCAGTTGCCGCGGTTCGTTTGTTGACATTAGGCAATACACCCGACAGCTTCCGTATGGCGGCGCCACTAATTCTCGTTGTGTGTCTATAGTCGTGCGTGCGTTTTTGACACAACTAGCGGCGCCGCCATGCGGATGATGTCGGTTCTATTGCCTGGTCAAATTTGAAGCGTCAGAAAGGAAAGCCGTTAACAACCCATGAAAATATAATTGATGTGCAAGTAATAGAGAGCAAACTGCAAAATAAATGCATCCTAGGGTCCAAGTGATGTGTAAAGAAGCGGGTCGAGGCGAGTTAGAGAGGTAGGCTCGTTGTCATAATCGACAATCATTCATCGATGTGAGCTTGGTTATGCATTACTACTTTTTTAACCGTGTGTATTGCTTGACCCTTCTGCCTATCAGCTTGTTACTGGGCTAGGTATTTTAATGTTGAAGAGCACAGTTCTGTTTATAGTTGATACGCAACATTTACCTTCTCTTGTTTTTTCTTCTCTGATATAGTGTTAAAGCATCAAGCCAACTCACACTGTATCCGCATGTTGGTGAAAGGTTAATTTTGTCTCTCCCTAACATTCTTACCGTCATACTATTGTTTGACGCGGTTTATAGGGGTGTATTAGATTAGTATTAGTGTGGTTACTAGTCATTAAGCATGTTTGTTAGATTCTATTCCTGTGCGTCTTTGCTGCTGACAATGCTATGCTAGTTTACTGTTATCGGGTATTTGCTTTTATGTGTGAGAATAATTTTTAAGACATGGAAAGGAAAAGCCGGGGTAAGAGACTGGTACTTGCTCTAAACTTGGCAAGATCTGCGGAAGAAGATTTATGGCTTCGGATTCTTGTCCGTGTGGAACTTCTTTCTCGTGACGTATAAATCTATGCTTAGGCGGTAGCATTGGTGTTTTGATATCTAGTTTTCTTGACAGGGGATCTGCGCTTGCAGGGCTTCCGCGGCATGTATTGTGCATGTGTATTACTTCTAGGTCTGGCTACGGCGTCAGCGAAATCGTTTACACCCAGTGATTTCCAGCTAACCATTATGTCTGTGGTCGCACCATAATGTGTTAACATGCTGTTTTTAACTATAGTACATAATTTCTGATTTCGCCGTTAAATATATTTAAGTATTACTTGTTAGTAGTTTCCGTTTTAACTTCCAACTCTTAAGATTTTACTAAAAAGGAAATAAGGGAAAGGTCTAGATATAAGTCTTACTAAAAAATACTTAGTGATATTTTCATGCGGTAGATTCAACGTATTTGTATTCTTTTGCAGGTGCCTAATTGCCGCAAGTGAGTTATGGAGTGTATGGGCCGATTCCAGACTTTAGGAAAGACGGAAAATCTCGTTCAATCAATTAAAACACATGTAGAGTGAAGGTGTGATTGCAATGTTATCTGTCTCGTTATCGTAATATTGATGTAAAGTTTTTGCAACTCGTGCGTCTCAATGATATAGATATTTAATCCAATGATGGGGTAATTAAGATACTTAATGGCATTATTACAATAATTTAGTACTTACTTTCCTGTGCTGTGTACTTAATTATTACTTTAGTTTATCTGGCAAAAACTGTTTAACTTTAGTTCTGGTTCTGGTACCCATGCCTCATTAATTATCTGACTGGTTCATATTCTAATAAAATAATATAACTGACAACGCAATTTTTGTTTCATTTATTGGTTTACAACCGAGGTACGGAACATTAGTGTATACTATTTATTTAGTAAAATGAGTCGCTATTTCGTTTCCAAGGAAGTCCAAAAGCTTCAAGACTCTCCTATGCTGTTCACCACTGCGAGCCCCACAAAACTAATTCTGCCTTTCGTATCTAAGGCGAGCATTGCACGGTGACGTACGAAGACGTTCAGTAGACACAAAGCGAGAACGCCTTGTAGCCGAAGTTGGTGCAGATGTCCACTTTGTTACAATTGCCTGCCATGCTCAGCACCTAAAGAGAAACTTCGATAAATAAAACTTGCCACAACACCGAGAGCGTCATAACAAACCAGACTGGCCTGTAATTAATTCACTGTTCACTTTCTTTTTAACTTCTTTCAATTTTACATTTGTGTGGTCATTTTGATGACAGCTATGGACGCTTCGATCGATTACATCGCCATAATGCGATTACAAGTTACGAGACCGGAAGAAACTAATACTAATCTATCTGCTTAGTGTAGCCCTATTTAACTTTCAGTGTCAATCGCTGACCTATTATCATAATAATACTTTTCATTAAAAGGCAGACTGCGAAGATGTAAACTTGCTACATTTGTTCTATGGTCACCGACAAGCTACGCATTTATCTGATTTACTCCCTCAATAATTTTAACACCACAACAGAACTAACACCCGTGATACCATTTCAAAGACTTTAACGTGAATTGGAGGAGTGCCAAACAGTCCTACCTTGGTATTGTCCGACTTGTCGTTAATGGCCACGTCGAAGACATTGGTGGGTGAGCAGGGCACCTGCGCTTTCTTGTCTCCATTCACCGACCAATGGTTGATGTACGCTTCGTTTCCACCAGAAATTATCTACAGAGACAAGAATCCGTGTAACCGCTTTTTGAAGTCTGAGTCTGTGTGTATCGTGTCCGCGAGTGTAAGACGCCGAAGCATATAAATGATGATCTAAGCTGTCAACGACAAATAGCCATCCTACCCTTATTAACATAAACCAACCTGTTGAAAAGGGTGTCTAGCTCACCAGAAAATTTAATATGGTTTACAGAAGGAAATTGCTGATAATACCCCGACGCAGTTAACGCACTGTTTTGGGTACACAAAAGTAATCGCAGAAATCTGGGATGATGCGATAAAATTTGTAAGTAAACAGTAAAAATAAGAAAGGAAATCTGGCAGTAAAATGATGATTGCCAGGCAAAGGCTATGACGTTAAATCGCATATTTTAACCACTAATCTAGCCCGCAGAGAATAAATTAGCACGGCAAATGCTTGACAGTTCGTTACATTACTCTGCCCTTTTCACACGCAATTATTTTGGTTTCTTTTAGCAATGACCGAATGAAAGTAGTTTCACGCGGTAGAGAATGAAAGCGACTTACTGAGTCTTCGTGGAAGCTCACAAAGTTGTGACAAGCATTGGTGTTGAACACAGTGGTGGGTGTCAGTGACCGCAGGTGCCATAGACAGAGGTGGGGTCCGCCGCCACACACCTAGCCAGCGAGAGAAAGAGCACATTGGATGGTCATAGTGGTAAAGAGATAGGCTAAGGGATCCATGCCAGCGGTCACAAATTATTATTTCAGTGGATGCGTGTTTTGCGCGAACAGGTTTTTACTATACGAAACGACATGAGCTTGGCCAGTTTTTTTATATAGCGGTACACTTACCATCTAGTCGTTGTCAGATACAATACTGTCTTACACTTACCATCTAGTCGTTGTCAGATACAATACTGACTCACACTTACCATCTAGTCGTTGTCAGATACAATACTGTCTCACACTTACCATCCAGTCATGGTCAGATGCAATACTGACTCACACTTACCATCCAGTCGTTGTCACATACAATACTGACTCACACTTACCATCCAGTCGTTGTCAGATACAATACTGACTCACACTTACCATCCAGTCGTTGTCAGATACAATACTGACCCACACTTACCATCCAGTCGTTGTCAGATACAATACTGCCTCACACTTACCATCCAGTCGTTGTCAGATACAATACTGCCTCACACTTACCATCCAGTCGTTGTCAGATACAATACTGACTCACGATTACCATCCAGTCGTTGTCATACAATACTGACCCACACTTACCATCCAGTCGTTGTCAGATACAATACTCCCACACATTTACCATCCAGTCGTTGTCAGATACAATACTGACTCACACTTACCATCCAGTCGTTGTCAGATACAATACTGACTCACACTTACCATCCAGTCGTTGTCAGATACAATACTGACTCACACTTACCATCCAGTCGTTGTCAGATACAATACTGACCCACACTTACCATCCAGTCGTTGTCAGATACAATACTGCCTCACACTTACCATCCAGTCGTTGTCAGATACAATACTGCCTCACACTTACCATCCAGTCGTTGTCAGATACAATACTGACTCACGATTACCATCCAGTCGTTGTCATACAATACTGACCCACACTTACCATCCAGTCGTTGTCAGATACAATACTCCCACACATTTACCATCCAGTCGTTGTCAGATACAATACTGACTCACACTTACCATCCAGTCGTTGTCAGATACAATACTGACTCACATTTACCATCCAGTCGTTGTCAGATACAATACTGACCCACACTTACCATCCAGTCGTTGTCAGATACAATACTGCCTCACTTACCATCCAGTCGTTGTCAGATACAATACTGACTCACGATTACCATCCAGTCGTTGTCATACAATACTGACCCACACTTACCATCCAGTCGTTGTCAGATACAATTCTCCCACACATTTACCATCCAGTCGTTGTCAGATACAATACTGACTCACACTTACCATCCAGTCGTCAGATACAATACTGACTCACACTTATCACCCAGTCGTTTTCAGATACAATACTGCCACACACTTACCATCCAGTCGTCGTCAAATACAATACTGACTCACACTTACCATCCAGTCGTTGTCAGATACCATACTGACTCACACTTACCATCCAGTCGTTGTCTTTATCCACAGACACGCAGCTGACCCACTTGCCATGATGAGGCCGAGCACAGTCCTAGAATGACAAGAAAACATTGAAAACTAGAAGGAAGTACCAACCGCAATTATAATCAATTGGATAGACATTGAAAATAAAGCCAGAAGTACAAATCGCAATTATATTCAACATATTGGATAGACATTGACAAGAAAGCCGATACACGAACCTTCTATATCTTTCGTGACAACATTTGCTACTCGACTCTTCCCTTCTAAGAAAGCGTGACGTAATTTCTACACAGATGCACAGACGCACGTACGTCAATATCCTTATGTAAGCACATGTGATCCCGTTTGATAGTTTGATATAATATATTCTCACTAACAAACTAGGTAAAGATAAAGGTTGATTCCGTATTGCTGGTCTTCGGCCCACAGTGCAACATATATATATGATGATATCAACAAACCATATTGCTATAGAAAAAAAGAAGAGTAGAAGTAGAAGTTGACCTATTAAACTGTTGTAAATTCCCTATTTTCATACGCACCTCGTTTTTGTAAGGTTCGATGACGTGAACGGCTTGCCCTGGCATTCGCGTGTCTGCACAAGAAGAGAAGAGAACAATTCGTCAAGATCGAAACTAATACTACGGTACATCAAGCGACGTAGTAGCAAATCTTACCAGAAAGTACAAAGCCTAACGACTATAAGATCACGCCACTTGGATCAAAGCTAAGAGAAAGCCTGCTAACATCATTCAGGTCGAATAACATGTCACAATCAACAAACCCAAGGATTTGCCTTACCACTAACCACAGACACGATCGTCTTAAATGCAAATCCATATGGTTCCCAGGCTTATTCTGAGCGAAGCAGCCAATTTTATACCTGGGCTCGCGCTAGGATATTTTTTTCATTAGCCAATTTGGCTAATTCTGTGGAAAAACATTAGCCAAAATTAGCCAAATATATTGGTTATAAATTGGTTATGTGTTTGTAGTTGAACTTTTATATTCGCCATTTTGGCGAGTGTCCAGGAAGTTCTTATCGCCAAATCCCGAACTTTCTCGCCAAATGGCTATTGGCGAATGCTAACGCGAGCCCAGTATACCAAGTACCTAGTTACCGCGGATAGAAGCAAACATACCTAGTTTGGAGGTATGTCATCCCTGAAGCAAGTGGTTGGCTTCTACAATCACCCCACAGGCGAACACTTCCATCCTCGGAGGCTGAGAGACAGGTGTGGTTGGCTTCTACAATCACCCCACCGGCGAACACTTCCATCCACGGAGGCTGAGAGACAGGTGTGGTTGGCTTATAAACTCACCCCACAGGCGAACACTTCCATCCACGGAGGCTGAGAGACAGGTGTGGTTGGCTTCTACAATCACCCCACAGGCGAACACTTCCATCCTCGGAGGCTGAGCGACAGGTGTGGTTGGCTTATAAACTCACCCCACAGGCGAACACTTCCATCCTCGGAGGCTGAGAGACAGGTGTGGTTGGCTTGTAAACTCACCCCACAAGCGAACAGTTCCATCCTCGGAGGCTGAGAGACAGGTGTGGTTGGCTTGTAAACTCACCCCACAGGCGAACACTTCCATCCTCGGAGGCTGTGAGACAGGTGTGGTTGGCTTGTAAACTCACCCCACAGGCGAACACTTCCATCCTCGGAGGCTGAGAGACAGGTGTGGTTGGCTTATAAACTCACCCCACAAGCGAACACTTCCATCCTCGGAGGCTGAGAGACAGGTGTGGTTGGCTTGTAAACTCACCCCACAGGCGAACACTTCCATCCTCGGAGGCTGACAGACAGGTGTGGTTGGCTTGTAAACTCACCCCACAGGCGAACACTTCCATCCTCGGAGGCTGAGAGACAGGTGTGGTTGGCTTGTAAACTCACCCCACAAGCGAACACTTCCATCCTCGGAGGCTGAGAGACAGGTGTGGTTGGCTTCTACAATCACCCCACAGGCGAACACTTCCATCCTCGGAGGCTGTGAGACAGGTGTGGTTGGCTTCTACAATCACCCCACAGGCGAACACTTCCATCCTCGGAGGCTGAGAGACAGGTGTGGTTGGCTTATAAACTCACCCCACAGGCGAACACTTCCATCCTCGGAGGCTGTGAGACAGGTGTGGTTGGCTTATAAACTCACCCCACAGGCGAACACTTCCATCCTCGGAGGCTGAGAGACAGGTGTGGTTGGCTTCTACAATCACCCCACAGGCGAACACTTCCATCCTCGGAGGCTGTGAGACAGGTGTGGTTGGCTTATAAACTCACCCCACAGGCGAACACTTCCATCCTCGGAGGCTGAGAGACAAGTGTGGTTGGCTTATAAACTCACCCCACAGGCGAACACTTCCATCCTCGGAGGCTGAGAGACAGGTGTGGTTGGCTTGTAAACTCACCCCACAGGCGAACACTTCCATCCTCGGAGGCTGAGAGACAGGTGTGGTTGGCTTGTAAACTCACCCCACAAGCGAACACTTCCATCCTCGGAGGCTGAGAGACAGGTGTGGTTGGCTTATAAACTCACCCCACAGGCGAACACTTCCATCCTCGGAGGCTGAGAGACAGGTGTGGTTGGCTTGTAAACTCACCCCACAAGCGAACACTTCCATCCTCGGAGGCTGAGAGACAGGTGTGGTTGGCTTATAAACTCACCCCACAGGCGAACACTTCCATCCTCGGAGGCTGAGAGACAGGTGTGGTTGGCTTATAAACTCACCCCACAGGCGAACACTTCCATCCTCGGAGGCTGAGAGACAGGTGTGGTTGGCTTATAAACTCACCCCACAGGCGAACACTTCCATCCTCGGAGGCTGAGAGACAGGTGTGGTTGGCTTCTACAATCACCCCACAGGCGAACATTTCCATCCTCGGAGGCTGAGCGACAGGTGTGGTTGGCTTATAAACTCACCCCACAGGCGAACACTTCCATCCTCGGAGGCTGAGAGACAGGTGTGGTTGGCTTGTAAACTCACCCCACAGGCGAACACTTCCATCCTCGGAGGCTGAGAGACAGGTGTGGTTGGCTTGTAAACTCACCCCACAAGCGAACACTTCCATCCTCGGAGGCTGAGAGACAGGTGTGGTTGGCTCATAAACTCACCCCACAGGCGAACACTTCCATCCTCGGAGGCTGAGAGACAGGTGTGGTTGGCTTATAAACTCACCCCACAGGCGAACACTTCCATCCTCGGAGGCTGAGAGACAGGTGTGGTTGGCTTATAAACTCACCCCACAGGCGAACACTTCCATCCTCGGAGGCTGTGAGACAGGTGTGGTTGGCTCATAAACTCACCCCACAGGCGAACACTTCCATCCTCGGAGGCTGAGAGACAGGTGTGGTTGGCTTATAAACTCACCCCACAGGCGAACACTTCCATCCTCGGAGGCTGAGAGACAGGTGTGGTTGGCTTATAAACTCACCCCACAGGCGAACACTTCCATCCTCGGAGGCTGAGAGACAGGTGTGGTTGGCTTATAAACTCACCCCACAGGCGAACACTTCCATCCTCGGAGGCTGAGAGACAGGTGTGGTTGGCTTGTAAACTCACCCCACAAGCGAACACTTCCATCCTCGGAGGCTGACAGACAGGTGTGGCTGGCCGGGGACACCGTCACACAGTGGATGTAGTCCGTGTGTCCCTTCAGCGCACGCTGGAAATACACCCCCAGATAAATATAACTACGAAAGGTACATATAAACAACTTGTATCAGCTTTATTGGTACAAAGTGTACATTCGCCTGTATCTAGAGTGGACTTATTGGTTCTTTTACTCATGGGGACGCCTTATGCCTTTCACCACTGAGGGCATTAAGAAACTAAGTTTTGCCTTTCGTCTCGAAATTCAGCATTAAATGGTGACGTAATTTGATAATAGTAGACACTTAACGAGACGCTTTAAAGCAAAGAACTGAATAGCCAAAAATACGATCATGTAATAAATAATGAAAGTTTAGCAACGGCGATTCTTGCATATTTTGACCAATCGTTGGATAACCACAGTGTTATATGTTGCTTGATGAATATAAGAACTTCTTTATAGTTCAAGACACGCACCAAGTATTTGCCGTTGTCGATGTCCCACACATGCACGGCGTTATCCCCACAGCCGGCATATAGGAAGGACCCGGTATCAGTCTGCAACAAGCAGTTCGTTGGTTAATTGAGACAAACAACAAAGATCAATATTTAACTTCAGTTCCTTGTTTACAAAAGCTACATTTTAGTCTCTAAAGACAGGTAATTTGATACTTGCCCGAGTTACCGTTGAATATATACCAGTAAATTGGACAGCTGCACAACAAAGGATTTGAAAAGTTTATAAGATAAACTTAAAAATTATTGTTACTCAAAGTTTACCCGTAACAGAGACCTACCTGATGATCCAAAGTTAAACTGTTGGTTTCCGGCATGGCAAAGTGGTCCCTGGAAAACAAAATGATGACATCTATACATGCATCAAGAATAAATGGACAACATACATACCAGTATATTATATCACCATGCACAATACGCAGACAAAGATTTTCCGCCGTGATATATTTTAAAATAGAGCGCAACATTCCATGATTACTGAATTACCCGGGTTGTATACATGTACATAGTCATCTTCTTTCCAGCACTTGGAACACATGTCAGCAGTTATTATCGTTGATTTCGGAACTAGTGGTTGATTGGTTATTCAGGACGCTTTAACTACTTTTGGTCATATCGCGTCAATGGAAGAAGGAAGAAAGAGTGGAGCCATGTCCCCGGGGGTAACCCCCTACCCTTTACGAAGAAAGACATGGGATTTTTATCGTGCGAACACACAGACATGGCCGCAGCAGGGCTCGAACTACCGATCCACGTGCCCATAGGCTCTCAGGTGGCTGGAGCACTCAATGCGAGCGCTCTAGCCCACTGAGCTATCGCGCCGGCTCCGAACTAGTGGCTGAAAAGTTCACTGAGATTCAAGACGGGTGTACTCACGCGGTGGGCACAGAGTAGGTCCATGATGGCTTGGTCACCTTGTTCGTGATGTCAGCCCACTGCCATGTAGCGATATCGCCACTGCCGCCACTAGCAACAAGCAGGAAGCAGATATTATTAATGGAACTTCCAAGTCAGAATAATAAGAAAAGAACTGGTTTCCAAAGATATCATCAGAAGTTTGAAGACACAAAGTAATACCAGTAGTACGGTTGACCTTATCAGGCTAAGTGGAAAAGGTTGAAGTACAGTTTACCTGATAAGAAATCTTTGAGATGCCACCAGGGTATACACAGGTCCATTGTGCGCTGGAAAAATATATTCAGAGACTCCAGTATTCACAAAGCCATTTCAAGTTAATTATATCTTATATGCATACATGTATGTACGGATACAAACATATCCCTATATGTAGTTTTACACTGATATATTTAATATTTTATGGTTATTTTCTTCATTTTATATGACCAACACAATTATCTATCTCATGATAGATGCAGTAAAAATTAATTTTTCTTAATTTTATAAGAATGACAAAATCATCTATCTCCTGATAAATGCAGTGAAACTTCTGCCGGCAAATTGGAGATTTGTTAAATGTTAAACAAGTGAATAAATGATGCTGTCTAGTTTTCCTTGTAAATATGTACCTTTGTAGACTATAATAGGTTTCAGTGATTCTTCAGTAGCCTCTGGACTCAATGCACTGGGCACACTGTGTAAACAAAATCAATAACGTTCAACAAAAATCTCTGCAATGAAAGAGGCAACCTAGACAGGGAAAAACTGATACAAATATCTCACCACAATATATTTACTGCTAAAACTTCATTGCTAATATTTTTTATAATGGTAAATATATCAGGTTATCTGATATACCTAATTATACTTAATTTTAATAATAATCACTAGAGATATGCTGTCTCTCAATTCTATAGGCTATATAGGATGATAAAGTCAGATAGAAGTGTTAGCGTTTAAAATAATGTTACCTATTTTGGTTTAAACATTAAGGTATGGGTAAGACTTTTCCATCACATAAGCAAGGCGCAGAAAGACATCATGCATCAATTACCTAAATACAGCAACATGGCCAAAGTTGGTTCCCACAGCCAGGAATTTCCCACATGGGGAATAACACTGGCAAAAAACTGTAGTCTGTAGGCGCTGGCGGGCTAGAAGCCCTTGATCGGTGCACTGTAAGAAAGTAAAATAAGAAGCTGCATTATATGTTATTAAAAAGTTATTACAAATTGTTTAAAGACAACGCAACTAAAGAAACTTATCAAACAGAGTACTGTGCAAATGGATGTTCTTTCATGAAAGCCTAATCCATGTCACACAACATGTGCTCATAAAACAGTATTGTGTTTGCATATCATGTAATTGTGTACATGTAGTTGCTAAACTGTTCTATCTCAATTACTGTCGGTTACAGAATGATATGCGGAATTCAGATACAGGGAGTACTTGCAAGACTATCCCACTGCTGTTATCATGGAAAGCTTCAAATCTAAATGCAGCTTTCTGTTATATGAGGTATAGTCACTAACTTACCCCTGTAATCTGACTGACATTTTAGATGCCTGTGACTGAAGTCAAAGTAAAAAACCTGAACCCCAATTTTGGCCCATTGAGAACAAATCTCCCCACTTGATTTTCAAGAAGACTAAAAATTGTTTTTGAATATTCTAGCAATGAGAAATGCATTTTCACTATCCTCCTTCACAATTTTTTGATTTTAACCAAATAATCTCATGCTAGCAGACATCTGTTTCATTTGCTGCCATTTTGAAATTCTTGCAATGTCTTGCATGGCAGTGCTTTGGCCAAACCCATTATGTTGAATAAGTCATCTATCAGTTAATCGGCATCAACAAAAAGTCACCATTCAGTTATTTCTAGTGGGATGGCAAATAGGATTGGGGGGTATAATATTGCATATATCTAGTTTGTCACTGTGGTAATATATACTACATTTAATTTAATGTTAATTTAATGTCAATCGGTTTCCAAATGGCTGATCCACCAGGGGACAGATGATAAATAGTAGATAGGAATATACTTCCATTCTGCCAGCCAGAGAAAATGTATAACAGAGGTGGCTGTATAATAAAGGTATGCCCCCAGCTAAGCTGTCTAGGTTCAAGCATCACTCAAACGATGCTGTAATGCTGATAACCAGGTCTCCAGTTCTGAGCTGTTTAAATAGTATTGACAATCTTGGCTTGCATCCTCCAGGCATTGTTGATTGCTTCAATTACATGCACAGCCCGTATATCAGATTTACACAAAAGGTGTAAATAATCATGACAAACATTATTACACTGACATCTTAACAGACAGTCAGGTGTTGTTTGCTCAGAGCCAATTAGGTGCGACTAGACTGTCTAACAATGGATTAAAAGATGTGCCAGACATATGGCACTGGACTATGGCTCTGTGTGCTGGACTATGGCTCCGGACATTGGACTATGGCTCTGTGCGCTGGACTATGGCTCCGTGAGCTGGACTATGGCTCTGGGCTCTGGGCGCTGGGCTATGGCTCTGTGTGCCCGTTGTGCGCTATAAAAGCCTTAGGACCGCCACATGAACTAGGCTGGCAGGACTTTGACAGGTCCCCTGATTATCCAAAATGTCCCCCAAAATTGCATAGTGCTGGACACAATGTCCCCCATTTAAAATGTCTAGGGCAATCACTGTATATGTATCAAGAGTTTTAGAGATATTGCAATTCACAAATGTAATTATATTCCTTTTTAAAGTCTCTATACAATATACAGGTTGTAAGAGACATAGTTCCATAGATGTAATGGTGTCAGGTTTTATATTGGGTCAGTGCCTGTAGCTACAGCAGCTTTGCAGGACCAGAAATGCCTCAACAAAGAGGCTATACAATGTTCAACAACATGCACAGAATGATTGATATATAAATATATTCAATTTTATAAACTGCTCAAGAAAAGTATAGGTGATATGATGTATGGAAGGAGGCTATATCACAAGCTGGCCAGTGGAGGTGCTGGTCTTGTCAGCAATCTGTTATAGCTATCGTGACTATACCCATAGCAGAGCAGACAATGTTACATCTATAACTTAAAACTTACAACATTTATTATATGCCATTTCGTAGAAAATATGTAATTGAATGTTTTACTTGTTAAATGTTAGTTAATGATAATGAAAGCCAGAACTATAGTTTCAACACACTGTTCAATACATAACCATATAGATATATACACTGTACCAACACTGAGACTGTACTAGTCTGTAATAATAGTAATTTTGTCGTTGTACGGGGCCTATCATCTGCTAGCCCCATGTGGCAACAACCGTCTCATATGGGACTAATCATCTGCATACTGTCACTATAATAAACCCCTTCATTCATAAACAGAACAAGGGCCTCTAATCAATCATTAACCAAAACATCCTATGGCAGCATCAGATAACTGTGTGCCTAAAAGCGAAATGCACTTATTTTGGTATATTTAGCCGGCCTATGAACACGCCAATTATCGCTCATGTACAGACTAATTATATTAATTCCTGTGGTGTGGTAGAGTTACTAGGGATGATGCCAGGCACGGCTCAATGCTCAATTGTTCCATTTACTGTGTAGTACTAATGTGTTTATGTTCTTTAAGTTCACAACATGCTTATTAAATTGTTTCCATTCGAATCTTCCCGCACCTGCCAGATGTCAGCCATTGCTTTTCCTGTTGTTTATCTGGTAAAGTGTAAAATGTGAATCTACCACGATATAGGGCGATGATTTACTATCATGCGGATCTACGCGGGTTTTCACAAAAAGAGAGAAAAGAGCGTGGGTTCATTTAAAATTAGGTGAAAGGGCAAAAATGAGAACAAAAATGTGTGGCATTCTCGTGTACGACAAGGCTAAAGGCCGATCCAGGTTTTCCTAAGTTCGATGTACAATGCAAATTGCACGCTACCAGCGTTCACTGCATGGGACCCTTTATGATTTTGGCTCACCGTAATGCTAAAAACTCGATCTGAATTAAGGGTATGTGTCCCTGCATTGAGCTGTGGCCTACGCGTTTCGCTTGGTAGAAATGCCCTCTGCTTTTACCTCTCTCGGAATCAGCTAGGAGACAATCTGGCAGAATAACGAATGGAACTGCTTCAATCTGAAACCTGAATTCAATTTCGCCAAGCATTTATATAATTGTCATCGCGGGATCATTCGCAATGTCAAAATATTACTGTTATACGCTACATGTATGGCTCGATCGCACGACATAAATCCAAATCCGATATATAATTTAACAGAAAAAATCGATCTTTATGTAAATCAACAAACAAAGATATATATATTAACATATTGACAAATTTATTAAAGGTAATAACGTACGCATAAACAATATGTACAATTCTTCTTGTTTTTGTCTTTTTATGTAAACTTCATTCTGCTTGGTTCGGCACTGGGGCTGCGGGCGGGGCTTTTGCTGTAGGGGAGTACCTGGCTTGCTCAGCACCAAACTGATCAAACGCTTGTGTGACCAGCTTAATATAATTAGAGTTCCTGCGATTGGGGTTCTCGATTAGTGAAGTGCTGCCACCTTGTGGGGTCTCTTGGAGACAGGGAGAGTACTGTTCCTGGGCGGTTACAGCACTTGACAAGAAATAATATGACAAAAAACGTGAAACCCGACCAATTACCATTGAATGCCGATCTCAGCACTTGATGAAAAAATAAGACGCAAAAATACGTGAAACCCGACTGATTACCGTTTAAATTACCGTTGAATTAATGCCGATCTCAGCATTTGATGAGGAATAAGACGCAAAAATGCGTGAAATCCGACTAATTATCGTTGAAATTACCGTTGAATGCCGATCTCAGCACTTGATGAGAAAGAAATAAGACGCGAAACCCGACCCAAAAGCCTATTTCAGCACTTGATCATGTTAATATGTTAATCTCTTTGTTTACTCAACAACTGCCGTGGTAGTGTTGCACTTAGCCAACTAGGCGCGAATACTTATTCGGCAGCCAGACGCTGCCGAGGCAAAGTCTAATTGTCATTGTCTGCCACCACACACCGAACACCGACGACCCTCCCCCCCCCCCCCCCCCACCATCCCCGCTCCGCCCCCCCCCCTCCCATCGTCTGTTTTCGGACGATGGCCTATGCAGGTGGATATTGTGTATATTCGAGCGAAATTACCATTGGCGGATCCTGAGGGTTTGTCCAGGGATCGAGTTCCCCTTTTTTGAGCGCAGAGGCCCGTTATTTGTTAATCGGTGCAAATTGCAAAGGCAATCTATGTGTGGAATACACTCCCCCCCCCCCTTATTTTTTGTAATGCCGAGTTAGTGCTGTCAGCCGACCTGTCTATAAACTGCTTGAACGAAGAGTGAAGATTCAAGTAAACATAACTAGGGAGGCGCCAATTAAGGCTCGAAAGCCACAAGGTCCGCGTGTCAGTTATTTCTGGCGTGCTACGCGCGATACCAGCGCCCTCTCAGATGAGAGTGTCACATAACTCTTTCAGTTGAACGGCTGACGTAAGCTGCATATTTTGCCATTTTACAGGAGTGACAAGCTGAAAGCTGTCTGAGCTGCTGACGCAAAGTTCCAACCGCTGCAAAATGGCACAGAAAGGTAAATGAATTGTTGGCATTGGCGTTTAAAAACCATCAGAAGACTTCCTTGTAATAAGACTAGCACTAGGTTTATATTTAGCAGTAAATTGGCACGTATTGATAAAAATTGAAGCTAAATTATATTGTTTACAAATTTTTACCAGCCAAATTGTCTTCCGCCTGTCCGCGAGTTGATGTTTTTGGGGCTAGGTCTAATACGAGGAAGTGATCTGAGGATGTGAGGAAGTAGATGAAATTCTGAGGAAGTACTTTTAGGGCAGATTTGGTGGCAGGTACACATATATAATTGATGTGAGCTGAAAGACTTACTTGTTTGCATACCGTACACGAAAATCCAACCAGCCAGCCATGTCGGCGCGGCCAGCAATTCTCCACCCCCCCCCTCCCCACCCCTCCCGTCACACCCCACGCCGACACCTCGCACCCCGGCTGGCAGCCACGGGTGCAAGATTTCGGTTCGCCGACGAGACTTCCAGAAGCCGCAAACGGCGATATTGGTCATTTGAATAACAGCCCTCGACAGAAGTGGATATATCTCGGTCAAATGTATACTAAATAAGTTGGATTTTCGTGTACGGCATGCAAACAAGTAAGTCTTTCAGCTCACATCAATTATATATGTGTACCTGCCACCAAATCTGCCCTAAAAGTACTTCCTCAGAATTACATCTACTTCCTCACTTCCTCAGATCACTTCCTCGTATTAGCCCCTGCCTGTTTTTGGTTCTGCGTTTTATTTTCCTGGTGGAGGTCTAAAGGAAAAGCCACGCAACAAAACGTGTATGGGTTTTGTTTGTAAGGCATAAGCTGTGATAAGGGCAGCTCAACATCTAAACATTATATGGCTGCATAGCCATAGGGGGGTGGGGGGCACTATAGACTATAGTATACAAATATAATCAGGTGGGGGGGGTGGTTCCCTGTTGCCCGTTGCCTGGGTGCCCTGTGATGCCTGAGAGGCTAGACTACAGATACCCCTATAAAGTCAAGATTTTGATGAAAAATATAGGGGGATGTGCAGTACAGCAGTAATATATGTTACATAATTTTTTGAATAAAACTTGAAGTTCATGACTTATCTATTTTACTTAGACTATTCCTATTGTTGCAATTTGACCTAAAGAAGTTAAAGTATCTTATAAAAAAAAAAAAAATTTATGTATCTGGAACATCAATATTGATATTAGTTAGCATGCATAGTACCTAGTAATAATAATTTAAAAAAAACACAACTAAATTATTTGATTGTAGTATAACTTATTTTTTCTTCTTGTAGGATTACCAAACAATATCATAGATAACCTCAGGGAACGTTTTCAAGATGACCAGAAGAATCAATTGGCTCAAGCTGTTTGTATGAGGCACAATCCTCTAGATGTGCTGAGAAAGCCTGATGCTGAAAAAACTGCCCATGTCTTCACACACAAGGTAATTTATATGACAAATATTATTTAGCGTTACCAGTATTTGGAACATTATATATCCCTTTATGCATATGGTATTATGTAAATAATAGAGGGGTATTATTTAGCATTAATTGGAGCCATATGTTTAAAAATTTATTTTTGTCTTGATGAATAAAATATGTACTAATTACTTTAGTTAACAACTAACTAAAATTATTTAATATTTATTACACTAGTATTTTGTAATATAGCCTTACAGGCTGAAAGTAACTCCAATCAATCCTATTATATAGTTTTCAACACAGTGTACTATAATTACCACCTAATGGTATATTTCAGGTGGACTGTGAGGGTAAACCAGTGACAGACCAGAAGTCTTCCGGGAGATGCTGGATATTTGCTTGTCTTAACTGCATGCGGATACCCTTTGTTAAGGAACATTCCTTGGACAATGACTTTGAATTTAGTGAAAATTATGTTTGCTTCTGGGACAAGGTACGCTCTGTTCAATATAACTAGAGAGTTATTATCCATGGTTGTATGCTAGCTGTTCAGAATAATAAATAAATTGTAGAATTAAAAGATTCCTTGACTGAAATTCTGCTGTAATAGTAAATGTCATTTGTGGTACTAATGGTCATTTGCTTGCAGTTCGCAATGTAAATGTGAAATCTATAATAGCCAACAAATGTTGCTGTTTTCGTACATGATCAAAAGAGAAAGGGCCATTCATCATTTGACATATTGAGAGTACAGGCTTTATGTATATACCTAGAGGATTGTGTACTCCCTCAATGTGACATGTTGGGGGTAAAAGTTTGAATCTGTAGAGACACGTTTTTGCCGCAGGTTGAGCGCTGTCGCTACCTATTAGACGTCTTCGTGGACACGGCCCGCCGAGGGGAGGCCGCGGACGGCCGCTTGGTGCAGCACCTGCTGCAGAACCCCGCCGAGGATGGCGGTCAGTGGCACATGCTCGTCAACGTCATCGAGAAGCACGGAATCGTCCCGAAGAAGATGTTCCCAGACACGTGGAACTCTGAGAACTCGCGCCGCCTGAACCTGATCATCAACAGCAAGGTGAGGTGTAGCGTCGTCATCATAGGGTCCCGAAGGACACTTTAGATAGTGACCTAGGAGATGATTGATACAACCTGTCAGTTTCGTACAGAATTTGTCTTATCAGAGAGATATGTAACAAATTGTACCTTTGTATGAAAACAGGGCTTGATTTTTTGCTCTTAGTGATCTATTGCATGGACATGTTTCGAAAAGAAAGTACCTAATATGAATAACACAGAAAACATTTAGATTAAATTTCAGTTTCGGCAGGGAAAAGTATGCTTCATATTTGCTTTGGCTTAATGCTAAATTGTCTGGTCTCAATTTGTTCAACTAAACAATATGTATCGTTGCTGTCGAAGTGATGTCTGGTGTATTGAGCTGGTATTGGTTTGTCTTCTACCAGATGCGTGAGTTCTGCCTCAAACTGCGCACACTCGTTAAGGCCGGCAGCAGTGATGCAGACCTGGAGCCAGAAATCGACGTTATGATGCAACAGGTAAAATAATAACTGCTGATCAGTACCAGCATGATGTACCGAACAGGGTAATGACAACTTGTGAGGAAAGTGTAGACACATTCGATAGCATGGTTTAAATACAAAATAAAGGTTACCCTAAAACTAAATTCTTCAAAAACTTTAAATTAAATGTCGGTCTGCATGGTGTAACGGGTTACGTCACACCTACTGATGAATGTTAGGCTGATGCAACAAGTTGATGACTTCCATGCATTTTTTTCACCCATTGTCGTGGAATGGCTTTGTATATTGTAAGTTGCCCTGCACCTGTACCATAGTGTCGTTACGGTAAAATACGGAATGGTCTGTGTCCGGCAGATCTACCGCGTTGTGAGCGTGTGTCTCGGTACCCCTCCCAAGTCGTTTGTCTGGGAATATTACGACAAGGACAAGGCCTATCAGAGTGTGGGACCCATCTCCCCACTGGAGTTCTACCAGCAGCACGTGAAGCCGTTCTACAACATGGAGGACAAGGTCAGTGGGACACTCCTCAGAGAGCGCCCAACAACGGTTATAAACAATCCTCTATGGGGCTCCGGCACTGCTTTTTGGTAGAGATTGTGTATGTAGTAATGAAATTGTTAACGGTTTTCTACTTATAACTGTTCAATTGAATTAAAACATGATTTGTACGCTTTGATAACCCTTTGCGAATAAATTAGTTACTTTTGTTTGTCATACTAACCTTTGACTCTTTTCGTATATCGTCATCCGACGGGCAAGTACCGGTAGTATCATAGCATCAAAAAACATTTGATGTGTTCAAAGTTTATGCTGAAGTTATTCGCCGTACATGAAGATATTTTACCCTATGACAACTTTCCAAAGGGATTGTACACTGCCATGTACATGATGTAGTTAACAGCATTTACAATAAATATGCATCCTCCTTTTCATGTTTTATGAAAAGAATGCCTCAATCTCATTTAATGTGGGTAAACGTGTAGGTGGTATTGGTGAACGACGCCCGGCCGGAGAACCCCTACAGAACCCTGTACACAGTGGACTGTCTGGGCAACATGACGGGCGGGTCCCCCGTCCTCTACATCAACTTGCCGATAGAGGAACTCAAGACGCTGGCGTCTGACTCCATCAAAGGCAACCAGGTTGGTGACTTGGGGTGTTGCTATGAAGCCGCGTGTGGACTGCCATAGGCTGGCATGTGGGAGTTTACGGATACAAGTATATCTGCCTTGTGTGCTCTCTGGGGCCTCTATATATCTTAGTCCTCTATTTCTCTTAGTCCTCTATATGTCTCTCTTCCCTCTATATCTCTTAGTCCTTTATATCTCTTAGTCCTCTGTATCTCTTAGTCCTTATCTCCCGTAGTCCTATATATCTCGCTTAGTTCTATATATCTCACTTAGTCCTCTATATGTCTTAGTCCTTATCTCTCGCTTAGTCCTCTATATCTAGCTTAGTCCTCTATATCTCACT
This sequence comes from Arenicola marina, assembly GCA_964019135.1. Classification (NCBI taxonomy): domain Eukaryota; kingdom Metazoa; phylum Annelida; class Polychaeta; family Arenicolidae; genus Arenicola; species Arenicola marina. Next base: position 22,222,730 of record OZ025258.1, on the reverse strand, counting down.
TAGTCCTCTATATCTCGCTTAGCCCTCTGTATCTCTCTTAGTCCCCTATTCCTCTCTATGTGCTGTGAAACCTCCAACTTTCATATTTTCATTTGATCATGAGATAAATGATAAATGTATTCGGTTATTATTTGTAATGCTGAAAAAAATCTACGCAAAAAGTGCACGATAAGTAAGATGATGCAGTATTGATTTTGTTCTTTATCACAAATATCTTTGTTTCATTACTATGCAGGCTGTCTGGTTTGGCTGTGACGTAAACCAGCATTGCAGCTGGAGAAAGTTTGGACTTGAAGACCTAAGCCTGTAAGTGTTATTAAGTAATTATTGATAGCTTGTATTAATTACATTTCTGCCTTCATTTTTCGTTGAATTGCAACAGAAATACACATTTTGATAATGAGTATGTTGTATATCGTTTCTAAATATAAGGACATGTATTTATCTGTCCCTGTTTGAGGTGAGGTGCCTCGGCTGGCATTAGGATCAGTCGTAAGCCCAGAATAAATATATATTGTTTATTCCATGCTAGGTATAATGTGTATCGTTTACCCGTGCTTGATATACAAGATATTATTTCCCTCCTTGTTTCTGTAAAAAACTGACAATTTGTGTATATCTTTGTTTGTAGATATGACTATGATATGGTGTTCGGGACGAGCATTCAGTGTCTGACCAAGGCGGAGAGGTTGCTCTTCAGGGAGTCTCTGATGACTCACGCCATGGTCCTCACCGCATTCTCCGAGCAGGTCAGTGTCGCCACGTCACATTGTCCATCTCGTTAGAACTGCCAAGTCATGCTGACTAGTCCATAGAAATTGATGTCATGTCTTTGGTGATTTCCGTGTTTCTTTCTCGAGAGATCACCGGAAACCGAAGCTTAATTAAACAAATTACATATCTATCGCATAGTAGAATGGAGGACGCTTCTTTCACTTCTTTTCATTTCATTTAACGAACGTAGTATACGGTGTAGGACAGCATAGCCCTCAATTGAGCGATCACCCATGGTAGATCCTTGTATTGTTACGCCTGAGTGATCCTTCACCTGATAAACCCACTGTTCCATGTGGTTTGTGCGCTATTGGCCCCCGCAATGAATATCCTAATCGCCCCATTTACGTTGACGGTAAATCGATTAAAAATATTTTCAGCGCGGAAGTTTTGGTGTTTGCCTCCGTGAAGGTACTAAATATAGAATGGTAAATTTCGAAAGATGTAAAATAAATAAATCGAGATTTTTTTAAACAAGTAGATACCCGTTTGTGTTACTCATTTGTCTTGTACGTATGTGGATAATTTATGTGAATTCATTAGGAACTAATTTTTTTTTCGATTGTATTTACAGAAAGAAAAAATCACCAAATGGCGTATAGAAAATTCCTGGGGAGACACTGGCGGAGAGAAAGGTAACACACGAGATAGAAGTCAAATTCTAAATGAGATTACCAAGTGCTTCACTTATTGGTAGACAAACTGCACTGCAATGTACAGATCAACAATTCACGGGTTCACACCCTGGCACTAGCATCTGTGGCATGTTTAAACACCAACGGTTTACTTCAGTTCCGTCCATTTGCCTGTTTAGAGAACAAGCCTTCGAAAGCTGTTATGTATTATATTGGAATGCTTGTCTCTCTAACATAAAACCCAATATCATAAATGTGCTTGTCTGATGTGCCCGGAATTATTTATCCATAATTAGCCTTCGCTATTAAAACAACGGCGCTTATGAATAATACTAACAAAATTGTATTATGTATCACCAGCATGAGAATACAGTGCACTTCGCTTAATTGCCACTACCGTTTGTCAGCGAAAAAGTTGCAATTAACCGAAGTTGCGATTATGCGAAGTTGGCGATTTTCACGGGTCAGAATGGACTACTTTCTATATTATGCACATGTACACGTATTGGGTTTATATAGGCTTCAGGTTCACGTGTATACGCTAAACAGTCATTACAAAACACTGTTCATCATGTGAAATTTGTACGTTCTAAAGACAATTTGCTCAATCTATGAAAAAGTCTGAAATCATTTTTGTGTTTGGTTCTGGCTGTCACTGACTTATGGATGTCAGCTTCTAAGTTGTAACACTGTTCAAATTCGCTCCGGCCTCCCTTTTGTTTGGCCATGATCGTATGGTGAAGCGTTCAAACTGTTTTCGTGGCGGAAAATCGTTATCTGGCATGGACGCGCCATGGTTTAAAGCTGCGGCTGTTGAGTTGTTGTTTACTTGAGTACAATGGACGTAAATACCGTATGTCGATATTAGGTTTGGGACAATGAAGCGGCACAGATATCCCTTATATCTCGCTTAGTCCTCTATCTCTCTTAGTCTTCTATATCTGTCTTAATGCTCTACAGCTCTCTTAGTCATATCTCTCTTAGTCCTCCATGCGATATCCTTTTAACCGTCAGACCTAGACTGCTGTGGAGCCGCGGAGTGCACGTGTACGAGATAATTGGCTATTAAAACAAACGCGTTAGCTCGCACTGGGGTTTTTAGGGTACTCAGGTAGCCGGCCTGCAACTGCACACCGCATGAACACGAAACGGCGGTTCTACGGTAGTCTAGATCTGGCATGTCAACTGCACACCGCATGAACACGCAACGGCGGTTCTACGGTAGTCTAGATCTGGCATGTCAACTGCACACCGCATGAACACGCAACGGCGGTTCTACAGTAGTCTATAGCTGGCCTGCCAACTGCACACCGCATGAACACGCAACGGCGGTTCTACGGTAGTCTAGATCTGGCCTGCCAACTGCACACCGCATGAACACGCAACGGTCGTTCTACGGTAGTCTAGATCTGGCCTGCCAACTGCACACCGCATGAACACGCAACGGCCGTTCTACGGTACTCAGGCGGCCGGCCTTTTGGAGGCATGCAACTGCACACCGCATGAACACGCAACGGCGGTTCTATGGCAGTCTGCGCGGCCGGCCTCCCGTGGCCTGCCAACTGCACACCGCATGAACACGCAACGGCGGTTCTATGGCAGTCTGCGCGGCCGGCCTCCCGTGGCCTGCCAACTGCACACCGCATGAACACGCAACGGCGGTTCTATGGCAAGCCTCCCTGGACCCACAAAACACTACGCACGGCAACGAAACGGCGGTGTAGGGAATATGACCTTGCAAGTTAATGTGTTGCTCGTCCACCTTTCTTTTCGAAGGTTCAACACCTATCTTGGGATATTATGCGGACTATGAACACGTTTCAAACGTCAAACGTTTGCTACAACCTGAACATGTACACACACAGTTTTGCCATGCTCCCTTGTATGATTTGAGTTCTTGTATTTTATATATATTGACAGAGATTTCGTTTAAGAGTTGTGGTCGCTGTGGAACATACATCCTTCATATACATGTATATATATATCTGTCTTGTATGGGTGGGTAAGCCAAGTCTTTATCGAACTACTGACTAAGCGCTTGTTCTCGGCAGGTTACATGGCGATGACCGACGACTGGTTCTCGGAGTATGTACTGGAGGTGGTGGTCGACAAGAAGTTTGTGTCGGACGAGGTGTTGGACATCTTGAAGCAGACGCCCCGCGTGCTCCCCGCCTGGGACCCAATGGGTGCCTTGGCAACCCCTAGCCACCCAACACCTCACCCAGCCCACCCCAGCGACCCAACCCACCACGGCGCAGTCTAACCCAGTCTCCGGCGACAACCGTTTCCACTTCGAACACGGAATCGGACGAGATCCGCATCCGTTTAGTTCCAAATCTGGCCGTTGTACGGAGCCCATGTAGGGCGTTATAACACATCGGCGCTGATCATGGATTCCAATTGTCATTCCTGCGATGGCGAATGTAGCTTAATGAGGCAATGACGGTTGTGTATGCAGGATCACTTATATGGTACGCTTATATTATTATCACGTGATCATACATTAAGGCTTGTTAAAAAAAAGACGAAAGTTATTTTATGGGGGGAAATTGTGAACTGATCGTTATGGATCAGCTACAAATGAAAGTGAATAGTGATGTGGTTGAAGTCTCTTTTGACTTGTGTGAAGTGGATTTTTAATTGGTATCACAGGACCATATACAATCAAATCATGAAATGGTATCCCTGTGTGCGGCTACCCCTAGCGACCACTGAGAACAGTTCAAAGCGCCAAAACAAGAGCCACTTTTGCGAATATAGATGTTATTCCATATGTTATCGTGAATAACTTCAGTTTTTTTATGTATAAATATATATGCATCTTTATTTATGCCCATGTCCAAAAGTTTAAGAGTACTATTTCCGGTCAGGAAATATCTACGTTACAGATTCTATTTTTATAACCTTTAGTGTATGTTTGTGATTCGCCGTCCGAATCATATGACAGAATTATAGCGGGCTCGAAAAAACATAAACTTTTGTAGAAATATCACGTTATAGGAAAATAACACTAATATACATAGATGAAATGGAGGCTTGATTGTGCGTCGTTTGTGGTCAAATAATATGTATATAGTTGGGCAATGACATGAATAAAATAAACAAGTTTTTAATATTGGAACGTCTTTGTGGCACCTTTGTAATATCACCGGTAGCATATCCGCTCTTTAAGGGTATCTGTTTTATCATAAAGCTGGTTAGCCTGAATGTTCAGACGTTACAGTTTGACAGTCTGATGCTTACTGTTACAGTCACAAGAACAAGTGTCAAGACTGTACTGTCTGAACATTCAGGTTAAAAGCGGGTTGGCAGTGTGAATGGTCGAGTGAGAAGGACTCACTCGCAAGCGGCAGGTTCAAGTGGCCGCTGATTGGTTGAGCATATTACGTGGTACATAATATTCTACAGCTACGGCGGTCGTCCAGTCTGAGCCAGTCTCTTGAGGAATTGGGACTGTGGGATATATGTCGGGTTATAGTTTCTAACATAATCTGTTATTTTAAACAAAATCATTTTTGTGATCTTCTGACTTTGTAATTCAGACGGACTATTATTTGTCGATGGGAATTAAATGGATTGCTATTCTAGTGGGAAACGAAATTGGTCACCTACAGCATTTTGCTTCACAAATGACTACTAATGTTGGCAAGATGTTTCAATTGGCGCCATTGCGTTTTACGTGGGAAATTTACGCAGCTGGCAAGAAATCCAGAAATTCAAACAGTAATAGTTTATAATTGAAGTTTATTACTGAAAATTACGTAAAAAATATTAATAACATTTTACAAAAAATAATAAATAGCAGAATTTGTACAATAACAACACTGAAGAGCAACGGTTGCCTCCTGAACACCAACCTCACCATGCAGGGACGGTAAATATACAAGATACATCCTCACAGCGGAGTAATACAGCGACGGTAAATATACAATGTACATCTACACAGCGGACTAATACAGCGACGGTAAATACACAAGCTTCAAATCGAAGGCAGCATTGCGATGGCCCCTAGAAATTAGCACTGAGCGACAGTCCTGGGTCGGGTGCGGATTACAATGGGAAACACTGGCTAGAACGTGGCTCCATCTGTCGTCGAACAAACGAACTATATGCCATGGACGGACGAAGGTTTTGATTAAACATTTAATATCGTTCTGATATAGGCACTGGTTGCTTTAATATTCTCATGGTACAGAACCCGTAGGCCCCGACATATGTATAAACAGAAACATCAATATAGCTCCGTTCCTAAATGTTCTGGCGGGTAATCATCGCCTCAGGGCTAGACATTGCGCGCATATATGACTAACACGACAGAAATCCCGATAACAGCATACGTTGGAGTAAGAGACCAATCACGTTATAAATATAATGGTGATGAAAGCTATTCACGAGCATACAATGACGACATATTCAGGACACACACCGTCAGGCAAGGCATTTTCTGGGACCTACGTTTTCCGTCTGTCTTGCAGGTCAATATTTTTGAACGATAGTGATTTTTCTACCCGATCTCCAAGCATTGTTTCGGGACATCCTCTCGTCTGGTCATTATCATATTATCCCAAGAAATGACTTTAACGTCTAAGTCTTGGTTCTAACGCTACTCTCGTGTCACTACCCGGGATCCCACACAAATCTGATGATATATATGTAACAAAATTTTACGACTATTCCATGACCCCGATTTTTCATGAGCATTTCTTGGGTTGTAACAAGGATAGTCACCCTAATGATAAAGAACGTTGCCTGCACGCGAAATATCAGTATGCAAGCTTAGTATACAAATGACCGACATTTAAGCTGTCTTGTCGAAATAGCAAAATTATATCATGCAGATTTATTCCCTAATTATCCTCCTGACCACTAGCTTTCAGGCTTGAGCGGTTGCTTTGGTACCGCGCGACTTAGTCAACGGGATGGTGGAATGGATTATCATGACATATATAGGTACTGAATACAACCTATAATTACATGAATACTTGAGACGAATGATCCTAGTTATTGCATGCGGACTACTGGGCAGTTATTGCATGTTGAATACTGGGCAGTTAGCACGCCAATAAAAATTATTGCATAATAAATAGTTGTCAACTGGAATTCCCGAGGTTCACTTATTGCACACGCATAAAGTAAGGTCTCAATTGATTGTCAGATGGAGATATCGTCACATTCTTCGATCTACAATAACGTGACCTTCTTTGTCTTTGACTCGGATCCTGCCGGACGAGTAGCGAGTTTCCTGGCGTCCGTCCGGAAAGACGGTCTTCACCGTACCGTCCGGATACTCCCGCCGCTAGGGAAGGGCAGACACATAAATATATTATACATTTTGACTTCCTCACAGTAAATATTGTACACTTTATTACTTATGTAAATGTCTTGTTGAGTACCGTGCCTGTAAAGATGATATAGGCATATACCCTTTCATATCTACATGTATTTAATTCGCAAAGCACGAATAAGTAACATTTAACAACGTATATTTCTCTAATTCTGACGCCCCCCCCACCGCCTCTGGTTCTTCTACCGTATAGTACTATAATCAAGCAAAATTTATGCAAATTTTGCATTTCTTTTCAAATGATTTCTCTGTATAAATAATCATTTGCCTAAATTTCGGTCCGAAAAGCTTTAGTCCTACATTGACCTGATCTGGGAACACTTGTGACTAGGAGCATGTAACAATAATGGGCCGTTATAACTAGTTACTTGTTCAAGCAGTAACTTAATTTCATCCTTTACCTTGTATTGTTGCGTGTGCACCTCCCTCTGTCCGTTCGGAAACTCCATGACCTTGTCGCCGCTCTGTTCCACTCGGATGACGGTTCCGTCTGGGAAGATACTCTCCTCCACCCCGCTAGGGAACAGGTACTTTATGATCTGGTCGGGGAATGTGATCTCCTTGGTCCCGTCTGGGTAGTGCTTCTCACACTGGTTGCTATGGGAGAGATATAATAATGATAAGTGGTTCTCACACTGGTTGCTATGGGAAAGATATAATAATGAGTGCTTCTCACACTGGTTGCTATGGGATTGACAGAATGAGTGCTTTTCATACTAGTTGCTATGGGAGAGATATAATAATGAGGGATTCTCACATTGGTTGCTATGGGATAGATAGAAGGAGTCCTTTCATACTAGTTGCTATGGGAGAGATATAATGAGTGCTTCTCATACTAGTTGCTATGGGCGAGATATAATGAGTGCTTCTCACACTGGCTGCTATGGGAGAGATATAAATGCTTCTCACACTAGTTGCTATGGAAGAGATATAATTATATGAGTGCTTCTCACACTGGCTGCTTTGGGAAAGATGTAGTAATGAGTGCTTGTCACACTGGTTGCTATGGTAGATATATTATAAGTGTTTCTCACACTAGTGGCTAAGGAAGAGATATGACAACGAGTGCTTGTCACACTGGCTGCTATGGGAGAGATATGGTAATGAGTGCTTCTTAAACTAGTTGCTATGGGGGAAGATATGAGTGCTTCTCACACTAGTTATTATGGGAGAGATATAATAATGAGTGCTTCTCACACTGGTTGCTATGGGAGAGATATATGAACGATGTACGAACTTTCAAATATAGCACACACGATATTACTGTCAATTCCGGATCTATAAACTTTTACCGATTTTGGCACCAGTGGCGCCATGTCTATCCGGTTCCGGTGGTGCATGATGGTCGTAATATGAGCCTTATTTTGAATGTTTACAATGACACCATTTGGTCAATGCAACTTTGACTGTGATGTCATTTCGACTGCCGCTACCATACCAACTGGCCCGCAAAATAGTATCTGACAATGCCTCCCTCGCAATATTATATATTATTATACTCGCCAGGTGGCGCGTATATAGGCAGCCACAAGTTTTTTTCCTTAGATTATGAGTGAACTTACTTGGCACAATAGGGTAGTACATCTATGACATGGTTATAAACGGCACACTCACTTAGGGAAGTTGATAATCTCCAGACCGTCCGGATATGTGGTGTGTGTGGTCTGGGCGTCGGCGTAGTAATACACCTGTAGGGTAAGTAAGACAAACGGAATAATCAAATATACTAAAATGCGGAACTGATAACTTTGGGTGCTTAGAACTACTTTTACCACAGCAAGTTACACACCCCTTCCTAGGCGGGGCATTGAAAAGTCCAAGGAGGTCCCCCAGGGTGTTGGGACATGACTGATGGACATGGAGGTCCCCCAGGGTGTTGGGACATGACTGATGAAGATCCCCAGGGTGTTGGGACATAACTGATGGAGGAGACCCCCCAGGGTGTTGGGACATGACTGATGAAGGAGGTCCCCAGGGTGTTGGGACATGACTGATGGAGGAGGTCCCCAGGGTGTTGGGACATAACTGATGAAGGAGAGCCCCAGGGTGTTGGGACATGACTGATGGAGGAGGTCCCCCAGGGTGTTGGGACATGACTGATGGAGGAGACCCCCCAGCGTGTTGGGACATAACTGATGGATGAGGTCCCCCCGGGTGTTGGGACATGACTGATGGAGATCCCCAGGGTGTTGGGACATGACTGATGGAGGAGGTCCCCCAGGGTGTTGGGACATGACTGATTCAGGAGGTCCCCCAGGGTGTTGGGACATGACTGATGGAGATCCCCAGGGTGTTGGAACATGACTGATGGATGAGGTCCCCCCAGGGTGTTGGAAAATGACTGATGGAGATCCCCAGGGTGTTGGGACATGACTGATGGAGGAGGTCCCCAGGGTGTGGGAACATGACTGATGGAGGAGGCCCCTCAGGGTGTTGGGACATGACTGATGGAGGAGGTCCGCCAGGGTGTTGGGACATGACTGATGGACATGGAGGAGGTCCCCCAGGGCGTTGGGACGAGACTGATGGAGGAGGTCCGCCAGGGTGTTGGGACGTGACTCACCACGCGCTGGTCAGGCAGGATCTGCTTCATGTCGCCGTTGAAGAAGGACACGATGATGGATTGGCCGTCTGCAGATACCTGTTTCCGGGTGCCGTTGGAGAACAGAATCTCACGGGCACCGTTGTGGTACACCCGCTCCACCTGTCGGGGGTAAGGAGAAACAACATTTCTCTTTACGCTTTATCCATGTTTTTTTTGGCCTAGACGGCTAGGGTCCCAAAGATAACAATGACTGATGTGACCCGACATGACCCTGACATGACCCCGATATGCCCCCGACATGATTCGACATGACCCCGACATAACCCGACATGATTCGACATGACCCCGACATAACCCGACATGATTCGACATGACCCCGACATAATCCGACATGACCCAAACATGACCCCGATATGACCCCGACATTACCCTGACATGATGCCTGACATGACCCGGACATGACCCCGACATGAACCGACATGACCTCGATATGACCCCGATAGGACCCCTACAATGACGTGGTCAGCTCACCTTGCCGTCCGGGTGCTGCACCTCGTCATAATGTTCGTCGCCCTTATCCACTGAGCCGCTGATGCTGACTGCTGGCGCCACCTTACGGGAGGCGGGCGGCTGGGGGAGGCTGGAGCCAGAGGGGTTGGGGGCCAGCGGGGTGGGGGCGCTGGAGGGCACCTCTTGTCTGTAAATGGCACACCATCATAAATAAGGTAACAACGCCATAATCCTCACGGTTAATGATCATTATGTAACTGAAAGCGCGGATGACGCCTTCAGTTAATTGTAATACTTGGAAATACTGGAAAAAATGGATGCCATTTAAACCCAAATCCATAAGCTGAGATACTATCGGTTTATCTTTTATTTTCCAGGTGCAGAGCGTCGTCAATGACGTATTTCACTCACATAGTATAGCCAACTAGGGAGCTTAGTCGGCCAAAATCGCTCATCATTTACATGATAACTTTAGACGACTAAGCCCAATGATAACTTTAGACCACTAAACTCGGCTAAACTGCGTTCCTGGAATCCGCCACAGGCTATACAAGGAAGAAACCAAGGAAAAATAAGAGCGAGATATAAGCCTACCTGGGATATACGCCTGGACTCTGGGACGGCTGGGGTGATATAAGCCTACCTGGGAGATACGCCCGGACTCTGGGACGGCTGGGGTGATATAAGCCTACCTGGGAGATACGCCCGGACTCTGGGACGGCGGGGTGATATAAGCCTACCTGGGAGCTACGCCCGGACTCTGGGACGGCTGGGGTGATATAAGCCTACCTGGGAGATACGCCCGGACTCTGGGACGGCTGGGGTGATATAAGTCTACCTGGGAGATACGCCCGGACTCTGGGACGGCTGGGGTGATATAAGCCTACCTGGGAGATACGCCCGGACTCTGGGACGGCTGGGGTGATATATACCTACCTGGGAGATACGCCCGGACTCTGGGACGGATGGGGTGATATAAGCCTACCTGGGAGATACGCCCGGACTCTGGGACGGCTGGGGTGGTATTAGCCTACCTGGGAGATACCCCCGGACTCTGGGACGGCTGGGGTGATATAAGCCTACCTGGGAGATACGCCTGGACTCTGGGACGGCTGGGGTGATATAAGCCTACCTGGGAGATACGCCCGGACTCTGGGACGGCTGGGGTGGTATAAGCCTACCTGGGAGATACGCCTGGACTCTGGGACGGCTGGGGAGATATAAGCCTACCTGGGAGATACGCCCGGACTCTGGGACGGCTGGGGTGGTATAAGCCTACCTGGGAGATACGCCTGGACTCTGGGACGGCTGGGGAGATATAAGCCTACCTGGGAGATACGCCCGGACTCTGGGACGGCTGGGGTGATATAAGCCTACCTGGGAGATACGCCTGGACTCTGGGACGGCTGGGGTGATATAAGCCTACCTGGGAGATACGCCCGGACTCTGGGACGGCTGGGGTGGTATAAGCCTACCTGGGAGATACGCCTGGACTCTGGGACGGATGGGGTGATATAAGCCTACCTGGAAGATACGCCCGGACTCTGGGACGGCTGGGGTGATATAAGCCTACCTGGGAGATACGCCCGGACTCTGGGACGGATGGGGTGATATAAGCCTACCTAGGAGATACGCCCGGACTCTGGGACGGCTGGGGAGATATAAGCCTACCTGGGAGATACGCCCGGACTCTGGGACGGCTGGGGTGATATAAGCCTACCTGGGAGATACGCCCGGACTCTGGGACGGCTGGGGTGATATAAGCCTACCTGGAAGATACGCCTGGACTCTGGGACGGCTGGGGTGATATAAGCCTACCTGGGAGATACGCCCAGACTCTGGGACGGCTGGGGTGGTATAAGCCTACCTGGGAGATACGCCTGGACTCTGGGACGGCTGGGGAGATATAAGCCTACCTGGGAGATACGCCCGGACTCTGGGACGGCTGGGGTGGTATAAGCCTACCTGGGAGATACGCCTGGACTCTGGGACGGCTGGGGAGATATAAGCCTACCTGGGAGATACGCCCGGACTCTGGGACGGCTGGGGTGATATAAGCCTACCTGGGAGATACGCCTGGACTCTGGGACGGCTGGGGTGATATAAGCCTACCTGGGAGATACCCCCGGACTCTGGGACGGCTGGGGTGGTATAAGCCTACCTGGGAGATACGCCTGGACTCTGGGACGGATGGGGTGATATAAGCCTACCTGGAAGATACGCCCGGACTCTGGGACGGCTGGGGTGATATAAGCCTACCTGGGAGATACGCCCGGACTCTGGGACGGATGGGGTGATATAAGCCTACCTAGGAGATACGCCCGGACTCTGGGACGGCTGGGGAGATATAAGCCTACCTGGGAGATACGCCCGGACTCTGGGACGGCTGGGGTGATATAAGCCTACCTGGGAGATACGCCCGGACTCTGGGACGGCTGGGGTGATATAAGCCTACCTGGAAGATACGCCTGGACTCTGGGACGGCTGGGGTGATATAAGCCTACCTGGGAGATACGCCCGGACTCTGGGACGGCTGGGGTGATATAAGTCTACCTGGGAGATACGCCCGGACTCTGGGACGGCTGGGGTGATATAAGCCTACCTGGGAGATACGCCCGGACTCTGGGACGGCTGGGGTGATATATACCTACCTGGGAGATACGCCCGGACTCTGGGACGGATGGGGTGATATAAGCCTACCTGGGAGATACGCCCGGACTCTGGGACGGCTGGGGTGGTATTAGCCTACCTGGGAGATACCCCCGGACTCTGGGACGGCTGGGGTGATATAAGCCTACCTGGGAGATACGCCTGGACTCTGGGACGGCTGGGGTGATATAAGCCTACCTGGGAGATACGCCCGGACTCTGGGACGGCTGGGGTGATATAAGCCTACCTGGGAGATACGCCCGGACTCTGGGACGGCTGGGGTGGTATAAGCCTACCTGGGAGATACGCCTGGACTCTGGGACGGCTGGGGTGATATAAGCCTACCTGGGAGATGCGCCCGGACTCTGGGACGGATGGGGTGATATAAGCCTACCTGGAAGATACGCCTGGACTCTGGGACGGATGGGGTGATATAAGCCTACCTGGAAGATACGCCCGGACTCTGGGACGGCTGGGGTGATATAAGCCTACCTGGGAGATACGCCCGGACTCTGGGACGGATGGGGTGATATAAGCCTACCTAGGAGATACGCCCGGACTCTGGGACGGCTGGGGAGATATAAGCCTACCTGGGAGATACGCCCGGACTCTGGGACGGCTCGGGTGATATAAGCCTACCTGGGAGATACGCCCGGACTCTGGGACGGCTGGGGTGATATAAGCCTACCTGGAAGATACGCCCGGACTCTGGGACGGCTGGGGTGATATAAGCCTACCTGGGAGATACGCCTGGACTCTGGGACGGCTGGGGTGATATAAGCCTACCTGGGAGATACGCCCGGACTCTGGGACGGCTGGGGTGATATAAGCCTACCTGGGAGATACGCCCGGACTCTGGGACGGCTGGGGTGATATAAGCCTACCTGGGAGATACGCCCGGACTCTGGGACGGCTGGGGTGGTATAAGCCTACCTGGGAGATACGCCTGGACTCTGGGACGGCTGGGGAGATATAAGCCTACCTGGGAGATACGCCCGGACTCTGGGACGGCTGGGGTGGTATAAGCCTACCTGGGAGATACGCCTGGACTCTGGGACGGCTGGGGAGATATAAGCCTACCTGGGAGATACGCCCGGACTCTGGGACGGCTGGGGTGATATAAGCCTACCTGGGAGATACGCCTGGACTCTGGGACGGCTGGGGTGATATAAGCCTACCTGGGAGATACGCCCGGACTCTGGGACGGCTGGGGTGGTATAAGCCTACCTGGGAGATACGCCTGGACTCTGGGACGGATGGGGTGATATAAGCCTACCTGGAAGATACGCCCGGACTCTGGGACGGCTGGGGTGATATAAGCCTACCTGGGAGATACGCCCGGACTCTGGGACGGATGGGGTGATATAAGCCTACCTAGGAGATACGCCCGGACTCTGGGACGGCTGGGGAGATATAAGCCTACCTGGGAGATACGCCCGGACTCTGGGACGGCTGGGGTGATATAAGCCTACCTGGGAGATACGCCCGGACTCTGGGACGGCTGGGGTGATATAAGCCTACCTGGAAGATACGCCTGGACTCTGGGACGGCTGGGGTGATATAAGCCTACCTGGGAGATACGCCCGGACTCTGGGACGGCTGGGGTGGTATAAGCCTACCTGGGAGATACGCCTGGACTCTGGGACGGCTGGGGAGATATAAGCCTACCTGGGAGATACGCCCGGACTCTGGGACGGCTGGGGTGGTATAAGCCTACCTGGGAGATACGCCTGGACTCTGGGACGGCTGGGGAGATATAAGCCTACCTGGGAGATACGCCCGGACTCTGGGACGGCTGGGGTGATATAAGCCTACCTGGGAGATACGCCTGGACTCTGGGACGGCTGGGGTGATATAAGCCTACCTGGGAGATACCCCCGGACTCTGGGACGGCTGGGGTGGTATAAGCCTACCTGGGAGATACGCCTGGACTCTGGGACGGATGGGGTGATATAAGCCTACCTGGAAGATACGCCCGGACTCTGGGACGGCTGGGGTGATATAAGCCTACCTGGGAGATACGCCCGGACTCTGGGACGGATGGGGTGATATAAGCCTACCTAGGAGATACGCCCGGACTCTGGGACGGCTGGGGAGATATAAGCCTACCTGGGAGATACGCCCGGACTCTGGGACGGCTGGGGTGATATAAGCCTACCTGGGAGATACGCCCGGACTCTGGGACGGCTGGGGTGATATAAGCCTACCTGGAAGATACGCCTGGACTCTGGGACGGCTGGGGTGATATAAGCCTACCTGGGAGATACGCCCGGACTCTGGGACGGCTGGGGTGATATAAGTCTACCTGGGAGATACGCCCGGACTCTGGGACGGCTGGGGTGATATAAGCCTACCTGGGAGATACGCCCGGACTCTGGGACGGCTGGGGTGATATATACCTACCTGGGAGATACGCCCGGACTCTGGGACGGATGGGGTGATATAAGCCTACCTGGGAGATACGCCCGGACTCTGGGACGGCTGGGGTGGTATTAGCCTACCTGGGAGATACCCCCGGACTCTGGGACGGCTGGGGTGATATAAGCCTACCTGGGAGATACGCCTGGACTCTGGGACGGCTGGGGTGATATAAGCCTACCTGGAAGATACGCCTGGACTCTGGGACGGCTGGGGTGATATAAGCCTACCTGGGAGATACGCCCGGACTCTGGGACGGCTGGGGTGGTATAAGCCTACCTGGGAGATACGCCTGGACTCTGGGACGGCTGGGGAGATATAAGCCTACCTGGGAGATACGCCCGGACTCTGGGACGGCTGGGGTGGTATAAGCCTACCTGGGAGATACGCCTGGACTCTGGGACGGCTGGGGAGATATAAGCCTACCTGGGAGATACGCCCGGACTCTGGGACGGCTGGGGTGATATAAGCCTACCTGGGAGATACGCCTGGACTCTGGGACGGCTGGGGTGATATAAGCCTACCTGGGAGATACCCCCGGACTCTGGGACGGCTGGGGTGGTATAAGCCTACCTGGGAGATACGCCTGGACTCTGGGACGGATGGGGTGATATAAGCCTACCTGGAAGATACGCCCGGACTCTGGGACGGCTGGGGTGATATAAGCCTACCTGGGAGATACGCCTGGACTCTGGGACGGATGGGGTGATATAAGCCTACCTAGGAGATACGCCCGGACTCTGGGACGGCTGGGGAGATATAAGCCTACCTGGGAGATACGCCCGGACTCTGGGACGGCTGGGGTGATATAAGCCTACCTGGGAGATACGCCCGGACTCTGGGACGGCTGGGGTGATATAAGCCTACCTGGAAGATACGCCTGGACTCTGGGACGGCTGGGGTGATATAAGCCTACCTGGGAGATACGCCCGGACTCTGGGACGGCTGGGGTGATATAAGTCTACCTGGGAGATACGCCCGGACTCTGGGACGGCTGGGGTGATATAAGCCTACCTGGGAGATACGCCCGGACTCTGGGACGGCTGGGGTGATATATACCTACCTGGGAGATACGCCCGGACTCTGGGACGGATGGGGTGATATAAGCCTACCTGGGAGATACGCCCGGACTCTGGGACGGCTGGGGTGGTATTAGCCTACCTGGGAGATACCCCCGGACTCTGGGACGGCTGGGGTGATATAAGCCTACCTGGGAGATACGCCTGGACTCTGGGACGGCTGGGGTGATATAAGCCTACCTGGGAGATACGCCCGGACTCTGGGACGGCTGGGGTGATATAAGCCTAACTGGGAGATACGCCCGGACTCTGGGACGGCTGGGGTGGTATAAGCCTACCTGGGAGATACGCCTGGACTCTGGGACGGCTGGGGTGATATAAGCCTACCTGGGAGATGCGCCCGGACTCTGGGACGGATGGGGTGATATAAGCCTACCTGGAAGATACGCCTGGACTCTGGGACGGATGGGGTGATATAAGCCTACCTGGAAGATACGCCCGGACTCTGGGACGGCTGGGGTGATATAAGCCTACCTGGGAGATACGCCCGGACTCTGGGACGGATGGGGTGATATAAGCCTACCTAGGAGATACGCCCGGACTCTGGGACGGCTGGGGAGATATAAGCCTACCTGGGAGATACGCCCGGACTCTGGGACGGCTGGGGTGATATAAGCCTACCTGGGAGATACGCCCGGACTCTGGGACGGCTGGGGTGATATAAGCCTACCTGGAAGATACGCCCGGACTCTGGGACGGCTGGGGTGATATAAGCCTACCTGGGAGATACGCCTGGACTCTGGGACGGCTGGGGTGATATAAGCCTACCTGGGAGATACGCCCGGACTCTGGGACGGCTGGGGTGATATAAGCCTACCTGGGAGATACGCCCGGACTCTGGGACGGCTGGGGTGATATAGGCCTACCTGGGAGATACGCCCGGACTCTGGGACGGCTGGGGTGATATAAGCCTACCTGGGAGATACGCCCGGACTCTGGGACGGCTGGGGTGATATAAGCCTACCTGGGAGATACGCCCGGACTCTGGGACGGCTGGGATGATATAAGCCTACCTGGGAGATACGCCTAGACTCTGGGACGGCTGGGGTGATATAAGCCTACCTGGGAGATACCCCCGGACTCTGGGACGGCTGGGGTGATATAAGCCTACCTGGGAGATACGCCTGGACTCTGGAACGGCTGGGGTGATATAAGCCTACCTGGGAGATACGCCTGGACTCTGGGACGGCTGAGGTGATATAAGCCTGCCTGGGAGATACGTCCGGACTCTGGGACGACTGGAGAGATATAAGCCTACCTGGGAGATACGCCCGGACTCTGGGACGGCTGGGGTGATATAAGCCTACCTAGGAGATACGCCCGGCCTCCGGGACGGCTGGGGTGATATAAGCCTACCTGGGAGATACGCCCGGACTCTGGGACGGCTGGGGTGATATAAGCCTACCTGGGAGATACGCCTGGACTCTGGGACGGCTGGGGTGATATAAGCCTACCTGGGAGATACGCCTGGACTCTGGGACGGCTGGGGAGATATAAGCCTACCTGGGAGATACGCCTGGACTCTGGGACGGCTGGGGTGATATAAGCCTACCTGGGAGATACGCCCGGACTCTGGGACGGCTGGGGTGATATAAGCCTACCTGGGAGATACGCCTGGACTCTGGGACGGCTGGGGTGATATAAGCCTACCTGGGAGATACGTCCGGACTCTGGGACGACTGGAGAGATATAAGCCTACCTGGGAGATACGCCCGGACTCTGGGACGGCTGGGGAGATATAAGTCTACCTGGGAGATACGCCTGGACTCTGGGACGGCTGGGGTGATATAAGCCCACCTGGGAGATACGCCCGGACTCTGGGACGGCTGGGGTGATATAAGCCCACCTGGGTGATACGCTCGGACTCTGGGACGGCTGGGTTGATATAAGCCTACCTGGCAGATACGCCCGGACTCTGGGACGGCTGGGGTGATATAAGCCTACATGGGAGATACGCCCGGACTCTGGGACGGCTGGGGTGATATAAGCCTACCTGGCAGATACGCCCGGACTCTGGGACGGCTGGGGTGATATAAGCCTACATGGGAGATACGCCCGGATTCTGGGACGGCTGGGGTGATATAAGCCTACCTGGCAGATACGCCCGGACTCTGGGACGGCTGGGGTGATATAAGCCTACATGGGAGATACGCCCGGACTCTGGGACGGCTGGGGTGATATAAGCCTACCTGGGAGATACGCCCGGACTCTGGGACGGCTGGGGTGATACAAGCCTACCTGGGAGATACGCCCGGACTCTGGGACGGCTGGGGTGATACAAGCCTACCTGGGAGATACGCCTGGACTCTGGGACGACTGGGGTGATATAAGCCTACCTGGAAGATACGCCTGGACTCTGGGACGCCTGGGGTGATATAAGCCTACCTGGGAGATACGCCCGGACTCCGGGACGGCTGGGGTGATATAAGCCTACCTGGGAGATACGCCCGGACTCCGGGACGGCTGGGGTGATATAAGCCTACCTGGAAGATACGCCTGGACTCTGGGACGCCTGGGGTGATATAAGCCTACCTGGGAGATACGCCCGGACTCTGGGACGGCTGGGGTACAGCGTGCTGTGACGTCATCGGGGCGGCCTTGGAGGCTGAGCGGGGGCGTGGCGGCCCCGAGTCGGTCAGGGTGGCAGCCTGGGGACCTGGCGCTTGACCCGGCAACCCTGGGGAAGTAAGAGGGTATAGGGGGGGGGGGGTTATCATCATGTAGGCCGAACAGTGATCAGTCGGAGATTAACCCTTCATATCTTTAGTGTATTTCAGTAACATATCTTGAAGACAGAGGATACAGGATCATGGCACCCGTCCTTTAAATGGTGGGTTTTATTTTAGACCACTGTGTACCATTGCTTTGCGTTGACGGGCTTTTCTTTCCCTGTGCGCGGTGGGGTACGTCACTCTCCGAGACCGTCTGACCGTTTCTTCCAACAGCCATGACGTCATCGTCAGAAGGTCTTTCCGTGGCTCTTCTTGGCTCCTCCCTCTATAAAATACATCAGTTTGTTATATATGTATGTGCCTGCTGCGTCGCTTGGGTCCGGTTCTCCACAACAGGACAGCTAATCAGATTTCACTTACATGTCATACTGAGGTATACCTTCACCTTAGTTGAGTACATTCATTACTGATCATGACAATTGGGAAAGGATGAGGTCGGGGGCGGGGGGGGAGGGAGGGGGGCATCCATGACCGACTGGCCACATTCCATCATTTACACGGGACTTCGTCATCTGGCTTAAAAACAGGTAAATACACTACTTTCTTCGATGTCCGAGGTTTACCGTCTTGTGTGATCGATTGACGCCAAGTAAAAAATAGATCTATGTCTATTGGAACTATTTTGTATAGGAACAGTGAATTACCACTTGAAAAAAACAAAGCTATATTTAGAGCTGTCCATGATTATCTTGATGAAAATAGGAGATTTAAATCCTAAAGATTATTTGCCGTTGTAGTGCCGTTTTGTGCGTAGATTTGTATCCTGTGGCGGTCCCAGACTAGCTCTGCATTTGTGTCAACTGTTTTCTTTCTCTCTTTGATGTCAAGACGACAGATAATTCTATACATGCTTATATCTGATGTCTAATGTTAAGCAAACGGAATTTGTACAGGCAATGCACTGCTTTCCGATTGAGCAAATAAAATACATGTAAACTAAAAACAGGTAAAAATAACTGCACTTCTTTCAATGAATAAAAAAAACATTCAATAATAAAGAGAATGAGCAAACCTTGCCCCCGCCGCTAGGAGGTGCCTCTCTCTGTTGCCATGCCTCCAGTCGCTTCCGCTCCAGCAGCTGCACCTCCTGCTGTAGCTGTTGGTTCTCGGTCTCCAGCAGCTGGATGCGGTCTCTGAGGCGGGCAGTGCTGGCCGTCCATCTCTGCTCCTTGCGTCTCGCCTCCTCCTGCGCCTCCGTCAGCTGTAATAACGTCCCATAATCCATCAACCAATCAAGAGGTCAAGCCTCCGTCAGCTGTAATAACGTCCCATAATCCATCAAGCAATCAAGAAGCCAAGCCTGAGTCAGCTGTAATAACGTCCCATAATCCATCAACCAATCAAGAAGTCAAGCCTCCGTGAGCTGTAATAACGTCCCATAATCCATCAACCAATCAAGAAGTCAAGCCTCAGACAGCTGTAATAACGTCCCATAATCCATCAACCAATCAAGAGGTCAAGCCTCCGTGAGCTGTAATAACGTCCCATAATCCATCAACCAATCAAGAGGTCAAGCCTCAGACAGAGGTAATAACGTCCCGTAATCCATCAACCAATCAAGAGGTCAAGCCTCAGTCAGCTGTAATAACGTCCCATAATCCATCAATCAATCAAGAGGTCAAGCCTCAGTCAGCTGTAATAACGTCCCACAATCCATCAAACAATACAGAGATCAAACTACTCTAAAAGGATCGCCCACTAGTGACGGAGCTGAATCCTTATGTTCAACCATTTCTATACAAACAAAGCGCTGAACAAATTTATATTTCTTATTATACAGCCGCGTTTAACTGCTTATAAAGTCATGTCACGTTAATAATTTTCAGGATGAGATATGGAGTTAGTTAGGTCGATTGTTACACAATATGGATGCCCTTTTACTTATATCACATCTCAATATGAAGCAGTTGTCCCAACCTGTGACTTGAGGCTTTCTATTTCCTCTCGCTCCTTCTTGTTTGGCACTGCCCTCGTGGCCTTTTGGTACTGGTCAAACAGCTTGCGCTCCCGTCTGCAGACATCCAATCTCACGACTCACACACATGACTCATCGCAGACAATGAGCAAAAGACAGAGGCTAAAATGTGTGTTCTGGTTAATTGCTAAGACAAAGTAAAGACAGCAAGGCGGATATCCTTGTGAATCCGTTTTGGACACGAAAACTACAGATGATATTGGACTAAAGGAAATGAATTATCGGAATCCTTCAAACGGTGGCAGAACAAGGAACTAGTCATATGGTAGTCAGAAGATGTCTATATCGATCTTTCTCACGGCAAACTGTAATGGTGAATGAGCTCTGATCGCCAGGACTAACCGGAGCTTTTTCGTCTCCTCAGCCTTGAAGTCCTGCAGTCTCTTCAACTCCTCATTTTTCTGTTTGTCAAATTCGGACATTTCTTTTTTCAAATGTTCCAAACCCTGCATACAGATATAGAAAATGTTATAATCATGTTGCATAAACTCTCCACAAATAGTTTGCACATGAATCACCAAGACACACATTTATCAGTGAGCCTCTTTACAACCATACGTTACACCTTTCTTGTCTCTTTTCCTGGAAGTGTTTCACTAATATCTCGAAGTTATGCTCCCCTGTCCTCTCACCATTTATAAAGGTATATTTCAACAAACTCACTTGTTCTTTCACCATCTACAAGAGTATATTAGGACAAATCCACCCGTTCTCCCACCCCCTACAAAGATCTATTAAACCCAAACTCACTTATTTTCTAACCCATCTGCAAAGGTCTATTTAACCCACTCAAATGTTCTCTAACCCACATACAAAGGTCTATTTAACCCAAACTCACTTGTTCTCTCTCCGCCCGCAGCTTCTCTAGTGTTGCATTCTCTCGCCTGAACTTATCAATCTCGTTCTCCAACTCTCGGAGTTTCTCGCGAAGAGCTTTGCTCTGAGGGCCGTCAGATGGCGCCACTCGACTGGCCTCTTTCAGCTTTTCAGCTTGCTACACTCGAAGAAACAGACACCGAAATTACCACCCTTGACTCCTCAAACACAGACCACATGATCACAGCATACGGCTCATTGCCTGTTACAAAAAGTACGTAAAAAAGGCAGATTTACAATGCGCAATAAAATTAGACCACTTTCCTAAAGAAACAAAAGCCATGGCTGCCTTCTAAATTGAAGCCAATACTAAAGTCTTTAGGGAAGCAAAGCACGGTCTGCCCATGCCGTTCACGCGGTAACCCGCGACCCTTGTCGACATACCTCCTGCGTCAACTGTTGCTTTGCATTGTCTTGCTTCAGCTTTGGGAAAAGCCTGGCGACCAGGTTGGAGGTCGGAGGGGGTGTAGCATTGCTTCCTTCGTCACTTCCGTTGTTGAACCCATTACCTTGCGCGGGAAATACTAAAATAAAGATAGATAGTCAACTGAGATTTGTCTGGAACACTAAGATATCTATCAAAGTGCTAAATTCATTAACTAAGAAAACATTAAAATATTCGTGTCCTAAAGCTGAATAGATGCCACGGAACATTCTACAATGAGGGAAATCTTTTTTTTCATTTATTATCTTTCCTTACAGTGAGCTGACAGGTGGAAAGCACACCTGAAGATGGACACGTGACAGGACGGAGTGGACGCGCGGGTCACGTGGTAGGAAGATTGAACTTTAACATAACTCGTGGTAGCGAGGAGTTGATTGTATATTCAGGACGCTTCAACCACTTTTGATTATATCGCGTCAATGGGAGAAGGAAGGGAGAGCGGAGCCATGTCCCCGTGGGGTAACCCCCTATTCTTTGCGAAGAAGGACATGGGATCTTTATCCTGCGACCACACAGACATGGCCACAGCGGGCCTCGAACCACCGATCCACGTGCCGTTAGGCTCTTAGGTGACCAGAGCACTCCAGGCGAGCGCTCTAGCCCACTGAGTTGCCGGGCCGGTTGGTAGCGAAGAGACGATAGCTTCACGATCGAGCTTTAGCATTAGACGTGGAAGCTTACGCTGGGGTAGGCATGGGCCCAGGCCGACATACCTTTAGTTCTGATGATGGGCCCCTTAGCTCCCCCTCCTAGCCCGCCGCCCAGGACGACCGACGGCTTGCGGCTAGGGCTGCGGGGGTTCCCGGGGGAAGGGACCCCACCCGGGCTCTCCTCCCCCTCCAGCCCCGAGCAGTCCCCCCAGCTCTCCTCGTCCCCGAACTCGCAGTCCCTGGGGGGCGCTTCTGGGGCGGGTCTCGCCGTATCCTGGTGGAGAACCCGGGATTCAAACCCAGATTCTTTCGGAGATTTACGCTGCATGTTGTTGTCGTCATGGTTGCCATGGTTTTTCCCCCGAGTAGTCGCACGATCACTATCAGAAAGATTATCACTGGCGCTCTGTTCGTGTTCGCTTTCGTCAGTTTCATCATCCTCGGATTCCGAGCTTTCGCTTTCGCTTTCAGTTTCATTTTCCGTTGACTCATCAAGATCCTGATGATTACTGACACCGGAAGGAAGCCCTCTAGAGGCGTCCTCTGGGTGACATCTTTGCGCCCGCTTCGGATCAATCTCCTCATCGGCTTCAGAGTCTGAGAACTGCTCCACCTGGCGGAGAGCGGACGCAGTTCCCTGTCCATTCATCTGTGGTTGACTGTCGACCTTTGACGCAGCGTTCTTGGAAGGAGACCTCGATCCCAAGGACGCCACCTTGCGTTGAACATTTCTTCCCATCATTCCCTGGGACTGCGGCATCGGGGACGCTGACCGCGTATCGTCATCCGGGTCTTCTATGAGTGTGACGTCACCATCCTCGTCGCTGACGTCACGACTAGGTGGCCATGGTTTTCCTGCCGCCACGTGGGATTTCTGTTTTGTATCTCCGGGTCCATTTGACTTTCCGTTAAATCCTTGCTCCGCCTGGTTTCACAAAAAGAAAATATATGAAGAGTTCGCTTTAATAATAAGTAATGACACGCATATATCACGCACTCGCGGTGGTCGGCCAATGCTAAGGATTTAAAAGGCGATTGGTTAGCAGATGGTCGTATCAACCTTGATTCAAAATTTAACACGCTACACAAAAACTGCTTAGTTTTTGTCCCATAGCTGTAGGGTTTTTGTAGCTGGTATTTAACTTACCGATTCCCTCCGGACAACCCTGTTGACTTCGGAGACATTGCTGAGGAACGACGCGTTGTCATCTGCGTAACGCTCCAGGATTTCGAATTCTTCCAATTCCCCTTTCTCCGCCTGACAGCAATGGAAATCACTTAGTTGGAAATCACTCGCAACGACATTGAACTGGGACTTAGTAGGAAATTACTCAAGCGACATTGAACTGGGACTTAGTTAAAAATCACTCACTACGACACTGATCTGGGCTGATTAAGAGGACACTTGCTGGCGATTTTCATGAGATACCTGTTCGGCTTTTTTGCAATTATTTACCCGTTCGGTCAATTTCTTTGTAACTATTTACCCGTTTGGTCGATTTCTTTGTAACTATTTACCCGTTTGATCGATTACTTTGTAACTATTTACCCGTTCGGTTGACTCGAGTTTTTTCATCTTATTGTGGAAGGAGGATTCGCCCAGGATACTGGCATCGGGCTCTCCAGAAGCCTCGGGTTTGGCTGGCGTGACGGCGGCTGGTGACTCCAGCAGCTGTGGCTCGGCCTTCTGAGAGTGCGAGGCCTTAAGTGTCAGCTTCCCGGGCAGCTGTCAGATACAGATATTAAAGTCTGCTTGAGACGATAGATTTGGTTGGTTGGTTTTATATTCAGGACGCTTTAACCAATTCTGGTCATATCATGTCAATGGGAAAAGGAAAGGAGAGTGGAGCCATGTCTCCGGGGGTAAGCCCCTACTCTTTGCGAAGAAAGACCGGAGATCTTTATCCTGCAACCACACAGACATGATCACAGCGGGGCGCGAACCACCGATCCACGTGTCGTTAGGCCCTCAGGTGGCCAGAGTGCTAGATGCCAGCGCCCTAACCCACTGAGCTATCGGGCGGCCCCTGACCATAGATTTGGAGCTTATTTAGTAATTTTAATTGTGACAGACCTAAACGGCGCGTAATATAACTGAAGAAGCGAATTTTCCACTTTTATATGAAATCAGCCTTGGCAATATGGACGTAACTGTCGGTACCTGAACTTGCATCGGGACTGTTGACAATACGCAATACCGGTATGGGATGCCATTTATGTATTGACCTGTCACCTTTACCATGTATAAGCAATGCTTAACGTATGTGTATCGCGCTGTACACTTCACATAATGTATAAATACAACCATCGGTTTATTGCCCAGAAAATTACTGTACTAGATACATATATACGGTATCCACCTTTCCCCTGGGTTTGGCTGCTCCCAGCTTGACTTGAGCCGTTCTGGTTGTCACCGGGGCCCCTTTGGCAGGCCTTCCCGTCTCAGTGAAGCCAACCTTTTTAGCTTGCTCGCTGGCACTAGTCTTCTTACTCAACACAGACTGTAAGAAAGCAGGGAAAAATACATAATTTATTATCTAAAAGATAAACTTGAAAAAGAAGGAAACGGGAGCTTGTTCGCGTTCCAGTCAAATCTTTACCCAAAAGATATGATAATAATGTAGATTGATTTCAATTGACATATTTCGATTGACATATACCGTATATAATATACTGACATATTTCGATTGACATGTACCGTATATTATATATTTCGATTGACATCTACCGTATATTATATATTGACATATTTCGATCGAAATCTACCGTATATTATATATTGACATATTCGATTGACATATACCGTATATTATATTGACATATTCGATTGACATATACCGTATATTATATATTGACATATTTCGATTGACATCTACCGTATATTATATATTGACATATTCGATTGACATATACCGTATATTATATATTGACATATTTCGATTGACATCTACCGCGTGGCGTAGATACGAGTGTTGTAGATCAGTTAAGGGCCGAGAATTTCAAGCATATCTTTTAATTTCCGAGATTTTAAGGCCAATCTATGATCCTTTTGAGTATATATCATTCTCGATGAGTATTTAGCGCAGTTATCGTTAGATTGGTTTGGTTGTATATTCTGGACGCTTTACCCAATTCTGGTCATATCGCGTCAATGGGAGAAGGAAAAGAAGAGCGAAGCCATGACCCCGGGGGTAACCCCCTACTCTTTGCGAAGAAGGACATGGGATCTTTCCTGCGATTCCACAGATATGGCCACAGACATAGAGGACCATGCACAGCGTAAAAAGTACATGGATTAGTGGATACCTTTCTCCGCGCGTCGCCCGCTGTGATCCCGGCTCCACCGGAAGTGGATCCCACGGTTGCCTTGACTCCACCCCTCACGACGGCCGAGCTGCTGGCGGGAGCTCTGGTCGTGTTTCCCGGGAGACCGCCCCTGGTTGCTGCCTGGGAGGGTTTCCTGGCCGACATACCGAAGCGGGCTGTCCCCTGACCACGCCTCAGGAAGACTTTACCCCCAGAGGCGGATGGGGGGGTGACAGGGGACTTCTCCCCCGAAGACACCTTCAGCTGTGACACAGATTACATCGGTTCTTCACAAAAAATATCCTTCGTTATCATATATATACGCGAAAGACGTAATTTAGAGAGGGCAGTAGTCGTAAAGTAGCTATTCTGCTTAGCAAACAATACTTATTCCACAGGCATAGAACAGTCCCGATCTGCCACCAGTATTATGCTATATACGCGAAAGACGTAACTCAGAGAGGGCAGTAATAAATCGTGAAGTAGGTATTCTGTTTAGCACTCAATACTTATTCAACAGGCCTAGACCAGTCCCGATCTGCTACCAGTAATAATAGTTGTTAAGGTCTTGTACTCACCCGTTCCTGTTCTTTCCGAAGCTCCTCCTCAAGGAGTTCTTCGAACGTTTTTCGCTTTCTGTCAATACCAACAACCGGCAAGTCGTCGAAATTAGTGTTCGCAGAGACACCTGGCGAATGTTCTGCGCCAGCCTCCCGATTATCGCCGACTGCTGGTTGTTCGGGATCTCTCCCGCCACTGTCTTCGTCATAGCTGTAGTCCTCCCCTTCGCTATATTCCTCACCCTCCCGTTCCTCGATGTCCGCCAGGAGATCCGAACCGTTGTCTTGGTAATATTGCTCTTCCAAATCGTCGTCTCCCTGAGACTCCGAGCCGTGAACGCCTCTGACGTCACAATCAGGGGATAATGCCTGGCTCTGAGTCATTATGACGTCATCGTAAGTGGGCTGTAAGCCTCGCAGTCCAGAACGGGACGGATAACTCTGCTGGTGTTGCTGGAGAAAGGCTTGAAGCGCCTGAATACTATGTACTCCATTCTCCAGGAGAGTCGCACTTTGTGGATTGAGATGTATATCCGTTTGCTGCCACTCGCCGCTTGGGGCGCTGCGGTGACCGTTAGATCTAGATTGCGATTGAGCGCCATTGGCGCTGAGTTGGTTATGCAAGGCACTAGCCGGCATGCGGGTCGCGCTCTGCTGGTGATCGTCAAAGTGGTTGCCATGACTACCGCTGGCGCTGTGGGGATTCCCGTTGGCGGCGGCGCCGGGACGCTGCCCAGCCAGCTCCCCCAGCACCTGTCGCTGCGGATTAGCCTCCTCGAGACTGACGTCACACCGCGGGAAGGGAATCGGGGGCCCACTCCGCCGCCGAGTGCCCACGCTATCGCGATGGGCGCCATTTTCCTTGTCGCTGGAACTATCACACTCCGCAACGGACGCTGCCGCCCCCTGGCGATCAGAGTTAAAATAAGCCACTGGGGGGTCGCTGTCCTCCGAGGCTGTGTCAGGCAGCGGACACACCCCCTCCTCCGGGGGAGTCCTCACGCGGGACGCTATGGTGTTGGTGTCGCTATCCAGGTCCGGGTTGCCGCTGTCTCTGTAGTCCGAGGGTGTTGATGGCGACGGGGCCAGGTTTGGCACAGGACGCCCTCTCTGGAGACCGAAACGTCGTGAATCACCAATAACACTCCATCATCGACGGCTAGCTAGGCTCCAAGAGATGAAGCTGACCATAATGCAATCGAAATGTAATCCATTCTTCACAAATCAATCGTCATCACCATGTTCAATACACCTAATGTATATAATTACTGTAGAGTAAGAAACAGGCTTCTTTACCGAATTCCATCTTCATCTACAATTATTCATCTATCATTATTCAGCCTATTGTGTCAAGATCGGAATAAAGACCGGAAGTTTCTGTTTAATGTTCTGCTTATTTACATAACATCGATACTGCAATTTTACATTATTATTCCGATATGATCTTTCCCCTTGCACCGTAGGCTGTAAAGCGGACGCCGATGACGGCATCATCAGTGGCATCATAAATGAAGGAAATTGAGCGATAATTGGGAGACGCGTCGCTGACTGACCTTAATGGGTCCCGCCGTGGACGCTGGTGGTGTGGAGGTCACGTGGCCCTGGTTGCGCGCCAGCTCCAAGGCTCCCTGCGCCAGGGCCTGGGGCAGGCCACAGGGCACGCGGTCTCTCTGATGGGAGCTGGGCGGGGAGCGCGAGCTCACATGGGGTGCTGGTGGAGGCACAACAGATATAATAGTTGACACAGAAGCGGTCTATAGTACATGAAAGACGTTGTGAATCTTTTTATAGTGATAATCATTTATGAGATAAAGCCGACTTTCCGAAACTCTCATCCCTGTAGTAATTAATCTAGAGATATAAACGATGAACGCCTGTACAATATCAATGACTGTAACTCACAATACTAAAGTTCGTACCAGTTTCTCCAAACGATTATATGTAGTGAACAAAGCCTACATATACATGTGTACCCCCAGATAAACTAACGCATTTTTAATAAGTAAGAAAGGGGAGTTTAAAACCATTTTTTTTTTAAACAAGACATTCGTCGTGAAAACAGGGGAAGAGGGTAGACTTCCATGACGTACATAACCCCCCCTAAACCAGTCTCCATGGGTTTCTTTTCGAAGATTTACCAGGATCGTGGAAACCCTGCGAGCGACAATTTCTTAAGTAAGCATATTGATTCCTAAGTTATACCGTAATGTACATGTATTCTACACCTTAAAGTGCGTAAATGAGCTGAAGAAAAGTTACCCTGAGCGGCCGATCCTCCCCACTGTGTCTCCCGCTGCCTGGCGACAAGTCGGTGCATCTTCTCCTGTTCCGCCTTGAGCACCCTCATCTGCTCGGCCTGCTGCCTCAGCAATATGTCCTGTTGCTGAGCCTGCATCTGACGCAGATGTTTGAAGCGCTCCAGTAGCTGTGACTGGGCCATGCACTGCTGCTGCTCTACCAAATCAGAGGCCGCCTCTGAAACTTGGTGTCAAAGTTAAACAAGTTAATTCTTGGTAGTTTTTTTCTGGGTTTCATTAAAAAACATATACAGGTGATCCTAGATATAGTTACTATCGCAAAGATTATCACCAAGATCTATATTCTTGTAGGACAGAAATCTCAAGTAAATCCTCTAAAAGGAGCAGGGGATTACCATTTCGATCCATGTTAAAGTGTCTGTCACAGACAAACACTGGGCACATTTCATCCAAACCCCATTTAAAGTACTTGTATAGTCGCCCGATTTATCATTGATGTAAACAGAAGTGACCTGACACATCAATTCAGTTAAAATATCTAAAATGTAAAAATTGTGCCACTGCAGGCATTTATAGCTACAGTATGCAACCTACCAAGGCTCTGTTCAGCTAAATTTTCGTCGTCATCATCATTATCCTCTAGAGAGGCATCTTCACATAGATCGTTCGAATCAGCATCCAGCTCTGTCCAGTTCTGCTGCAACTGAGGAGGTGTTGGTTGACTTCCTTGTTGGAAGGCCTCAAAATTAATGGCCTGACCAAACTTGTTCACCGGTATATCAAGATTTAAAAGCACACTTCCCAGGGTGCCAGGACCGGGAGACATCTGCGGCAGATTAGGGAGGCCATTCTGTGAGCCTGGAGCATGTTGAGGGGCACCCAGCAAAGGACCCTGGGAGGAGGATCTGAGAAAGTGATCTGGAGGCAGCAATACTTTGTTCTGCACCCTGTGGCTTTGATCTCCATCTCCGCCTGCTCCAACTGGGCGACAATATGTCATAGAACTGGTCTGTCTTTGGTTGTCTGACATTTTTAGTCTTTTAACTTGAGGTGCAGTACATGTTTTCAATGTCTAAAACAACCATGAAGCAAATAGGCATGTGGTAAACATGCTAAACTTGTCGAGGCATCCAACCTGGAGAGAGAAAAAAACATACTGTATATCATCTAAATATTAAAATAGATTTATTATGTAATGTATAACACTTAGAAACCAAACAAAAATCTTACTAATAAGTAAGACATAAATTTTGTACACAGCAGTTCCTGCACTAAACAAACTCTCTCTCTGAGTTGATGAAGTTAAGAATACAGGGGGTAATATCATAAAAGTGCTTTGATTTAAAAAATATTTACTGTAAACAACCTTTTTGAAATGATATGGTGTTTGGTTACTTTTATGTATAAAAACGCTAAACTTGACCCCAGACCCCACCAAGAAAATGAAGACAAATGGTTAGAACATGCCCTATATTAAGTCCTAAGGCATGGATTTCAATCCAAGACCTATTGTTCTGTTTAATCTATCACTAATTCAGAATCAATATCAGTCAATAGATATAGATAATCTATCCATCAATATTTCCCCTAGCCTGAAAACATGACGTCACTGCTGTGATATCACTTAAAGAAGCCCTCTGTGGGCCCCTCGTATGACTTACCCCTGTGTATAGGGATTAAGGGTCACAAACTGACCCGGAAAGTTTTGGTATTCATCATGGCTCGGACTTGAAGCATTAACCTTTCACAGTCTAGGACGTTCTGAGTGAAAAGTCAAACAAATAATACGATCGGTGCAGGTATTTTTTGATCTGTTTATATTGTACCGGACCATTACCGAGATATAACATTGTCATAAGTCAGTTCCGATTGGGATGACATGTGATAGGTAGGCTGATTTCAAAACTGCATATTCATGATGGCACCGCCTGGAGGCATATATTTACATAACTTTATAAACAAAACCTTCTACTTCTCTCTGTAGAAGGTTTTGTTTACAAAGCTAATATTTATGATGAAACACCACAACTGATCGAGAGTGAAGTAAAGTTATTGTTTGACAGTGAAAATATTGATTTTTGCTATTATCTCAGCCAAATGAGTATGGATATTGTCACTGCAAGACTGAGCTCTGCTGTATTAATGAAGAAAACTGCTATTTCATACTGCAGCTGATAAAATAAGTATTTTAGGAAAGATGCCAAAATCAGTTTAGCCGTTGAATGTCATCCTTGGAAATATGCTGAAGTATATATTGGTGTCAGGTCCCAGACTTTGTCGTGAACCAACAAACAACATAATCGAGATTGCGTCACCCGTAGGGTGAAAATGATGTCAAATGTAAAATCCGGATTATGTCTTCGGTCCACCACAATGGCCTTGAACTTAATAATTGACTTGACTGACTTTATTTGTGACGTATTGAGCCCCTCAGATCCAGATTTGACACCGGCTTAGATACAGATTGACCCCTCAGATCTATACTTGGCATATTTGATACCTCAGATCCATATTGACCCCTTAGATCCGGCAGCTCTAAAACTGTCGCTATAGTGAGCATCCTTCCAATTGTTGGCCCCACGCCAAAAGTAAAATCATTCTTTAGTTTCTCCCAGGCTCAACGATCTCACTCGGTGGACAGCTAAAACCAAACTGCCCCTTTATTTAGTTTTGATCTAAATTTCTAGTTTCTACATCTCTACCATTCACATTAGTTTCATACCAACCAACTGAATTATCCCACCACCCCAGCTTGAACACCCCCCCCCCCCACAACAGTATGCCTACACTGGCACCGCGCTGTCACCCGCTCGCGACAGTCAACTTAATTATCCTACCACCCCGTCGCGCTTTTGTTATGATATGATAAGGCATGCCATGGTGTCGGGGCCCTGGCAGGTCACCAGGCGATAGAGATGGACCAGCTATTCTTAATAGTTAATAACTCTCGTAGGGTCCTATATTAAAGTTTAGCAATTTTTTGCAGACAAACTAATTAGGCGATTTGCAAAATTCAAAGACGTGATACAAGTTACCGACGGGCTCATAATGTACAGCGTCATTAAATGAACACTGTAAACGTTATAGCGACTTTCCCGATTTTTGGTCCTATCTACCAATGGTTAAGGAACAAACAAAAAATTCCTGTGACCTTGACCTACATACCCCACTAACGAACTTGACCGAGATATGTCGAATACCTATCGATGGGTAGTTACAGAACAAAATGTTGCGTTTTGCGACCTACACTGGCTACAGAGCGGACACACACACACACCTGCACACAGACAAATGAATGAAGTGATAGATAATAAGCCAGACACGGTACTAAACGCGAACGCAACATCCAACATGGGAACACCGTCCACACTTTAATGCTATTGCCTTCTTCAAAACTCACTGTGTATGACACTGCTAACTCTGACACTTCAAATTCAATGACAAGTTCTAACAAGTTGCTAAATGCAGTTGTTTAGCCCACATTTATGCCGCAATCGCAGCTACCTATAAAAAATATTCGTTAACCAAGTGAATCAAAATATTCCAAAGAAAGCATCACGAGCTGTTTATGTGTTTGTTGTGTATTGCAAACGTCGATTTAGCAGTGTTTTCACTGCAAACACTGTGTAAGTTTGATTGTGTTTACTTTTGCCGCCATTGCTACACTGTAGTCGCGTTTAAAATCTCGACCACGCGAGACCAGCAGACTTTCGATCTCCCGGCAGAGGGCGTTAGGGTTACATAGTCTGATGTGAGGAACGAGCTCCCTCTGCTGGCCAGACTTTCTGGTTGGGGGGTGGGGGGTCCAATATAGTTAGGTATATACCTGTATACATATGTGCCGCCCAAATGGCCCATACTCATACAAGTTCTTTGCTGACACTGACACCCAGGGGCAGAGGGGGTGGGCGGGGGGGGGGGGGGGGCTGCTATATATAACTCTTCCTAACTGGGACTACAGGGACAACAAGCTGGTGGAGCGGGATGGGGGGTGGGGGGGGGGGGGGTAGGGCGCTATTAAAATAGGGCGGATATTTCTGAGGGGGGGTGGGTGGTGGTTAATAAACCCTTAGCTACCAGTTGCATGGCATGGGGAAATGGCCAGGTTGTATATTTAAGACGC
Source organism: Arenicola marina (assembly GCA_964019135.1). NCBI lineage: Eukaryota > Metazoa > Annelida > Polychaeta > Arenicolidae > Arenicola > Arenicola marina. Next base: position 22,189,851 of record OZ025258.1, on the reverse strand, counting down.
TTTAAACATTTTTGGTCATATCGCCTCAATGGGAGAAGCAAGGGAAAGTGGAGTCATATCCCCGGGGGTAACCCCCTAATCTTTGCGAAGAAGAATATGGGATCTTTATCCCGCGACCACAGAGACATGGCCACCGCGGGGCGCGAACCACCGATCCACGCGCCGTTACCGGCTCCCGGATGGCCATTGCAGAGCGCTGAATGCCAACCCTCTAACCCACTGAGCTATGGAGGCGGTCCCTTTAGGTATACCGGGGTTGAGTTCCGGATCACGGTCGACTGCTTCGAAACATTTTTGGTCACTCGGACCTTGCTATGGAACGACATTAGTCACTGACATCAAACTATTTCCATTTGTTGCGGGGATATCCACTAAATAATTATCCTTACTTTGGAAACAGCAGCACAATCTAAATAGTGTGAAATATTGATAAACAAAAGATAATAATAAACCAACGATATTTACGGGTTATCCCCAACTATTTGAGAAGAATCGTCGTCCAGAGTTTAATATTATCATGCCGGGCTGCTCTTGATCGTGGCGAACAATATCCCACTTCCGGTTTAAAATTGTACCCGTCCTTGACCAATCTGCAATTTCAAATCCTTATTTGTCGTCCCGCAAGAGGTGCGACCGCGGTCGACGCTCATACGGAACGCACCCCCGTATAGAACGGCGACATAAACTGGATCAAAAGATACCCCTATCAACTATCAGATGTTGCAGCGGACGTAGAGGGCAGGTCAAAGAAGTTGGGGGTTACAGTTAGGGGTGCCCTCAGCTACAAATAATAGTATTTCTAGCTAGACGCCCCCCCCCCCCCGCCCACACCCACCCGGGTCCGTCGATTAACTGTGCCACTGTCCTAGATATAGCATCAAATACTTGGTTACATACCACAGGGCCCTATTTGATATTAGTCCAGCGGATAAGCGAAAAACCGTGCGTTTTGTGGCAAAAGCATGAAATTTGGCACACATGTGCGTAATACATGTTTAATCGAATTTAGCTATAGTGTCAAGTCAGATTTGACCCCTGACGGCTATGGCGGCCATTTTTCAAAATGGCGGACAATCCCACGCGATATCTTGGAAACTAAAAATAAAACTGTTATTTTTATGTCTATGCATATATTTTCGGGTAAGCAGATGCCAAAGATGTCATTATTGAGTATCCAGGAGCAACGCATCAGCCATTTTCCAAGATGGCGGCCAAGGCTAGCAAAAATACTTAATATCTCGAAAACTAAGAGGCATAGAACCATTATTTTGATACCTATACATAGATTTTTGGGGTCGTAGACTTCAAAAAACTCATTATTGCGTATCCATGGCCACATGCATCAGCCATTTTTCAAGATGGCGGACAAGGTTAGCACGGATACTTACACATCTCGAAAGCTAAGAGGCGTAGAACCATTATCTTGATACATATAAAATAGGTTTTTGGAGTCGAAGACTTTAAAAAAGGCATTATTGGGTATCCAGAACCCACGCATTTGCCATTTTCCAAGATAGTGGACACGGCCAGCAGTGATTAACAGGCGTAGAACTATTTTATTGATACCTATATACACGACATTAGAGTCGAAGAGGTCACAAAAGTCATTATTTAGTATCCAGGACCATTTTCCTTGCTTCGTGTCCGTTGCGCCAAACTAAATCCCGTTTCCGGGCATCCCCGCCTGACCATTCCTATCTTTATCGCTCTAGAAGTTCGACCATTGGCACAGTTGCTTGGCTGCAATGTGCTATAAAGGGCTATAAAATCTCGTTCGTCAAAACTTCCGCTTTACCTATTTTGGGGACAAACTAGCCAAGCACGTGTTCGGAACGACTTTAGAAGCTCTGCGCACAATGGTATCTTGACTATCTGTGATGTAGGCGTGACGTGTATGATACGCAAAGACAGAGACAGGGAACCAGACTACCTGCGCAAGAGACAGGCGCAGATGGGTGGGTCCATTGCAGGTTACACACCAATAGGTCGTGCGTAGAAAAGTATATGGTGTCAAGTAGTGCCTAAAATATGGTCGTATATCAGGGTTATATGGGTACTAATAATTTCTTGGCATATATTGTTTCTTTTACTAATTTTGGCCAGGATAATGCCTGTTCAATTATTCTGTGACGTGTTTAATCATGCATGCGGATGTTACGGGTGCATGGTTCGGTCGACCTCATCACATGCCGATACGCAGGATCTCTAATTTTCGGCGGGGCGCGCTAGGGGGGGTGTAATACTATGGGCTGTGGCAAAAATATCGCACGTCAACCTATGTTCTGCTTGTTTTTAAAATAAAGTTGGATAATTGCTCTATAATTTCCTGTACCCCACATAGGCAAACATGGTTACCGATTTTTCTCTGGCATGGGGTTGAAAATTTGGGTTTTTCCACGCGAGAATTGACCGATGGTTCGTAATGGCGTTGTTGACGGATTAGTTGTGGGTGCACTTGATGCAAAAAGATTGAATTGTACGCTAATTAACGTTGTTTTGGCAATGAAAAGTGGCTGCAAAGATGAAATGATAAGAATACTTGTAAGTTGTAGAAAAGGCGTGACGAGGTAAGCAATACACGCAATAGCGGCATCTGGTGTTTCAAGCGGCTGTGGTTATGTAGGCTACTTGCTCTCGCCATCGGAGGTGCGTGGGATTCTGTGACAGGTAGGGGGGAGGGGGGACAATTTTTTTTTTGTGATCCGTGATTGTACCTAAAAAGTGATTCGGGACCCATATAATTCTCGTGATCGTGATTTGGGTAAAACTGTAATTCCGTGATGTGTAACCCAGATAGCATGCCAACATTAACTTAACGTTAAATTATCGTTTGCAGTAGCGTTAATGCAACGTTTTAGACGAACGTTAAGAAAATATTTTTTTGCTCATTGACTTAACGTTATATTAATGTTGACTATTTAACGTTAAATGCCAATCATTATCTAACCATGTTTGAACCGTTAAATCAAAAACGTTATATTAATTAATGTTTAACGTTAAATGCAAACCATGGTTGAACCGTTATATCAATAACGTTATATTAATGCTCATTATTTAACGTTAAATGCTAATCATTATCTAACCATGTTTAAACCGTTAAATCAAAGATTAACGTTAAATGCTAACCATGGTTGAACCGTTATACCAATAACATTATATTAATGCTCACTATTTAACGTTAAATGCTAACTATTATCTAACCATGGTTGAACCGTTATTTCAACCTTATATCAATGTTCACTAGCAAAGATACAGTTTGTAGCCCAGTGGAGGATCCAAGGGGCGGGGGAACGCTTTTGGATGGCAAACAAACACCGGCTAATATCCTGGCCCCTAGAGCCCTTGCATTCAATTCAATACAAGTAAAACAAAGAAATACATTCAGGATATAATAGGATAATACATGTATATGGTATTTTACCATGGTTACCGTGGTATACCATGGTAATATTATATGGTATACCATGGTAAATTACCATCGCCAAAACACCATGGTATAATGTACCATGGTATTATACCATGGTATGCTAATGTAAAATGGTATCTTACCAAGGTATGTATACCATGATACTTTACTACATGGATACCATGGTATGCTAAGGCACTAATAGACAAGTCTGAAAAATACAAGAATAAAGAATACAAAGATTCACGATCCGCTTTCATATATGTATTCTTATAAAAAGGTGCAGTATGTGAACATGTGACATGCACATTATATACATATATTTAGCTCATATATATATATGAGAAAAATAAGCTACCATTATGTAAAGAAATGTTCATTGCTTATATGCATATTGACATACAAAGTAAATCAACAAATAATATTATTATACACCATACAGCAGCATAATTTTTACGCACATTTTCCACACATTACATTTTAAATTTTACATAATTTTTTTTTAAAGTGACAGGACTTTGCCAAATAAAAACAATGCTTTTTTAAATATTGAAATTCAATTGTGTTCAGTTTACAATGTATACATTTGAATGAATTGAAACAAAATGCCATAATGGAAAAAGACAGCTGTATTGGATATCTACCCAAATAATATGTATACTCATATGCAGGAATCTACTTATAATCTAGTTATAATTGAATTGATAAAGTAATCTTTCTTATTCCTAACTGATACATACAAATTCCACCTCAGAATGAGATGCACTACCATGTACTTTGGAACTACTACATAACTACTACTCAACTTTTAAATGACTACTACTCAATGCATATAACATATATATAAACAATACTTTATATACAAATATATTCATTTCAATTGATAAAACAAGTAGATCCTTCAGTTCTTCTTTCCAGTCTGTACCACATTGCTGATCTTCTCTCGCATTAACTTGCAAATTTCTTTTACATCTTTGCCACAAAATTTTCTCCTGACTTGATCTGTAACAAAGGATACACTTATCATCTTAGTAAATTATTATTCACCAGTGTTGTTTAACATTATAAGACATGGATGGTAATATGTTGGAAAGATATCATACAAAAGTTTGCACCACGTTTGTTAACACATTACGTAAGAAGCAAAATAAATACCAAAGATAGTTTTATAAATGGTATAGCCTAAAACCAAGACCATACCGTGGCACATGGTTCCCACATGAAACACTAAAACAATTCCCTGGTTTTTCTCTGAGCCATTGAAAGTTTCTCTGAGTAACAGAACGGCATATGGCCTTCAACCTCGGAACACCAACATCACCAAATAATTAGGGCCAGGCATGCAACAGGGTCAGGGCTAAGGTTGAGGCACTCGTAGACACATGTACGTACAAAGGAACCAATAAAGTAACTTATGTTAACGAGGGAAATAGGACTTATGGGTCCCAATCTCTGTACAAAGGTTCATACACATGAGAACAGACGACGGTTTCACTGGGTGTGCTCTAGAAATTCATTTTAATTAGCCACTGTGGCTAAACACCTTCAATTTTCTTTAGCCACACACAACCCCATTAGCCACATATATGTTGTATTTTCCCCTCCGTATCACTGCAGGCAATCAGTTTCGCTAAGTTGTGTTTTGATCGTTGATCAAAAAAACCAGGCCATTATCTTTTTTTTCGTCAATGTGGCGACATGTATGGGCCAGCCTTGCGCCCCATACAATTTGCTTTCGCCATTGGCGATAGGGCGAACGACTAGCGCGCACCTAGGTTCCATGAAAATGGCCCCAGGCTAATGTGGCAGTATAACCTATACTATAGGGCACAGGCGCTCAGATTTGTTGATAAACAATACACCAAGGGTCAAGCACCTTTCTTTATAGGTGCTTGACCCTTGCCTTGGGGTATTGTTTGTCAACAAATCTGAGCTCGCCTGTGCTATAGGGGGACACAGTATCGAACTACAAGCTCCAGATCGACCTCTGGCGTTTGCCATTTCACCCGGCGCTTGGGGTTCCTGTACTGTACTGACACGGGCCGGTGGCGGGAAGGGGGGGGGGGGTGAGGAGTGGTATGACCAGTTGACAAAACTGTAAACAAATTTCCATTTATAAAGGCTCCTTTTGTCCTTATGTTAAAGTGTCACGCTCAAACCTGGGTGTTTTCAGGTGCTACACAGTATAGTATTTATAAATACACACCTTTCATTCATATACATAAGCAAATATTCGTGAATATAAGCTAATCGTATGCACATGCCGCAGAACTCCTCTCGCCTTTCCGCAATATTTTTGAAACTTCGCGCATGCGCCGTGGGATCTCCGCTGCGCATCTCCGCCAGGCGGCAGCGTAATATGCCTCCTGGTGGCGCACTGCTCACTTCGCGCGCTGTGGCACGGCGTGGGGTGGGGGGACTCAGTACATTATTGGGTTTGCGGCTGGGGTGGGGGGGAGTCCGCGGTAAACCCCTACTTGACCGCCAAAATACGCTTGTAAGGGGCGGTTCACCCCGAAAATCGGCTCATACGTTTGAACGCTAAAATATCGGCTCGGAAGGGGATTTTTTTTTCTTGGACCGAGCCCGCTCGGTTTATTATATTCTCCGGGAAACTCGCTCTACAAACGCACATTTTCAGAGTCCTCCTCTAGAGGTATACCATGGTAAGGTATACCATGCTATACCATGGTATAGCATAGCTTACCATGGTAAACCATGGTATATTTTCATAAGGGTAGGACGCCATCCCCTCTTTATATTAAGTCCTTAAATGTCGGTTCCATACAGTGAGCACTTTGTTTCAAGCAAACATGTTTTCGTATATTGAATTCTCCTTGAATTAAATAAATGATAAATCTGGCAAATATTGGAAATATATTATTCCGCGTAAGCTAGTACTCCGCTTAAACTGAGCGGGAATCGGTCTATATAGCTCAGCTGATTTCGTAGCCCGCCCGAGCTCGACTTTCACACCTCGCTTACACATTGCAGTTAGCGTCAATCTGATCGATTTCATAGTCGCAATCAAGATATTAGTAAACGTGAAAAAGGAGCATTTTGGATGAATGCAAGTATAGGCTTATATCCCATACCCGAGCCCGACCAAGTTAGCTAGGACAGACGTGGGACGTCTGAATTATGACGTACGTGGGACGTCTGAGTTAAGACCACATTGCGACCAGACTAAATTGGTCTTGACCTGGTCTTCAGGTAGTCTTCGACCGACCGACCAATATAAGACGTCTTCCCGACGTCGGGTGCCCACTGGGTATCTATTTTTGCCAAAACGTTCTCGATGCAAACATTAATATACAAACTGTTATATAATATTGGAGTAACGCTCTCAATGAAAACGTTAATATGCGAACTGTAATCTAATGTTGTGGTACCGTTCTCGATGCAAACGTTAATATACAAACTGTTATATAATGTTGTGGCACCGTGCTCGATGCTAACGTTGAAATGCGAATTGTTATCTAATGTTGCCAAAACGTTCTCGATGCAAACGTTAATATACAAACTGTTATCTAATGTTGTGGTACCGTTCTCGATGCAAATGTAAAAATGCAAATTGTTATCTAATGTTGTGGTAACGTTCTCGATGCTAACAATAATGGGCGAATTGTTATCTAATGTTGTGGTAACGTTCTCGATGCAAACGTTAATATACAAACTGTTATCTAATGTTGTGGTAACGTTCTCGACGCTAATGTTAATATGCGAATTGTTATCTAATGTTGTGGTACCGTTCTCAGTGCAAACGTTAAAAGGCGAATTGTTATCTAATGTTGTGGTAACGTTCTCGATGCTAACGTTAATAGGCGAATTGTTATCTAATGTTGCGGTAACGTTCGCGATGCTAACGTTAATATGCGAATTGTTATCTAATGTGGTAGTAACGTTAGCATGCTAACGTAAACCAAAAAACAACCAATCTAACCATGATAAAACGTTAAACTAACGTTTACATGCTATCTGGGAATCGCCACGTACAATATTTTGGTCACTCTGAACTCATTATGGAACGACATTGGTAACATCGAACTATTTCCACTTGTTGCGGGCATGCTTGAAGGGTGTCATCAAGAATCTGATTTGGTGTATTTTGTTTAAATTGTTTTATGTTAAGTCTAAAATGTATATTCATTTATTATGTACATTCAGTGGTCCAATGCGTCGGTCAATTGACGGCCTTATGTTGTTGGGCCGAGGGTATACCAATGTTGGCCAGCTAGACAAAACTAATTGATCTACTAGAAGCTCCCTAGCTATTTCAAACTAGCCAACCAACTCAAGTACGTTGGATTTTATGTTGAAGTGTACGTTGATCCATAGTATAGTCGCCGCTCCCAGAAGACATCGGTAAGGCTACCCACGTATAGCCACCTGAGACGCGCATATTTAGAGTTTAAATGACTTGCGCTTCGTGTTTTTTATAGATAGATAGATAGATAGTTTTATTGGTAACTTCAGGCACCAGGCCCCTGGTACAAATACAGAACACAAAAATAACATGTAACCGACTAAGACAAACTGAGTTTTGTCGTGTTTTTTATAGTTTCAATGTAACTCATCGGTAAATCTAAGCTTAACTTGCACATGTTTTACGAGTATGTACTGTTATGTCTATATGTATTTTGGGCCTGATGGACTTGAAAACTCAATACTTTCTATAGAATTCTATAGAGCTTTCTATTGAATTCTATGGAACTTTCTATAGAGTTTTCTATAGAAATCTATAGGACTTTCTATAGTATTCTATAGAAAGTTTCTATAGAATTCTATAGAAAGTTTTTATAAAAAGTTCTATAGAATTATGTATAGTACTTTACTTCACGAAAATACTATAGAACATTTACTATAGTAAAAATACTATAGAATTCTATAAAACTTTGTATAAAATTCTATAGAAAGTTTCTATAGAATCCTATAAAAATTCTATAGAATTATGTATAGTACTTTACTATACGAAAATAGTATAGAACATTACTATAGTAAAAATACTATAGAATTCTATAGAATTTTTTTACATGGGTTGACTTACGCGAAAAACGCATACTTGCTTCCCTGGGTCAAAATAGTTACGCACCGACAAAAGTTGTCCCTACAGGTGAAGACGACGTGTAACGTCAAATAAACCGGAAGTCGCCATACCTTATAAGCTGAGTAATATAGCCTACTTAAGATGTGTGACGTCACGGCGTCATGGAAGCAATTAGCAAGCTAGGCGCCAAAGGTTACAGCCACAACTCATTGGATTTGCATAATTAAGTTAAGTTAGGAGACTAGTTCTTCAGCTATGGCTTGACGATATGGCTCAAAATTCCATTAGTTTATTATTACGGAGACACGAAGACTGACAAGAACACTGCAGGCGAAGTGATATGGCAACTAATTAGTTTACTAGTTCTCTGACTATAAGCGTTCTCTACCATTTGGCGCAAAGATCACAGCTCTGGCATGCTTTTTATCTGATTGTTGACCATTTTTTCAAGAAGGACACAAGCTCCATTGACTCATCGTCGGCGACCCCGCAAAGGGGTCGTCCTACTTCGAAGCCCTCTAGCGCCATAACTAGGCATCATCCGCCTAATCTAAGCATTAAGTGGTCTGTAGATACTTCTTAACAATTTCTTAACATCGCCGTGTTTGTCTCCGCGTTGATAGTACCTCCTAGTGAAGGAGACTAAAATAGCTTGACCGAAAGTAAATTTTGCCCCATAGGATCCGATGTTAAACGTTTTTGAATATATACCAAAAAGTAATAGGTTTATGTCGCCATGGTCACCGCTTATGATTCAGCTTAGTATTATCCATCCACACCTGAGTGATGGCTTGAATAGGACGCCCGTGGGAGCCCCCTAATAGCACCAAAAGTCACTGTTGTCACCAATTGTACATGGTAAGCACTGCGGCTACTGGATACGGTGTTAACTAAAAAAAGAGGTCTGGTGGTGTTTCACTAATGCACTTGTCAAATACGCAGCCAAACATTTTTGACAGCATGGAAGATGGAGGGCTTTAACATATGAGAAGTCCCATAGAGAAATGCCGTTAGCCCTGAAACCGGAAGTAAGCCTAATGTAGAAACGTAATCCCTATTCATATTTCTTCATGACCCATTAGAACGTCATAGCGATAGCTTGATGCCAAAAGGGGCTAAAAGCCGACACCTAAAAAGCCGGTGGTACTGTAAATAACGATACTTGTTTCACAAGCGGTGCGCGTAGGTCCCGATGATATGTTCGCAAATTTGTTTCTCAATGAACCCGACTGCAAAAGGTTACAGGAATTTGAAAATTATTTATTCCAGTTTAAATGTTTTGCTCCCGGTTTGAATAATTTATTGCCGGTTTAAATAATCTACTCCTGGTTTGAATCATTAATGCCCGGTTTTAATAATTTATTGCCGGTTTAAATCATTTATTCCCGGTTTGATAATCATTTGTTCCCGGTTTAAATCATTTGTTCCTAGTTAAAAGCGTTTACTCCGGGTTTGAATATTTAACTCCTGGTTGACAAGATGAATAAATGTGGATTCACAAAACACTCTCCTGAAAGGGTCTTGAAAATCTTGGACGTTGGACTTTCGATGGGCACTGTATTGCCTGGTGCAGTGGCCAAACCTCGCTCGCTCATACCGGCTTAGGGCACCGACGATGCGAAAAGGCGGCGGTATTTCTGAAATCCTCTTACTCTTCATTTGATTATTCTTCATTTGATTATTCTTCATTTGATTATTCTTCATTTGATTATTCTTCATTTGATTATTCTTCATTTGATTAGGGATTACGGCAAGTCACAAACCAGGACTGTTTTTGATGAACAGGTAAAACAACGCGGTTTCTTAATTGGATAGTAAAGTTATAGTTAGAACTTAATAGAACTTCCAAAAATGTAACAGGTGTGATTTTTTACTTGTCAACATGGTTTAAGGTGCAAGTGCTCCCAGGTATCGCCAGCCAAGCCCGGGCTTGCCTATGATCAGGTGCACAACTGCCACTGTATGTGCCTTTAGGGGTCAGGGCGCGGTAAACGGTGACACGCGACACAGGTATATTTGAAAAAATCGACATTCGACATTGAGCCCCAAATTCCGACACTGAGGATCTGAAAAAGCGACATCGACACAGGTTGGTACCCCAAGTAAGGGTATAGGGTAGGCGCCCTCAATTAGAAGAGGGGAGAGATCCTCAAGTTTGGGGAGGGGCGACACTCCAATTTGGTTTAGCACCCTACGGGTAGGTATAGACACCCCAAGTTAGGGGTGGGGAGACACCATGAGTTAGGGTAGGGAAGACTCCCCAGTTAGGGGAGGAGAGAAACTCGAAGTTGGGGTGGTACCCCAAATTAAGGGAGGGAGACACGCCATGTTGGAAGTGAGGCACCTCATTTAAGATGAATCAAACCGGTATTGGTGACGGTGAAACTGCAAATGATGATCGTTTGGCACCTCCCCCCCCCCCCGTCAATTATAGTTGTTCTTTTCTTTTTTTAACCATGCCTATCTAGACCGGCACGGCGGTAGATCTGCTCAAAGATAAGTTCCAATGAATAGATTTTGGAAATTATATTCACAGATACCCAAGAAATGAGAAAAAAAGATTTGACTATTATTGCAATTTGTTTCCGGTTGATCCGTGATTCAGCACAGGCTGCCTGGACTATAAACTCGAATCTAGCTCATAATTTGACGAAGTTATTTCTAGATATGAAATCTTGTTTGCACCCCGAAATGTCGAGCCCGTGTCTGCCGGCCAGCGTGTGAGGTGTTTAGTTGTTTACCTCTGAGTTAAGGCAGTAAACGTTCGCGTTCTGCTATTTGGAGGTTGTCGTGAGTCACGCCATGACGTTATCATGACGTCACAAATATGATCCTTCTACTTACAATGGCCGCCAGTCGGTTAATACCGACGTTAGCAAGCTGAGGTTGGTTTGCAAAAGACAGGAAAATATCGACTTTATTAGACATTCCCAACCGGAAATAAATAATATTGACATTGACACAGATTTGTTAATTTTCGGTGTCAGACTGAATTCTTGTTAATGAGAAAAGGCTACTATTTTAGCCCGTAGAATCTCTAACAGGTAGCGGCGGTCGCACCTTTCCATAGTAGTGGAAGATTTAGGTTCATGATTAAGTTATGGATTATTGGTAGTTTCTTCGTAAAAAATCAGAAAATGATAATATTTGTAATATGTAATATTGTAATATTTGTATTATATTAACTGCAATATTTGTACCACTGGTAGGGAACATATGTATCTGTTGATATCTTTCGGCTGCATTGCCCTTTTCACTTCTTTACTCCGGACCCTATGGACCCCCTCCCTGGATCCGCCCTACAACTTGTGCCGTGCTTAACATTTTTGGCGGTACCGGCCCGGAGTGTGTGCGTCAAAACTACGTCATATAGCTGGCATGCTCCGGCAAAATTGTAAAGTATTTCATTATGTACTAATTGTTACTCTTGTAGTAATTAGTAATTAGTAGTTAATTATTATAATTTAATTATAAACGCAAGCGGTGCTTTTCACCCCTTTTCAGCACACTCCTCCCTCCTCTCCAATCATCCTCGCCTGACCCCCTAACTGCTGGCTCCCTCCTGATCACGGCGTGCACCTCGCGCGCCCTTTAGGTGATACAGCCAATCCCTGTGGACCACGTCCGAGCAGAAGCTCCGATTGGCCGAAAATCACCGGCCTGGCCGACGGACCACGCAGGCGGGCACTGGAAGGGGTCAGGAAGGGAGTGTCCAGTTTCCAGTTTCCAGTGTCGATTTTTTACGACGTTCCGTGTCGCTTTTTCAGTGTCGTTTTTTTAAATCCTCAGTGTCGGAACTTTGGGGTCAATGTCCAGTGTCGATTTTTCAAATATGCCTGTGTGGCGTGTCGCCATTTACCCTAGGTCCCTGCTGGATCCAGACGCCACTGCTCACTCCTTCAGGACCGAACTGTACGTGCAGACTCGCCTATTATTCTCGATTTTGTTCGCTCTTGCGCTGCTTGATACGATATCACGAAGTCTCGTTAGACCTATAGATGTAACGCCAGGCCCGCTCCCCGTACAGGAACAACATGCAAAGCCGGTCCTGAGTCGTCAAACCCGACCGATAAGCTTCTGACAGCTTTCAGTCCCAGTTCCAGCCCTGGGAACATCTGCAACTCACTGTCCGGCAGCACCACCCTACCACCGCCGGTCACCTCATATACTAGACTTCACCTTATACTAGACGTCACCTCAAATACTAGACGCCATCTCATATACTAGACGTCAACTCATATACTAGACGTCACCTCATATACTAGACGTCATCTCATATACTAGACGTCACCCCATATACTAGACGTCACCTCATATACTAGACGTCATCTCATATACTAGACGTCACCCCATATACTAGACGTCACCTCATATTCTAGACGTCATCTCATATATTAGACGTCAACTCATATACTAGACGTCACCTCATATACTAGACGTCATCTCATATACTAGACTTCAACTCATACACTAGACGCCATCTCATATACTAGACGTCAACTCATATACTAGACGTCACCTCATATACTAGACGTCATCTCATATACTAGACGTCACCTCATATACTAGACGTCACCTCATATTCTAGACGTCATCTCATATACTAGACGTCACCTCATATACTAGACGTCACCTCATATACTAGACGTCATCTCATATACTAGACGTCACCGTCATCTCATATACTAGACGTCATCTCATATACTAGACGTCATCTCATATACTAGACGTCACCTCATATTCTAGACGTCATCTCATATACTAGACGTCACCTCATATACTAGACGTCATCTCATATACTAGACGTCAACTCATATACTAGACGTCACCTCATATACTAGACGTCATCTCATATACTAGACGTCACCCCATATACTAGACGTCACCTCATATTCTAGACGTCATCTCATATACTAGACGTCACCTCATATACTAGACGTCACCTCATATACTAGACGTCACCTCACGTCACCTCATATACTAGACGTCACCTCATATACTAGACGTCACCGTCATCTCATATACTAGACGTCATATCATATGCTAGACGTCATCTCATATACTAGACGTCAACTCATATACTAGACGTCACCTCATATACTAGACGTCATCTCATATACTAGACGTCACCCCATATACTAGACGTCACCTCATATACTAGACGTCATCTCATATACTAGACGTCAACTCATATATTACTAGACGTCACCTCATATACTAGACGTCATTTCATATACTAGACGTCACCTCATATACTAGACGTCACCTCATATACTAGACGTCATCTCATATACTAGACGTCAACGTCATCTCATATACTAGACGTCATCTCATATACTAGACGTCATCTCATCTACTAGACGTTACCCCATATAAAAGACGTCACCTCATATACTAGACGTTACCCCATATACTAGACGTCACCTCATATACTAGACGTCACCTCATATACTAGACGTCACCTCATATACTAGACGTCACCTCATATACTAGACGTCATCTCATATACTAGACGTCATCTCATATACTAGACGTCAACTCATATACGAGACGTCATCTCATATACTAGACGTCACCTCATATACTAGACATCACCTAGTAAACTAGACGCCACCTCATATACTAGACGTCATCTTATATACTAGACGCCACCTCATATACTAGACGTCATCTCATATACTAGACGCCACCTCATATACTAGACGTCACCTTATATACTAGACGTGGCGCCCGGAATATCAGTCGTAATTTGTCAGTAATTTCAGCCTACGGCTGTCTTGTTGAATTTAGGGTAATTTTGGATTGAAATATGGGTTACAGGCACGTTGTTCGTGTTCGTCTTATACATGACGAATTCATGCTGTCCATATTACCTAATCATAATGTATTGTTTTAAAACCTTGATATACTTCTGACGATTACAATCATTGACTATTTTTGTAGATTACCCTCACACCAATAAGATGGATGCCGCAGCACTACGCCGAGAGCACGACGAGGGGATAACAGCAGCCAACAGGAAGCTCTACGATACAGGAGCGCTGGCTGACGTCACGGTGACTGTGGGCGATGTGGCTTTCCCCTGCCACAAGTTTGTCCTGGCGGCTTGGAGCGGCTACTTCCGGTCTATGTTCAGCAGTGACTTCACCGAGAGAAAAAACAATCACGTGGCCTTGCCTGAGTGGCACATGGTGTCACCGGAGGCATTTCGTGTGCTGCACAAGTGGATGTACCTGGCAGAACTGAGCTTTTCACTAGACACCTTCGAGTTAATTCTACCAACTGCCTTCTATCTGCAGATGGACATAACGGTGAACAGGTTGACAAACCACGTGCGGATTATGTACTCACACGGTCACGTTCCTGTGAGTCGTATGTTCGATCACCTCAGTCTGGCCCACAGATGTGGAGTGCCGGCCGTGAGAGATAATGCTCTGAAAGTGATGGCCAGGAACTTTGACGAGGTGGCGGAGATGGAAGATTTCCTTGCGCTGACAGCCGACGATGTTCTGGCGCTAATTGCAATGGATCAGCTGAAGGCTCGGAGTGAAGACATCATCTTCAGTGCGGTTTTTGCCTGGCTTCGCCACAGTGACGATCGTCTGACTTACTTACATGATATCGTGAAGTCACTGAGAGTTGGTTTGGTCAGTGCCGAGACAATCCGACATGCCGAGACAGACCTCGACATCCAGATCCTGTCTATCAACAGTGAGTGTTGCGACATTCTTCTGGATGCTCTGGCGGCACGGGGGTCCGACAAGAAAAGTCTGGAACGACTGCAGAAAGATCATTCTGAGATGTTCATTGACAGGCCGAACAGGCCGGGCTCACCAGTGAGGTATCCTCAGCTTTTAAAAATTACCCTGTCCACCCTTTCATTTATACCAGCCGGTCTGTCATCCATCTCGTCATCCAGCTTACACGAAGGTCGTTGCTGGTGAAAAAATTAACACTGTGTTGGCGGTGAAAGGCCATTTATTTCTAAATGACTAAACATATATACATATCAATATGGGAACAGCTATTGCCTGCTCTTGCATATTGTTACGCAAGATGACCTAAAATAAGTAAGTCTTATAACCTTAAAGGGTTGAAAGACTGTATATGTCTGATCCTGCGTATTGTTATGCAAGATGACAGAAGATAATGGATAGTAAACCTTACGTAATGTTTATATTTGGTGCACAATCGAACGTCACATTACGTAACATTACGCCCGGCTGTGTAACTGAATATACGGAGAAGGAACTATAGTCGGCACGGAAACTATTTGCCGCCTCGTTTTCTAATTTGACACGAAATGTTTCATTGACAAGCCTAAAATCAGTTTATATTTTCCAACTTGAACCAAAGACCCAATAGAATTTGGCGTACTCAGTCCTGTTGTCAAAAGAATTCACATTATGCCAACATTATGAGTTTCACGCAAACGAAGCAGACAAGTTTCGCTATGGCCGTCGCTCTGTTTACCTTGTCAAAGTCAAGTCAATGGCGTGTCAGCATGGAGAAATATTCTTCGCGGTACAATCGCGGTACAATCGCGGAAAATATAGGCCGAAACGTGAGTCTACGGAATCTATGACTGACTTTAGGAAGGTGGGGGATAAACAGGCTCACAGGAAAAAGGGGAGTGATCGTGTGATATTTTCGAATGTGGCGTCTTTTCCTGCTTTAATTGTACTTCTCGTTGTGTTAATTTAATATCTATGAACTTAATTTAGACAACCCTAATTAGCTGGGCGTTCGTTCCGAGACGGTCTTGGCTTAACACGTGGTGACGAAGGCAATAAGGCCAAACGCAGTGGTCAAGTTTCGATGATTTATTTAAACCCTTAAACTCAATTAATACAAGTTACCAACTCCGTTAAACAGTGTGTAACTTACCTGGCAGCAGTTTGTTAACTTGCTGCCAGCCTCTTAATCCGCGAGGCGGTTAATCCATCTAAAATAAAAGTCCTACTTCCCTCCTAGCTTGCTAGCCCTGTAACATGGCCCAACGGCCGCAAACCTGAAAACCCGCCCTCCCGCAACGCCGCTGACTGACCGACTTAAAACGGAGGCGGTGACATCACCGCTATAGTTGCTGTAGCAACGCACGCGGGGAAACCTACCGTTTGGTACAAAGCCTTGGTGCGGTACGAAAGTATGGACACCTGGTATGCCACAATCGTACACAGTTGACAGGAAGGGGACGGTGGGCGGGAAAATGCGATTGCCGATGCTGCTGGGTTGCGGCCGCTGGTCAGTGAAAGAGATTCTTTCTGGATCACGGCTTGACCCCCGGCATCGACTTAACTTTATAGTGCATCGGATGTAAACAAACACACGTGTCTGGTGCATATAATACCGTAAATAACTTAATAGCAGCTGCTTCGCCTGGATGACAGTGTTCAGGTATATAAAAGTAGTGAAGAAAATAACAATAGCCTGTAACTAATATTATTGGACCGCAGCATAAATACACTTATCGCATTGCTGATAAACACTTCTATTTAATGCACATTGGCACTGCTCCCACATCCTACTCAGTCCACACGGGTCCTCACCACCCGAAGTGACACTCGCCCACTGTAGACCTCACATCCACCGCAGTAACACTCGCCCACTGTAGAATCCACACCCACCACAGTGACACTCGCCCACTGTAGAATCCACACCCACCACAGTGACACTCGCCCACTGTAGACCTCTCACCCACCACAGTGACACTGGCCCACTGTAAAATTCACACCCACCACAGTGACACTCGCCCACTGTAGACCTCTCACCCACCACAGTGACACTCGCCCACTGTAGAATCCACACCCACCACAGTGACACTCGCCCACTGTAGACCTCACACCCACCACAGTGACACTCGCCCACTGTAGAATCCACACCCACCACAGTGACACTCGCCCACTGTAGACCTCTCACCCACCACAGTGACACTGGCCCACTGTAGACCTCTCACCCACCACAGTGACACTCGCCCACTGTAGAATCCACACCCACCACAGTGACACTCGCCCACTGTAGACCTCTCACCCACCACAGTGACACTGGCCCACTGTAAAATTCACACCCACCACAGTGACACTGGCCCACTGTAGACCTCTCACCCACCACAGTGACACTCGCCCACTGTAGAATCCACACCCACCACAGTGACAATCGCCCACTGTAGACCTCTCACCCACCACAGTGACACTGGCCCACTGTAAAATTCACACCCACCACAGTGACACTCGCCCACTGTAGACCTCTCACCCACCACAGTGACACTCGCCCACTGTAGACCTCTCACCCACCACAGTGACACTGGCCCACTGTAAAATTCACACCCACCACAGTGACACTCGCCCACTGTAGAATCCACACCCACCACAGTGACACTCGCCCACTGTAGACCTCTCACCCACCACAGTGACACTCGCCCACTGTAGAATCCACACCCACCACAGTGACACTCGCCCACAGTAGAATCCACACCCACCACAGTGACACTCGCCCACTGTAGACCTCTCACCCACCACAGTGACACTGGCCCACTGTAAAATTCACACCCACCACAGTGACACTCGCCCACTGTAGACCTCTCACCCACCACAGTGACACTCGCCCACTGTAGACCTCTCACCCACCACAGTGACACTGGCCCACTGTAAAATTTACACCCACCACAGTGACACTCGCCCACTGTAGACCTCTCACCCACCACAGTGACACTCGCCCACTGTAGAATCCACACCCACCACAGTGACACTCGCCCACTGTAGACCTCTCACCCACCACAGTGACACTCGCCCACTGTAGAATCCACACCCACCACAGTGACACTCGCCCACTGTAGACCTCTCACCCACCACAGTGACACTCGCCCACTGTAGACCTCACACCCGCCGCAGTGACACTCGCCCACTGTAGACCTCACACCCACCGCAGTGACACTCGCCCACTGTAGACCTCACACCCACCAGTGACACTCGCCCACTGTAGACTGGTCCTCACACCCACCACAGTGACACTCGCCCACTGTAGACTGGTCCTCACACCCACCACAGTGACACTCGCCCACCGTAGACTCTGTCACTGTTAAAATGACCATGTGTACATATGTGGACTTTTGATATCATACCTCATGTTCCAGATGGCTTGGGGGTCCTTTGCGTACGATTTGCTAAAGCGAAATCTGGCGGGACGCCTACGTCACCTTTGGAAGGAGGTTCCCCGATTTTACTGACGTCACAGTTACGGTGGACGGGGAAGCCTTCCACTGTCACAAGGCCGTCCTGTTCGGCTGGAGTCGGTATTTCGAGAGGCACTTTCTGCATGGCGAAGGCAGCGCGAGACTTGACAAGTCTCCCACGGACGAGACGCAGGATGTCCCAAGGACATACGACGATCATCTTCAACGTCGGAACCTTCAAAGCAGGTCGCCGGTTGAAAGGGCGTCAATTTCAGTCTCAAAAAAAGAGGATCGCATGCAGAAAAGTGATCCCCCAGTGCTTGAACGCGACGCGCCACCTAGTGGCGGAGAACATGGTGCGGTGAGTCAGCCAATCACAGAGCACGTGACCGGGCAGGATTCTTCAGACGGCCAACACGTGTTACTGACGGGTGGTCGCGTGACAAAGACTGCCTTCAGCAGTCACCTGCGTTAATCAAATCGTGAGACATTTTGAAGAAGTCAGTGGCAGTGAGAAGTTTAACGAGTTGGGTATTGACGCATTACTCCGACTATTGCAAGATGATCTTCTCGGAGCCACAGATGAAAATACGGTGTTTAAAGTGGCGTTGTCCTGGTTACGCCATTCCGAGAGTAACCTCGCCCACACTGGAGACGTCATCAAGGCATGCCGACTCGGGCTGGTGGGGACAAGGATTCTGCAAGAAGGTCTTGAAGTTACCTTTTTATCTCGAGATATGGAAGGTTTGAAGATTTTGAACCAAGCAATGATAAGGGAGGCCTGGAGCTTGGATTCCATGCTGAAGGAACGACCGGCCATGTTCAGAAAGCGGAAGGTAGCGTTTTGTTGCGTGGAATACATTGCATTATATATTATATCATAATAACATGCCTCCCATCCCGGCTATTTTCTCTGTATTATTCGATAGATAGACGCCAGATAGAGAGAGGTGACGAAAATTCTGTGGATTGTGCTGTCGATATATGGCTCCGAGCCCCTGAGGCTATCTAGAGCTTAGATGAATGCTACTTTTACCCATAATATTTTGCCCGTTGTATGTAGGCTGAATTGCCCATTGTATGCCTACTTTAAGGCAAATTGCCTGCTGAAGGCCTATATATGAAAAATTTCCTTTCTTAAAAAAAAGAGTTATCTTTGCACGTTTCAATTTGTCGGGGAATATTCCAGTAGATAGCGATTGATTAATGATTAAGGCTCGCTTAGATTTAATTTCAATACCCTAAGCAGTTTTACAGATAGCGCATCATCCCCAGTGCTTTGTTTAGGTTTGAGACCATCGATGAATTTTTCTAATGTTGCCTTTGTTATAAGCTTAAAGTTCATTTTGGAAGTAACCGGTGATCCGATGTATTGATAAAAGGAGGGATGGTCTTCAGTTTGAAGTCCATCACAGGCTGTCGAACCAACAAAAGAGAAGAATGCGTTAAAAATATTTGTTACGAATACTTTGTCACTAATAAGTTCTGCATTTATGCTAAATTCCTTTAGGCAATGATTTATTCTTCGCCCTATTTTTATTTAGGACTGTGTTAATCGCTTGCCACGTTCTTATCATATGCCCCTTACACTTTTCGAAGTAATTATATAGTAGTCTTTTTTGCAGTACGGATACATTGTTTTAAAATATGCTTATACGTTTTAAAATTTATGTTTAACGTATTACATTGTAACTGGTAGACGGAGTCATCTTAAGTTTCTCAACAGTCGATCCATAATTGCAATAGATTTGATGATACTTTTCGTAAACCAGTTTGACATTTTATGCTTTCATCCGACAAAAAAAGTTTCTTTGGATTTTACTAGGATGTCCTGTGAGATATCGTATTTTGGGTTAGGATCAGTTCCCTATTCATGGTTCAGTCTACAAAACGCATCTAAATCTACCACGTGATCAATAAATAATTGAATTGCAGTAGGATTATTATTACTAATTGTGACATATGCGGGGGATTTCCTCGTGGCCTTCTGCCGTATGTCTAGGCTGAGAAAATATGGGAAATGGTCTGATATTGATGTCACTAAAATACCAGAAACAGAAAATTGCCGGACAGGCGATATTCGTACCAGATAATTATCTATAAAGATTCCTTTATACTTTGAAAGTCTTGTTGGAAATGCAATTTTTGGGAAGAACCCAAGGGAGTGTTGGTCTGGTGCTGACGCTGTAGGCCCTATGTGTTGGTCTGGTACTGACGGTGTTAGTCCTATGTGTTGGTCTGGTGCTGACGGTGTAGGCCCTATGTGTAGGTCTGGTGGTGACGGTGTAGGCCTTACGTGTCTGGTGCTGACGGTGTTGGCCCTATGTGTGGGTCTGGTACTGACGGTGTAGGCACTATGTGTGGGTCTGGTGCTGACGCTGTAGGCCCTATGTGTTGGTCTGGTACTGACGGTGTTAGTCCTATGTGTTGGTCTGGTACTGACGGTGTAGGCCCTAAGTGTTTGTCTGGTGCCGACGCTGTAGGGCCTATGTGTTGGTCTGGTGCTGACGGTGTAGGCCCTATGTGTAGGTCTGGTGGTGACGGTGTAGGCCTTATGTGTTGGTATGTTGGTGACGGTGTTAGTCCTCTGTGTTGGTCTGGTGCTGACGGTGTAGGCCCTATGTGTGGGTCTGGTGCTGACGGTGTAGGCACTATGTGTGGGTCTGGTGGTGACGGTGTTAGTCCTATGTGTGGGTCTGGTGCTGACGGTGTAGGCCCTATGTGTTGGTCTGGTGCTGACGGTGTAGGCCCTATGTGTTGGTCTGGTGCTGACGGTGTAGGCCCTATGCGTTGGTCTGGTACTGAGGGTGTAGGCCCTATGTGTTGGTCTGGTGCTGACGGTGTAGGCCCTATGTGTTGGTCTGGTGCTGACGGTGTAGGCCCTATGTGTGGGTCTGGTGCTGAGGGTGTAGGCACTATGTGTGGGTCTGGTGGTGCGGTGTTAGTCCTATGTGTTGGTCTGGTGCTGACGGTGTAGGCCCTATGTGTTGGTCTGGTTCTGACGGTGTCGGCCCTATGTGTGGGTCTGATGCTGACGTTGTAGGCCCTATGCGTTGGTCTGGTACTGAGGGTGTAGGCCCTATGTGTTGGTCCGGTGCTGACGGTGTAGGCCCTATGTGTTGGTCTGGTGCTGACGGTGTAGGCCCTATGTGTTGGTCTGGTGCTGACGGTGTAGGCCCTATGTGTTGGTCTGGTGCTGACGGTGTAGGCCCTATGTGTTGGTCTGGTGCTGACGGTGTAGGCCCTATGTGTGGGTCTGGTGCTGACGGTGTAGGCCCTATGTGTTGGTCTGGTGCTGACGGTGTAGGCCCTATGTGTTGGTCTGGTGCTGACGGTGTAGGCCCTATGTGTGGGTCTGGTGCTGACAGTTGGAAAGCACCCTGACCCCACAACCCTGATTTTCATTACGTTACCGACATCTATTGTCTCTGATGAGAATCCTGCATCAAGGCATGTTTTGGTAAGCTAAAAGGCAACGTTCAGGGTTTCCATGTGTCACGTCGAAAAAAAGTTGCCGACATTATTAACCCTGTCTTCTTGAAACAGCAGTGGTGGACAAAGTTAACATTATTATATGGCGATGTATTGTCTGAGGAACTGTTCAGACAATCCGCTTCCAATTTCAGTTGACAGCAATATCAGTTATTTTAATTTATTGTGCCATAGTTCTCCAGTTTTGTATACATTTATTGTGTTTCAGAACAAGGCATTCTACGACAGTCTCAGGGAGATTTTTTCAGTGGGAGATGCAGCGGGCGTGGGACGTCTGAAGGCTCCCTATGCGGCCTGTGTCCTCGGCCACCTCGTCCTGGTGGCTGACAAGGGTAGTGGCCGACTGGTGGCCTTCAGTCGCCCGGAGCCTGCCGCCAAACCCTCCTACGTGTGTTATGTCGACATTGAGGATCCATGGCATTGTGTGAGTGACAAGGTCACAGACACGGTCTACGTGTGCAGCCTCAGCGGTAAAAAAATTACTATAGTGAATTGGACACAAGCAGATGGTCTTCGTGCGGTCAGGGAGTTGACCGCCGGGAGTGGGTTGGCACAACCCAGTCACATGGCGCTGGACTCACGTAACAAGGAATACATGTATGTGGCTTGTATGAATTACATACTCAAAGTGTCGCTTACAACAGGGAGATTGGAGGACATGCTGAATCCATCCTGCATTCAATTTGATAGCACAGAACATCGCCCAGAATCGGTGGCGATCCTCGGCTCCATTATTATGATAATCTATGACGAAGCCGTCATGCTCTGCCTTGAGGGAAGCGAGCATGGCCGAGTGATCAGATCTCCAGACCGACATCAACTCGGAGGTCTCTGCGAGGACGGGGTGAACTTTTTGGTTGGCGACATGGTCGATAGATGTATCTATGTGATCTCACTCAGGGGTGATACCCTGACGACCGTTAACACCGGGAACATTGCTCCCTTTAACATCGATGTGGACGACGACACCGTGTACGTCACAGCGCCCGACCATGATGGTCTGGTCCACGTTCTGCATTAGGCTGTGACTGTGTAAGCGAACAACGGGTCCAACTTTTTGCATGCCTGCCTCGCGCCCCGATGTTTCACAGGAGTCCGGCCTAGCCTCGCGCCCTGATGTGTCAAAGGAGTCCGGCCCCAGCCTCGCGCCCCGATGTGTCACAGGAGTCCGGCCCCAGCCTCGCGCCCCGATGTGTCACAGGTGTCCGGCCCCAGCCTCGCGCCCCGATGTGTCACAGGAGTCTGGCCCCAGCCTCGCGCCCCGATGTGTCACAGGAGTCCGGCCCCAGCCTCGCGCCCCGATGTGTCACAGGAGTCCGGCCCCAGCCTCGACCCCCGATTTTTCGCCTTACCTGCCCCGGCCCTCGCCACGAGTCGTCACTTTAGCACGGCCCAAACATTGGTATCCCTGGCTTGCTCAGTGAAGTGCTGCCACCTATACACGGGTTTACACTTTGCCTTATAAGGAAGTTACCCAATTGTGAGTAAACAGTTCGCACGTGTTACATGCAGTAGGCCTGAGCCCGGGGCCTGAGCATGCGTTATCAAAGTTGTTTATGGCACAACCACACATACAATTTAGTCACAAAGTGTTAAAAGCGAGGCATATGGTCGAAATCGTCAGGCTATTTACATTACACATGTATCTACATTAGTAGATTGGTTGGGTTGGGCGGGGGGGTCCTTTTCGGGCGTAATTTAATAATGGGGTGATATGGGCTCTGAAACGGGCGATGGGGAGGAGGGTCTCGGGCGGTTGAGGAAAGTGACCACCTGATCAAAAGGGATGTTCTTCGAATTGCCCCACCCCCACCTTGACTAAATGATCACCCCCAACCCCCTCGACGAAATCGTCGTCGTCTGTCGCACCCCCCCCCCCCCCCCACACTTCGTCCTTGACGATGTCCTGGACCATGCAGGGCCTGTACCGCTTTGGAGGCAACAGAGGTGTCGGCCGAAGACGGGGGTTGGCCATTGTAGACTATATGTATTGTAAGGGGTTATACTTTGCTGGAATATCCTCTTCCCAAGCAATGAAGGCTCAAAAACATAATGCATGTATGTTTTATCTTAAAATCATAGTTATAAGCAAGAGTAAAGAAAAAAAATCACAAAAGATTAAAAAAAAACAGTAACAGAAGACAAGTGAACAATTCCAGGGGCGGAATTGGGCGTGGGGGGGGGGGGCGGGTTAGGGCGTTTTACCCCCCCCACCTTGGGAATCCTGAAGATACACTGTTAAAGTCGGGTTCTCCGAGCGAGCACACCCCCCCCACCAGTCGCAAGTTTTCAGAGAGCAACCCCCCCCCCCTTATGACAAATTCCTAGATCTGCCACTGAATTCATGACAGATAACTTGATACCTTATTATTATATACTACCTAGTTCTACCAGCAGTTACTTAAATGAATGTTATAACACAAACACACATATGAACTTATGCAGTGTAGCTCACATAGCAAACGGTTACGGCATCTATTGGAAAAATAAACCAACCCAGATTTAGTATACATACATTGTGAAGGGATACACAGCTTGTGTATATAATGATATATTTTACCACATATGTATCTTCTATGAGGCTGACAATTTTTCCTATAATATTTAATATGTGGAATTAATAAATTGTACCGGTACTTAATATTTCATGTCTGTTTGCGGCTTTAATATTTTGTTTATACATGAAAGTTGCATTTATCATTATAGATAAAGTGAAGTTGACTTATAACATACCAGATGCGTAGAAATTCATACCAATATTAGTATCTCACACTATGATTGCCATATCTATAATAACTGATGAAGTCAACAATATCAATAACATAATATACCGGTAAAATTAGTTATGAAATAAATTTATTAATGAAATAAATTAATATCAATTTAATAATGAAATAAATTAATATCAATTTAATAATGAAATAAATTAATATCAATTTAATAATGAAATAAATTAGAATCAATTTAATAATGAAATAAATTAATATCAATTTAATAATGAAATAAATTATTATGAATTTAATAATGAAAGAGATAAATATTTTTATATAATAAAGCAATATACCCGGCAGCTAGTTCATCAAATGGGCCAGCATTAGGCTTGCTCCTTAGGCCGGGACAGATAATGTTTAATGGGAGAGAGTTTAAACGTTTCCAACGTCATATTTGGTCCAGATATTAGCGGTGCTTTCCTTCATCAGGAACATTGGGAATTCTCTTCCCCTTTCCCTTGTCTTTACTCTAACCTTTCGGTATGGTGCCAAGACAAGTATATCTAAATTGAAAAATATACATGATTGCATAAGAAGTTTGGCTACCAATATGCATGTGTACTAGGCTAGATCTCCTTGCAAAATAGCTTTTACATTACAACATTAATTTGCTCTATGTGAAGTACATATCAGAATATACAGGTGTATAATATTGGCTGACAAGGAGTGTAAGCTGGTAAGAGACCCTGAGCGTTGCTGAGGGTTCCTTACTAGCTTACACTCCTTGTCATGCAGCGCTATATATTATTTATTATATAGTTTCGCGAGATCGTTCCTGAATGGGTGGCTAACACTGCCTTCATAACTCCAAAATAAAGCTTAAAAATATATAGATGGTTGTATATCTGTTCTGAAACCATTGTCAAAACATTTTAGACACTGGGATCACTAATACAAATTATGCAAAAGTAAGTCACATTAAACTGGTTTGCATGCAGAAACACTTCGAAGCGCACTCACTTCAAGCTGACGGTCAAGGGCACACGTGCTCTTGTTTACTCACCATCTAAAAGTAGGTCAAAATGGCTGCGGAAGTGTAAACCCGTGTATTGGGGTCTCTTAGAGACAGTTAGTACCCCACGCTCACTTAGAGGGCGCTCGCTCTATAGCTATTGTGACGTGAAGACAGGCGCCCCCTGCAGCAAGAGTGTTACCATTCGCTCCCAATTAACAGCCCATGGTTCATGCCTAATATCACGCTATCCATATATCATGCAGTCTGTTTTTGTCCTACCTGTGTAACTGACTGTAACAGGAGAGGATGAAAAGAGATGGTAATATTAGAATATAGGAAAAAAAGAGCGGAGGCGTAAGAAACTGAATGTGCCAGGGGAGTATTTGTGGGAATGAGATCAGACTGAGCGCCAAAATAAGGAGAGGTGGGGGTGCCCTAAAAAGATGACGAGAAAAGAGGCAAATGTAAGTGTGAGGAGAGGTTGAGAGAGAGAAAGAGAGTACCTTCTTCTGAAGAAAGAGAGGATTGCACACACAAAAATGATGTTGGTGTTGGAGGCCGCATTTTTCACACGAGGGCTAACATGAGACAAGGAACCTCCCGGGACGATGAAGGATGAAAGGAACAAACATGCCCCAGATAAGGTGCCCGGGCCGGGGTTTGAACCGAAGACTTATGGATCTACGGTGCAGTGCGCTAACCACTACACCAGGGAGCCCCCCCCCCTATATTAGGTGCCCGGACCCGGATTTTAATCCGCGGATTTGATCTGCGGTCTAGTGTGCTAACATTTCTCGTGCGCCCACTTTCGGCTCTGCGTTATTGTTATTGGCAAATGGTTCACAACAGATCAGGCAAAGGCCATGCATTCGTCTTCTTCACTGCTTTTTTTGACTTTTTTCGAAGGTTATTTGTCTTTCTGTCCCGCAAGAGATTTTTTCATACAAAGCTTGTTCGCTGGCAAACATTTCTTCGTTACTGCAACTCCCTTCTTACGCGTAGCCTCTTTGCCAGTATCTTTTACTAACAGACCAGTAAGGGTAAGGGGTGTAAATCTGTCGTGCCATAATAATTATGATCATTATAATATATATTAATTGACGCATATACGTTCTTGTCTTAAGTAATATTATGATTTTTGTGGGTGGCCCTAGCGACAGCGACACTAGTCCTAGCGTGGGGCTCCTAAACTGATAAGTTATATGAATGTATTTATTATGCTCGAATTATTATTTGGTTGAATAAACGCTATTGCATTGAATTGAATAGTAGTTACAGCGTGATGGATTCACCTCTTCCAAACTCTACCTCTGTTAGAAGAGCCCCTTGCCATATGATCGTTTCCCCTATTGTCTTCCTGGAACACCTCTTCTGCTTTTACGCCCAGGTGGGTGGAAGGTAGAAGAGGTAGAGGCAATTCCAAGATGACGGAAGCTAAAGCCCAGTACTCACCACAAAAATGTCTCCGAGACATTGTTTCCGAAACATTGTTTCCGTCGAAACACGCTGGTGTGTACCGGGATGTTTCCGAAACTTTGTGCCCGAAACTTTGTACCCGAAGTTCTAGCATGTTTGAGTTTGGGAAACGTAGTTTCCACATCATTAGTATTACTACCAATGAGTACTGGACTCACTGTCACGTGGCCGCGAGTGGGACCATGTGACAACACCAGATTAATACGCAGACTCATGCAACCTGACAATGGACTCAGAGACGCAATGTTATGTGATTGCCGATCAAACGTCTGCCACATTTTAGTGGATTGATGATCTTCCAGAAAATTGGTATATGCCCCTGGCTGAGGACGATTACGAATCCACTCACGGACCCATGTTTGACGATGTAGTCGTCGCCGCCTTCGTCGCAAAACATTCAATAAAACCACAGCAGCTCCACAGGCAGCGAGTGGTCCGCGATTGTCAGCCATTTGATGGTAATGTCCATTGGCCAAAGAAGTGACATAAATAAAAATGCTGATACTTTGTGTCGCATAAATCCAGTAAGTGGATGTGTACGGGTCGGGTTCGGACACAAAGTTTCGGAAACAAAGTTTCGGACACAAAGTTTCGGAAACAAAGTTTCGGAAACAAAGTTTCGGAAACAAAGTTTCGGAAACAAAGTTTCGGAAACAAAGTTTCGGACACAAAGTTTCCGACACTTTTTAGGTGTGTACTGGGCTTAACTATGCAATATTCGCTGTGTCATCAAATAGGTTTAAGGGGGAAAATACACGAATGAAACAATGAATAAAATTACGTGAAACATATGTAAGACCATATTTTGAAAGGTATGTGCGGGGTTTTTGAGGGCTCACATATGTAGTCAACCATGTATCTGTCATGCTAATGTTGGGCGATAAGGGACGATAAGTTTTGAGCAATAAGTGAGTTTCCGTTGGCCATATTGAAACTACTCTTCTAACACGTCACACACGATCGATTCATCGCTCATATTCTCTATTCTTGGATGGGCTCTTCTCTTCCTGGAAGAGTTGCAGCGTCGGTTCTGCCTTCCGTTTTCTGAGCCGAGGATGGGACAATGGGACGGATTTTGCCCCAAAAGAAAGTGGTCGTTTTACCTTATCAGACTAACGTAAAGTTAGCAGTAAAGTTTCTTTAGCCTAGCCCGCCTTCATGTAATTATCGTTCAAGTACATCGTTACAGCTCATGATCTTGTTATTGTGACTGACCTGGTACTCAGACCTTATTCGTGATAAGTCAGCTATGGTGAGCCAATAATTCATTTTGTGTTGTCCCTACCAGGCGTGTTGCCCCATCCCAGGGGCCGATCCAGGAATTTGAAAATGGAGGGGTCCACTGAAAACGAGGTGTGTGTGTGTGTGGGGGAGGGGGGGGGGGAGTTCACGCCTCAACATAAGGGCGTGTTCGATTTGCATGAAACACAAACCGTTTTAATGAACAGAGACTTTTGGACAAAAGTATGATACTCATTTCTTAACGGACAGTCCAATCGCGGGTAGAAAGTGAAACAGATGGCATATTTATGCTGGCATAACTTTATAAGCACATGGTTATTGCCTACATAAGGGGGGGGGGGATACCCCCTCTGGATCGCATATCCCCAAGAATTAAGGAGAGCAATATCGAATCTCCAAGATGAGGATATTTTAAAGCTGGACGCGAAAAAAACGCCTTTATGGTGATTTTGCGAATATCTAGGAATTCACAGACTACTTTATCGGATCGCGGTAAATAGGCAAAGGGTCTTCGCGTCGAACCAGGAATTGTACCGATAACGATCCCTAAAAATTGCCAACAGCTGTTCGCGAATCTCCAGGAATTCCTGGATGCCAATGGCGGGTGTCAGAAAAGGTACTCCCCCCCCCCTCTAAATACATGCTGAAACTGTAAACAAATGAAACTATGCGTTCGCCTTTAGGTGGGTAAACCGTTGAACCTGGTTTCAAAAACGGTTTCGGTTTTCCGTCGGTTTCAGATAAATCGAACACGCCCTAAACGTTTCATCGAAAAATGATATTCTTCCTCAAAAAGGTGTGTGTGTGGGGGGTGGGGGGGGGGCGACCCCTGGGACCACCGCCTGGGGTACGCCCCTGCACCCTTATTGCCCTAGCCTCAAATGACAAGCTCATGTGTCCCAGGTGTGTGTGAAAACAGCGGGTAGCCATGCAGTCTCCACGTGACGTACCGTATCTCAGGTTATAGACGCGTGCCGTGCGATGTGCCTACATTTCAAATTCTATAGTTCCGGACCGACTTTCTGAAAGTACGCCTCCACAAATTCGCGGAACATACCAGCTGCATCTAGAACATAGTGAAATCAAGTTGAAGCAAATGGAGTACATTGTATATGCATGCTTCCAAAACTATCGCAGTTGAAAAAAAAATTCAATTAAATGACGTACTGTGAAAAGCGAACTATATTTATGGTGCATTTGTGACGCATATGCCGTGTGTAAATCACGCGTAAAAAACACACACGCGCGTAAGGACACAGCGTGAATAACCGTTTTTCCCCCAATTAGATCAGTTCATGCTCTGACCCATATTTCCAATACAGTAGACTGGCAGGCAGTAGGCTTTGATGATATAGCGATTTGGTGTTTATACTTTGATCAGAGAACGCAACAACACCGCACCCCACACCCCCCCCCCCCCCCCAGTCCTTCACCCAGGCCTCGAGGCAGGCGCCTTGGGGTGTCAGTACAAGAGACTATAACCGAGTTGCTAAATAGGTCATCACCAACACTAAGTCAATGGAGTTTACGTCGTTAAACGTCCCCGAGACCTCGCCTCTGTAATAAACGACGCCCTTTGGACCCCTCCAATATCACACAGGTCATCACGTGACCTATGTATTGTCAGCCGCTGCGCATTAGATCCGCTGGGAGTTAGGTAGACGTTCTACAGCGCCAGGTGACGAGAAGGTGCTGATTCCGTTGACTGGAGCAACCGCTGACAGATATTTTCTTATTTGGAAGTGTCACCTTCTAAATATGGGGTATGTAGTCCAACAGTGAGGTATTCCATCTTGGTTGCCATGGCAGCGTGTCGCACGTGGCCTGGACTGCGTGGTGATATTCCCCGAGTGTGTTCATGTTGTCTTCCTCTGCGCGTGTCTCGCTGCTGAAAAGTTGTCGATTTCTTTAAAAGATTTCTTTGTGAAGGCACTCAGATCAGTTCTCAAATCCGGCTGTAACATCTCACTATGACGAGGTGCAGGTAGGCCTACGGGTGGGTATCACTCTACGTGAGTGATGATTGGCAAGTGTTAGTAGGTTAGTTGATGAAGCATAGGCATAATTCTGTAAGGGTGATGAAAGATAGGCATCATTTTAATCGGTTGATGAAGAGTTTATTTTATAATGAGGATGTGGGGTAGGTATCATTGCCCAATGGTAATGGAGGGTAGGGTAGGTATCATTGCCCAATAGTAATGGAGGGTAGGGTAGGTATCATTGCCCAATGGTAATGGAGGGTAGAGTAGGTATCATTGCCCAATGGTAATGGAGGGTAGGGTAGGTATCATTGCCCAATGGTAATGGAGGGTAGAGTAGGTATCATTGCCCAATGGTAATGGAGGGTAGGGTAGGTATCATTGCCCAATGGTAATGGAGGGTAGGGTAGGTATCATTGCCCAATGGTAATGGAGGGTAGGGTAGGTATCATTGCCCAATGGTAATGGAGGGTATCCTTGCCCAATGGTAATGAAGGGTAGGGTAGGTATCATTGCCCAATGGTACTGGAGGGTAGGGTAGGTATCATTGCCCAATGGTCATGGAGGGTAGGGTAGGTATCATTGCCCAATGGTAGTGGAGGGTAGGGTAGGTATCATTGCCCAATGGTAGTGGAGGGTAGGGTAGGTATCATTGCCCAATGGTAATGGAGGGTAGGGTAGGTATCATTGCCCAATGGTAGTGGAGGGTAGGGTAGGTATCATTGCCCAATGGTAGTGGAGGGTAGGGTAGGTATCATTGCCCAATGGTAATGGAGGGTAGGGTAGGTATCATTGCCCAATGGTACTGGAGGGTAGGGTAGGTATCATTGCCCAATTGTAATGGAGGGTAGGGTAGGTATCATTGGCCAATGGTAGTGGAGGGTAGGGTAGGTATCATTGCCCAATGGTAGTGGAGGGTAGGGTAGGTATCATTGCCCAATGGTAATGGAGGGTAGGGTAGGTATCATTGCCCAATGGTAGTGGAGGGTAGGGTAGGTATCATTGCCCAATGGTAGTGGAGGGTAGGGTAGGTATCATTGCCGAATGGTAATGGAGGGTAGGGTAGGTATCATTGCCCAATGGTACTGGAGGGTAGGGTAGGTATCATGGCCCAATGGTAATGGAGGGTAGGGTAGGTATAATTGCCCAATGGTAATAGAGGGTAGGGTAGGTATCATTGCCCAATGGTAATGGAGGGTAGGGTAGGTATCATTGCCCAATGGTAATGGAGGGTAGAGTAGGTATCATTGCCCAATGGTAATGGAGGGTAGGGTAGGTATGGTTGCCCAATGGTAATGGAGGGTAGGGTAGGTATCATTGCCCAAAGGTAATGGAGGGTAGAGTAGGTATCATTGCCCAATGGTAATGGAGGGTAGGGTAGGTATCATTGCCCAAAGTTAATGGAGGGTAGAGTAGGTATCATTGCCCAATGGTAATGGAGGGTAGGGTAGGTATCATTGCCCAATGGTAAGGGAGGGTAGGGTAGGTATCATTGCCCAATGGTAATGGAGGGTAGGGTAGGTATCATTGCCCAATGGTAGTGGAGGGTAGGGTAGGTATCATTGCCCAATGGTAATGGAGGGTATCCTTGCCCAATGGTAATGGAGGGTAGGGTAGGTATCATTGCCCAATGGTGGTGGAGGGTAGGGTAGGTATCATTGCCCAATGGTAATGGAGGGTAGGGTAGGTATCATTGAACGATGGTAATGGAGGGTAGGGTAGGTATCATTGCCCAATGGTAATGGAGGGTAGGGTAGGTGTCATTGCCCAATGGTAATGGAGGGTAGGGTAGGTATCATTGCCCAATGGTAATGGAGGGTAGGGTTGGTATCATTGCCCAATGGTAATGGAGGGTAGGGTAGGTATCATTGCCCAATGGTAGTGGAGGGTAGGGTAGGTATCATTGCCCAATGGTAATGGAGGGTAGGGTAGGTATCATTGCCCAATGGTAATGGAGGGTAGAGTAGGTATCATTGCCCAATGGTAATGGAGGGTAGGGTAGGTATCATTGCCCAATGGTAATGGAGGGTAGAGTAGGTATCATTTCCCAATGGTAATGGAGGGTAGGGTAGGTATCATTGCCCAATGGTAATGGAGGGTAGGGTTGGTATCATTGCCCAATGGTAATGGAGGGTAGGGTAGGTATCATTGCCCAATGGTAATGGAGGGTAGGGTAGGTATCATTGCCCAATGGTAGTGGAGGGTAGGGTAGGTATCATTGCCCAATGGTAATGGAGGGTAGGGTAGGTATCATTGCCCAATGGTAATGGAGGGTAGAGTAGGTATCATTGCCCAATGGTAATGGAGGGTAGGGTAGGTATCATTGCCCAATGGTAATGGAGGGTAGAGTAGGTATCATTTCCCAATGGTAATGGAGGGTAGGGTAGGTATCATTGCCCAATGGTAATGGAGGGTAGGGTTGGTATCATTGCCCAATGGTAATGGAGGGTAGGGTAGGTATCATTGCCCAATGGTAATGGAGGGTAGGGTAGGTATCATTGCCCAATGGTAGTGAAGGGTAGGGTAGGTATCATTGCCCAATGGTAGTGGAGGGTAGGGTAGGTATCATTGCCCAATGGTAATGGAGGGTAGGGTAGGTATCATTGCCCAATGGTACTGGAGGGTAGGGTAGGTATCATTGCCCAATGGTAATGGAGGGTAGAGTAGGTATCATTGCCCAATGGTAATGGAGGGTAGGGTAGGTATCATTGCCCAATGGTAATGGAGGGTAGAGTAGGTATCATTGCCCAATGGTAATGGAGGGTAGGGTAGGTATCATTGCCCAATGGTAATGGAGGGTAGGGTAGGTATCATTGCCCAATGGTAATGGAGGGTAGGGTAGGTATCATTGCCCAATGGTAATGGAGGGTAGGGTAGGTATCATTGCCCAATGGTAGTGGAGGGTAGGGTAGGTATCATTGCCCAATGGTAGTGGAGGGTAGGGTAGGTATCATTGCCCAATGGTAATGGAGGGTAGGGTAGGTATCATTGCCCAATGGTACTGGAGGGTAGGGTAGGTATCATTGCCCAATGGTAATGGAGGGTAGGGTTGGTATCATTGCCCAATGGTAATGGAGGGTAGGGTAGGTATCATTGCCCAATGGTAATGGAGCGTAGAGTAGGTATCATTGCCCAATGGTAATGGAGGGTAGGGTAGGTATCATTGCCCAATGGTAATGGAGGGTAGAGTAAGTATCATTGCCCAATGGTACTGGAGGGTAGAGTAGGTATCATTGCCCAATGGTAATGGAGGGTATCCTTGCCCAATGGTAATGGAGGGTAGGGTAGGTATCATTGCCCAATGGTAATGGAGGGTAGGGTAGGTATCATTGCCCAATGGTAATGGAGGGTAGGGTAGGTATCATTGCCCAATGGTAATGGAGGGTAGAATAGGTATCATTGCCCAATGGTAATGGAGGGTAGGGTAGGTATCATTGCCCAATGGTAATGGAGGGTAGGGTAGGTATCATTGCCCAATGGTAATGGAGGGTAGGGTAGGTATCATTGCCCAATGGTAATGGAGGGTAGGGTAGGTATCATTGCCCAATGGTACTGGAGGGTAGAGTAGGTATCATTGCCCAATGGTAATGGAGGGCATACTTGCCCAATGGTAATGGAGGGTAGGGTAGGTATCATTGCCCAATGGTAATGGAGGGTAGGGTAGGTATCATTGCCCAATGGTAATGGAGGGTAGGGTAGGTATCATTGCCCAATGGTAGTGGAGGGTAGAATAGGTATCATTGCCCAATGGTAATGGAGGGTAGGGTAGGTATCATTGCCCAATGGTAATGGAGGGTAGGTTAGGTATCATTGCCCAATGGTAATGGAGGGTAGGGTAGGTATCATTGCCCAATGGTAATGGAGGGTAGGGTAGGTATCATTGCCCAATGGTAGTGGAGGGTAGGGTAGGTATCATTGCCCAACTGTAATGGAGGGTAGGGTAGGTATCATTGCCCAATGGTAATGGAGGGTAGGGTAAGTATCATTGCCCAATGGTGGTGGAGGGTAGGGTAGGTATCATTGCCCAATGGTAATGGAGGGTAGGGTAGGTATCATTGCCCAATGATAATGGAGGGTAGGGTAGGTATCATTGCCCAATGGTAATGGAGGGTAGGGTAGGTATCATTGCCCAATGGTAGTGGAGGGTAGGGTAGGTATCATTGCCCAATGGTAATGGAGGGTAGGGTAGGTATCATTGCCTTATGGTAATGGAGGGTAGGGTAGGTATCATTGCCCAATGGTAATGGAGGGTAGGGTAGGTATCATTGCCCAATGGTAGTGGAGGGTAGGGTAGGTATCATTGCCCAATGGTAATGGAGGGCAGGGTAGGTATCATTGCCCAATGGTAATGGAGGGTATGGTAGGTATCATTGCCCAATGGTAATGGAGGGTAGGGTAGGTATCATTGCCCAATGGTAATGGAGGGTAGGGTAGGTATCATTGCCCAATGGTAATGGGGGGTAGGGCAGGTATCCTTGCCCAATGGTAATGGAGGGTAGGGTAGGTATCATTGCCCAATGGTAATGGAGGATAGAGTAGGTATCATTGCCCAATGGTAATGGAGGGTAGGGTAGGTATCCTTGCCCAATGTTAATGGAGGGTAGGGTAGGTATCCTTGCCCAATGTTAATGGAGGGTAGGGTAGGTATCATTGCCCAATGGTAATGGAGGGTAGGGTAGGTATCATTGCCCAATGGTAATGGAGGGTAGAGTAGGTATCTTTGCCCAATGGTAATGGAGGGTAGGGTAGGTATCCTTGCCCAATGGTAATGGAGGATAGAGTAGGTATCATTGCCCAATGGTAATGGAGGGTAGGGTAGGTATCATTGCCCAATGGTAGTGGAGGGTAGGGTAGGTATCATTGCCCAATGGTAATGGAGGGTATTGTAGGTATCATTGCCCAATGGTAATGGAGGGTAGAGTAGGTATCATTGCCCAATGGTAATGGAGGGTAGGGTAGGTATCATTGCCCAATGGTAATGGAGGGTAGGTTAGGTATCCTTGCCCAATGTTAATGGAGGGTAGGGTAGGTATCATTGCCCAATGGTAATGGAGGGTAGGGTAGGTATCCTTGCTCAATGGTAATGGAGGATAGAGTAGGTATCATTGCCCAATGGTAATGGAGGGTAGGGTAGGTATCATTGCCCAATGGTAGTGGAGGGTAGGGTAGGTATCATTGCCCAATGGTAATGGAGGGTAGAGTAGGTATCATTGCCCAATGGTAATGGAGGGTAGAGTAGGTATCATTGCCCAATGGTAATGGAGGGCCCAATGGTAATGGAGGGTAGGGTAGGTATCCTTGCCCAATGGTAATGGAGGACAGAGTAGGTATCATTGCCCAATGGTAATGGAGGGTAGGGTAGGTATCATTGCCCAATGGTAGTGGAGGGTAGGGTAGGTATCATTGCCCAATGGTAATGGAGGGTAGGGTAGGTATCATTGCCCAATGGTGATGGAGGGTAGGGTAGGTATCCTTGCCCAATGGTAATGGAGGGTAGGGTAGGTATCCTTGCCCAATGGTAATGGAGGATAGAGTAGGTATCATTGCCCAATGGTAATGGAGGGTAGGGTAGGTATCATTGCCCAATGGTAGTGGAGGGTAGGGTAGGTATCATTGCCCAATGGTACTGGAGGGTAGGGTAGGTATCATTGCCCAATGGTAATGGAGGGTAGGGTAGGGTAGACATTCTGCGATGGCGATGAACTGTGCATGATGAAACAGCATTTGCATGACCCGCTGGTGTAAACAATCCTCAAGTTTTTATTATGTAAAATTCCAGCCATGTTGTCTCTTTTTTTCTTGTTCAGAGTCTCGGCGCGAACAGCCTTCATCTTGTCGACGACCGCCGTCCTGGTGGCCCTCGTTGCCCTGGTGACGGGGCTGACGGTGGGGCTGCGCACCCCGCCCCTCCCTAACGGGGGGAGCCCAGTGTGGCCGCCCATGGATTCCTCCACCACCATGCCTGACACCCAGTTACCGTAACCTCCTCACGTTTATTGTATGGCGCGCGGGTAAATAAATACCAGGCGCGCCTGCGCGTTTCGCCAGGGGAGCGCGGTAATCTGTGTGCGAGTGAGATGAACATCCAGCTCTCGGGGTTTATTCACTGCATGCGGTCACCTGGCTTTGTCTTCAGCGGCCCACCATGTCACGACGGGACACTTACGTGACGATCAGGACTTATAAAACCCTTCACCACTCAGGGGATCTACAAGTACTACCCACCCAGCCAGCCTCGTCGACTTGTAAGAGCCACCACTGAGCCAGAGGAACGAAGACTGATAACGATCGAGAGGCCGGGGGCTGAGATCGAGGTTTATTGACTGTGATAAATGAAGACAATAGAAAATAATGATCGGAACACCCATATAATTGATGTAACATAGATTGCATATTTTTTTTTATGCCAAGGTCCGTAACGGCCATTTTCATAATATGTAACTATGAAACCTTCATGTTTTAACCTTCTTTAATCATGGGACAAGAATACTTATTGATCAGATAATTAAGAACCACGGACGAGCTGACACGTACGTACTGCGTCAGTTATAAGGAACTCTGATTGGTAACCATATTGTATATTTTAGTATGTTGCATTGATGACGTGTATCGTTGATGGAAACAATTTATATATAATAGTATAATGATAATATATAGATGAATAGTTTCGAGTCCATCTAATAAATGATCCTATACAAGACGGCGTAACAAATGCATTCGGAACAGAAATAAAATACTCGTGTTATGTTAGGTTATGTCATATGTTATGTCAAACTGACACCGAGCTACGTAATTAAGTGTGTAAAAGTGTATGTCCATGCCCCTCGCAACAGAAGTGACAGTGGGATGCGGACAGGAGCTGTGAGAGATGGGGGGCGGGGGGGGGGGGGGGGCGGCGATTCGGTCTCTTAGGAACCTCAGTGGACGCCTCGTCAGCCGGGCCACATGCACGCTTTCTTCGTGATGCGTCCAAATCCCTCATACGCGATGGGGAAATGGCAAAATACCCCTACTTGCTCCGATCAGGAACCGCTGCAGTTTATAAAATCGGGTGAGATGGTGGACTGGGGAACACTAAGTGCAGAGAATACCGCTACCTTTTTCAGCTTTTTCTGGCTTTAGTGTACAAAGTGTATTAGTTTAATGTGGTATAAATAGTAGGCTAGTAAAGGTTATGATTTTCATATGTTGGTGAAAATACTAGACAAAATTATCTTTGACCAGTCTCATTCCTCTTCCCACCTCGACATAAACCGCTTTTCATTTTGAATAACAGATATAGCAACAGACCCACGTTTTGGCAGAACTGTGTAGAAGGCCCACGGAGGAAACGAAGGCTGAGGGTAGGCAAATGTGATCAACATGTTGCCTGATTACACTTCTCATATACTGGCAGACCGAACAGGGGAGGAGAGGGGGAGGGGCTGGGAAGGTTTAACCGGGGGGGGGGGGGGGGTAATCTAAGGTTAATCCAGGGGGCCCGGACACACTTTGATCTCTGAGGTTGGGGGATTTTAGTGCAACTTTTGCTCTAATATTGATGTGGAATCCTCACCCTTTTGGAGTGACCCCCCTAGCCCTCGATCTCGAGGAGAGACGTCTGGGTTGCAGATCGAACTGAACTACCCCCCCACCCACCCTCAACTCCCATCCCCACACAGGGACATTTTGGATTGCTCTCTCCAATATATTCCGCATCGAAAGAGCAACCCCTTTCAAAACCCTGGATCCGCACTTGTCATGACAAGTATGTATAGCCCTACCAGTCATACACGTATCAAACAAACGTATAACTGTGCCAGTCATAAGCAGGGTTGTAGTGATGTTTCGTTTTGATGAACACGGCCGTAGCACGCTGTGGGAAACACAGGCGGGGTCCCAGAGAGGATCCGTTCATGCGCAGTTAAATAGACTTATTCATACTCCGACACTAAGCTCCGCCCACGCTTAATCGTGAGTATGAAATATACAATCCTAGCTAATGGTAGGTACAAGTGAGATGTACTCATGTCTGAAACTGGCAACAAAGTGGCATGCTGCTGTTTGTTCGACATGTTTGTCCGACATCAACGCACACGAAAGAGCTTTTTTCACCACACGATTGGCTGAAAGCAAGTGACGTCAGTGAATGATTGACGGTCTGGATCCTTCTACTCTCCACCCATTATTTCCCTTCTCATGAAACACCCTCTGTGATGCTGAAAACGGGATTAAGCTGTTCAACGCCCCGAATTGCCCCACAATAAGAAAAACACCACGGTATTTATCCCTTAATTCCTGAGTTTCGAATGCGTTGGCGCTTGGATCCAATGTAGCCCCCCCCCCCCCCCCACCACACACACACCCAACCGTATCTTAAGACTTGCTGGGGCTGTATTCATAAACCACACATTGCTTACGCACGAAAGGTGCATTTTCTTCGTAGCCTCATCAGCTCGTTGTCGTGGTGCTCATCATCCAGAAATCCTATCTAATATAATTTTAGCACTTTCTTCATTCAGAAAATCCACATCTTTAGGGGACTACTATTTTTAACCCGATAATCGCTCGACAAATGTTGACAAGGCTATTGGCGTAGCTTAGGGTATGGTTTAGGAATACGGACAGCGGTTTGTGCTCTGGTTACGGAGGACGCGATCGATGGGCAAAATTAGACTTTGATAGCAGCTCAACGAGTTTGAACACTAAGGAGCTAACGACGTGAAACGACAAACACACGGTCTTATGAAGTAAGGAATTTGTCGGTTTTATTAAGTCTTGCACTTCCAAACATAGTAGATCGCGGTAAAGCCATGTAAAAACAGCTATGAAGGAGGAACATTGAAGCATATTTGCCGGACTCTTAGCGAGTGCAGTTAAACACCTTAAGCACAACACGGGGACTACGGCGTGCAAGCCTCACCCACATCGACATAATGCATGTACTCCGAAACTCCACTAATATTGTTGTCGTACACAAATTTCACAGCAAACAGGAAGTCGTTTCCTATGTGGTTACAGCCCTGAGAACGGCCCTACAAATACACAGCCACAAACCACAGTTACCAAAATCATAATGTCTGAAATACTGCCCATTATTTTAGTTAATACCTTGCACTTATTTACCAAAATCATAACGTCTGAAATACTGTCCATTATTTTGGTTAATACCTGCCACTAAGTTACCATAATCATAACGTCTGAGATACTATTCATTACTTTAGCTAATACCTTGCACGGCACTGCACTTATTTACCAAAATCATAACGTCTGAAATACTGCCCATTATTTTTAATACATCGCATAGCATTGCAGGTCAATAAAAAACACAAGCACATCTCTTTAAATTTAAGTGGAAGTCACAACTCGCTGAATCACGTTGTTATAGGTCATCGCTTGCACATAATAGGATACAAACAGAAGTGATCACACACATATAACTCCTTAAATAATCCAGATTAAATACCGAGGCTCATCTTCCGTCACTCCCGCAGCCACTCACCTCTGTCATAACGCCCTCGTGTATAAGCAGACTACCGCATTGAACAACACCAGCAACCGTAGTGAGTTACGCCGCTCAGCGCAGCCAGTAATACGTCGACGAATAATTCATGTTGCCTACAATAGCTTCTGTGACTTTCTGCAGGCCAAAACGCCTGCTTTAACTCTTAACTATGCCATTCAAAATGTGATATAAAATCGATCAAAGACGCTGGTTGCATAGGACACATATTTGCCGCTGGAAGACTTACATTAAGCCGGCTGCCGCTTCGGCGCCGCTACATCGTCAAAGACAACAAATCGCACACATGTTTCATTAACCACTAAAGCTGAAAGCATCTTGCCTGATGAAAAAAAGCGCGAGATAACGTCACTCTATTAAAGTATATCGGCAGAGAACTAAATAACAGATGCGGAACTGCCGAGCGCTACACGACCGCACCATTTTGCTGAGTGAAGCGGAACTGAGCGTTCTCATTTTTGCAAGCTATTACTACATCGCCATCTTCGCGTGGACGTACAACCTCAAGTGAGTATTAATATTCAAAATGGCGATCGCTGTTACAATCCTTGCCACGCACAGATATATATATATAATCGACCCTACGCTGAGAATTAATTCAGGACACATTCGAAATATAATTCGGGTCTAGTAAGCAAGGACGCTCAGATGGCCAAGCCGAGAATTGCGCATGCGCCGAGAATGGTTGAGGCGAGGCAGATGAGGTTGGACGTGGCGAGGCGGTCGCCGGAGTTGCAGAGGTTGCTGGTGCACCGCGCGGTCTCCACACCGGAGCCCGACCCACTGTCTTCCCACCACGTGTCTTCACCCTCTTTGTCGTCGTCATTCCCGCACAGCCGGCTCGTCACAACGGTAGCTTGAAAGGACGCAGGAGGGTAATAACGGAACTAGACATGCACGGAGAGTCCCATCTTCCATGTTAGAACCCACGAAATGTATTATTGTAGTAAACGTTAGACGTGAGTAATACGTGAGCTATGCTGAAACAATTACGATAGCGATAGGTGTATCGCAATTAGCGCGAGAGTTACAATATCATAACTTACAATAATTTCATTTAAATTACGGGTGTCGATAAAATAAAACTTGCTCAATAAACATTTGCCACAATATAGAAAGTATGTGACGATATATTGGTGGCAATCAAATGCTTAAGACTTTCCAAAATCTAGCCCCATATGGTAGATACTATCGGATCTAAGCACCCTGCGGCCCAGGTTATTGGCACGGGACAAACACACCCATAGTGATACGAACACCCCG
Source organism: Arenicola marina (assembly GCA_964019135.1). Classification (NCBI taxonomy): domain Eukaryota; kingdom Metazoa; phylum Annelida; class Polychaeta; family Arenicolidae; genus Arenicola; species Arenicola marina. The sequence continues at coordinate 22,148,547 of OZ025258.1, read as the reverse complement.
AAATGCGGCAGGATGGCTGGCACTGTAGGGCCAATCGGGTAGAGGTGTATGTATGATAATTAACTTATAGAAAGAGGAGTGAGGAAAGATATATATCTTTAGGTATGACATCTGGACGACGACGTACATGAAGAGGAGGGGTGATATAGACATCTGGACGACGACGTACATGAAGAGGAGGGGTGACAGACATCTGGACGACGATTTACATGAAGAGGAGGGTTGATATAGACATCTGGACGACGACGTACATGAAGAGGAGGGGTGATAGACATCTGGACGACGATTTACATGAAGAGGAGGAGTGATATAGACATCTGGACGACGATTTACACGAAGAGGAGGGGTGATATAGACATCTGGACGATGACGTACATGAAGAGGAGGGGTGATATAGACATCTGGACGACGACGTACATGAAGAGGAGGGGTGATATAGACATCTGGACGAGGACGTACATGAAGAGGAGGGGTGATATAGACATCTGGGCGACGACGTACATGAAGAGGAGGGGTGATATAGACATCTGGACGACGACGTACATGAAGAGGAGGGGTGATATAGACATCTGGACGACGACGTACATGAAGAGGAGGGGTGATATAGACATCTGGACGACGACGACGTACATGAAAAGGAGGGGTGATATAGACATCTGGACGACGACGTACATGAAGAGGAGGGGTGATATAGACATCTGGACGACGACGTACATGAAGAGGAGGGGTGATATAGACATCTGGACGACGACGTACATGAAGAGGAGGGGTGATATAGACATCTGGACGACGACGACGTACATGAAAAGGAGGGGTGATATAGACATCTGGACGACGACGTACATGAAGAGGAGGGGTGATATAGACATCTGGACGACGACGTACATGAAGAGGAGGGGTGATATAGACATCTGGACGATGACGTACATGAAGAGGAGGGGTGATATAGACATCTGGACGACGACGTACATGAAGAGGAGGGGTGATATAGACATCTGGACGACGACGTACATGAAGAGGAGGGGTGATATAGACATCTGGACGACGACGTACATGAAGAGGAGGGGTGATATAGACATCTGGACGACGAAGTACATGAAGAGGAGGGGTGATATAGACATCTGGACGACGACGTACATGAAGAGGATGGGTGATATAGACATCTGGACAACGAAGTACATGAAGAGGAGGGGTGATATAGACATCTGGACGACGACGTACATGAAGAGGAGGGGTGATATAGACATCTGGACGACAACGTACATGAAGAGGAGGGGTGATATAGACATCTGGACGACGACGTACATGAAGAGGAGGTGTGATATAGACATCTGGACGACGACGTACATGAAGAGGAGGGGTGATATAGACATCTGGACGACGACGTACATGAAGAGGAGGGGTGATATAGACATCTGGACGACGACGTACATGAAGAGGAGGGGTGATGTAGACATCTGGACGACGACGTACATAAAGAGGAGGGGTGATATAGACATCTGGACGACGACGTACATGAAGAGGAGGGGTGATATAGACATCTGGACGACGACGTACATGAAGAGGAGGGGTGATATAGACATCTGGACGACGACATACATGAAGAGGAGGGGTGATACAGACATCTGGACGACGACGTACATGAAGAGGAGGGGTGATATAGACATCTGGACGACGACATACATGAAGAGGAGTGGTGATATAGACATCTGGACGACGACGTACATGAAGAGGAGGGGTGATATAGACATCTGGACGACGACGTACATGAAGAGGAGGGTTGATAGGAGTATCTAATGATCACGATTTACATTAGATTATTTGACCGAATGATCCCGACTGGAGAGGATCAAACGAGGCGTTGATGTTTTCACCGACTGTGTTACCATGACGACCCCGACAAACCATTCAATCCTCCACAAAACAGTTACTCAAATAACGTGGCTAGCCAACGCGGCCTGTATGTTTGTCCTGAGAACTATTTGATTATGGTTTTTTGTTTGCCTTTTGTAGAAAGGGAACTTATCAACAAACACTCCCGCCCCCACCCCCCTCCCTCCCCCCCAAAAATCTAAATACACTTAAAACTCACTTGTTCCGGTCTATGCGTCCAAGTGATAATGTAACTTTTTGGTTTGCCTTTCGCAAAAATAAAGTTGCCCAAAAAAAAAAAAAAAAAAAAAAATACAATTAACTCACTTGTTTCCGGTCGCGCCGACGTCGCGTACTGATACGTCGTCGTTTTGACCTTGAAGCACGCGAATTGACCTATCGTAGCGTTGCACTCCACCTGGCTTAGCGACGAGCGCTTCCCTTCATCCATGGGGTCAAGGCACGCATCGCCGTCAAAAAAGGAGTTGCAGACGTAGCAGGTGATTGGGTCCCTGCCCTCATACTGCTCCGGGACCACCTCAGCCTCAGGCTTAGGCTCAACAGCTGTGGTGACCGCCTGGTCGGTAGCCGGCGTGGTCGTCGCTGCGTTCACTGAAACACAATGGTTAGTTTAAAGCTGATTGTCGAGCTTTTCGCGCCAAATCTAAGCCCAGGCGATATATATAACACAAATTGCAGAAAACTCGATTGTTTCATTCTACAAATTCTGAAACTTAATAAACATCACCGTTTCGGCTATGATATGGCAAACGTGCGCGGAACTCTGTCGCGGCACTGTTACTTATAACAAAGCAGTCTGGCATGCATTGAATATAGACAAAAGAAATTTTGGCTGATTCAAGGACCGATTCTTATTTGTATTTTGATCTCTTTAGATTTGGCGGGAAATAGCTCGATAAGTAACTTTAATATCATAACGTCGTCAGTTGGTACCGCGCACTCCGCTACGGGTCATCTATCTAGGCAGATGACCTAAGGATAGTGGTTCGGTTTAAAGCATCCCTCATCGCCGTTTCACTCCCTAGATTATTTTTAGGGTCGGGCATTAAGGGTCAGGGGTCAGAGATTGGGGATTTGTGTCAGCCATTGGGGGTCAGGGAATTGATTAGGGGCCAGGGATCGAAGATTAGGGCTCACATATTAGGAGTTAGGTCTCAAGGATTAGAGATCTGGGGTCAAAGATTAGGGATTGAGGTCAGAGATTAGGGATTAGAGGTCAGAGATTGAGATGGGGGTTAGGAGTTAGGAGGGCCTATGGATTGGGACTACATCCTTAAGATATGTGCTCGATTTAAGGCCCACAGCGTGGCGCCAGGTAGCGGGTGGAACGGCGCTGAGGGACAGATAAGGCCTGTACAAACTCGTATTCGACGGGAAGCGGAAGTGACGCGTTGTGAGAACCGTTCTTACGGGCGTAGATAGGTTTTTTTTGTACGAGGGAAAATGCCTGCTCAGACGAATACCCAGAGACATACAACGCATGCCCAAGCGAAGTGAGTAGAAGGCAAAGTGCCCCGGGGTATAGGACAGCGCCAGCAACCGAACACATCACAAAGTAATTGCTTCGTGAGAAAAATGTTACTTGTTTAAAAGTACATGTACGTTGCATATCGAGCTGACCGTTGCAACGGGTGCACCAAAATAAACTTTGCTCGATGTGTCAAACGATCAAGAGATGCGGGGAAAAGGCCATTTAGACCTGATTCATCCCCCCCCCCCGCTTGTGAGCCGACTTCGTGATTCAAACATTCCAAACAGTGTCAACGGCCGCCGGCAAAGGGAAATGGCGCTCTAGACGCTTCTGTTGTCCGGTATATAGTTTGGGGCTAGGGTGCCCACTGTTGGTGGCACCGGTAGAGAACATGTGTACACAGGTTTATGACGTTTCACAACAGGCACAACTTTTTGTAGAGGGAAAATTCAAGAAGTTATTTTGGTCATTGGCAGATAATTGGTACTGGATGTGATGATTAAACAATATCAAAACAGCTCGATATGTCACTTTAACAACTTACATTTATGTAGATCTAGATATATTTTACTTGAACAAAATTGTTCAGCTCAGTAGCGAAATGCGCGCAGTCAGTCCAGCTTACTTCAGTATCACCAGCTTAGACTCGGTATCCATTGTACACCCCCCCCCCCCCCAACCACACCCTCACACCCTTCACTTACCCCAGCCCCCTCCCTCCTCCCCCTTTCTGACAAACACAAAGCACGCCACACTGGTACACGGATCTTCACGTATCCCCTTACACGCTCCCCCGGCCAGCTTGCCCCCCGGCCCGCTTGCTCTGTTGCTGTTGCTCCCCGGCCGGCCGGGCCAGCTGCATGGCGAGCCCCAGCCCCACAGGTTATCTATGCGATCCATTCCTTCCTTCCATCCCCAATCGCATTTACCTGACATCGTATTGCTGCAATGCAGGTCTACATCTAGCTATGATCTCCCCAGCGTTAGAATAACCAACGCTGGAGAGATCACAGCTAGCCTATATCTTACATCAATTTCCAATAAAATTGAGCAGTTTTCTATGCTGTTTATCGCGGCCTATGGGCAGCGACCGGGTGGCCATTATCATTATGGCTAGAATGTCCATCGCCTATACAGTATATATATATATTATACAGGCACGACTGAGGTGCGACTGATACACACACCAACACACGTGCATGTCGGGATATACTTACCTAACACCACCACAGCTAACACCGTCAACAGATGAAGCAGGAAGTCACCGCCGCGGAACGCCATGCTATTGCTGGGGGAACGCTGCAGGAAGATGCTGTACAAATTGCCTCGACTTGGCGGTTTACCTGGGCACGCCGCCTTCTGTAGCCTGCCAAATAAAACGTCCCACGAAGTAGTACAAATCGCAGCAAATGCCGCCCGTTTTGATTTCACAGCGCGTCAAGAAATAGTCCTTGTTGATGTGGAAATTATAATCCTAGAAAGTGATAGATATCAGTTGCTTACAAGTTACCCTGGAAGAGTCAGTAAGTTGCATTCAAAGTGCGGTACGTACAGTGTCCGTCGTTGTCTGCTGTACAGTACGAGCGCACCGCGGCCAAGTGGAAGACGAGGCTGATGCTGTACAAGGTGACCTGTGCGTTGAAGCCTGGGCGGCGCATCTGTCAAGGCTAACATGTGCCCCTGTATACTGGGGGATTCAGGAGCGGCGTATATCGAGGCTAACCTGTGCCACTGTAGACTGGGGGCCTCAAGAGCCGCGCACACCGAGGTTAACCTAGCTGTGCCCCAGAAACTGGGTGATACAATGAATTCATTGTTTGTTCAGTTTTCGTTTTAGGTTTTTCGTTACGACAGGCCACTTCATCACTCACTGGCTCTAGGCCAGTTCTGGTAAGGCTTGTGGCCGGTAAAGCCTCCTGTCTGTGTAGATGTTATAAGCAGTGGTGTCGTGATATCAGGAAAATTATCAACACGTTTGAAAATGGTCATAACATTAGAAAGAGTAAAATATCAATGTTTAGGAAATGCGTTTAAAGGCATGTACAGAATACAGAGTTATTGGCGGAGTGCTACCTCACTCAATGACGGAAATATGATACTCCGGCACTAATCCCCACCCACGCTTGAGTCTTGTTGTCTTAATCGTGAGTATGAGATTTGAAAATCCTAGCTGATGGTATGTACAAATTGGACGTACTCATCGCTGAAACTGACAAGAAAGTGACATGCCGCGGTGTTGTTTGTCCGACTTGTTTGTCCGACATAACGCACGTGGAAGACCTTTTTCACCACCCGATTGGATAAAAGCAACAGTGACGTCAGTGAAAAATTGACAGCCAGTAGGGAACTACGAAGTGGCCCACTAGGGGGCGGCACTGAATTGTGTGCAGCGTCTGCTGCATGAGTACCGAAAAGTTACAATGTACCCAGGTCGTGTAAACCACTCACCTAATGTAGAATGTTGTATACTAATTAATGCTAGTACATGCATGTACACTAACAAATTCTGTGTAAACCCCCCAAAACGCCAAAAGGCTTGTGGTTGCAGAAGGAGGGAAGTGGGGGAGGGGGGGGGGGTATCTAATAGCACAGCGAGTGTTACTAAGAGTGATGGGTGGAATGATGGGTGGAATGAAGGGTGAAACGATAGGTGGAATGATGGGTGAAATGATGGGTGGAATGATGGGTGGAATGATGGGTGGAATGATGGGTGGAATGATGGGTGGAATGATGGGTGGAATGATGGGTGGAATGAAGGGTGGAATGATGGGTGGAATGATGGGTGAAACGATAGATGGAATGATGGGTGAAATGATGGATGGAATGATGGGTGGAATGATTGGTGGAATGATGGGTGGAATGATGGGTGGAATGATGGCTGAAACGATGGGTGGAATGATGGGTGGAATGATGGGTGGAATGATGGGTGGAATGATGGGTGAAACGATGGGTGGAATGAAGTGTGAAACGATGGGTGGAATGATGGTGGAATGATGGGTGAAACGATGGGTGGAATGAAGTGTGAAACGATGGGTGGAATGATGGGTGGAATGATGGGTGAAACGATGGGTGGAATGAAGTGTGAAACGATGGGTGGAATGATGGTGGAATGATTGGTGGAATGATGGGTGGAATGATTGGTGGAATGATGGGTGGAATGATGGGTGGAATGATGGGTGGAATGATGGGTGGAATGATGGGTGGAATGATGGGTGAAATGATGAGTGGAATGATGGGTGGAATGATGGGTGGAATGATGGGTGGAATGATGGGTGGAATGATGGGTGGAATGATGGGTGGAATGATGGGTGGAATGATGGGTGGAATGATGGGTGGAATGATGGGTGGAATGATGGGTAGAATGATGGGTGGAATGATGGGTGGAATGATGGGTGGAATGATGGGTGGAATGATGGGTGGAATGATGGGTGGAATGATGGGTAGAATGATGGGTGGAATGATGGGTGGAATGATGGGTGGAATGATGGGTGGAATGATGGGTGGAATGATGGGTGAAATGATGAGTGGAATGATGGGTGGAATGATGGGTGGAATGATGGGTAGAATGATGGGTGAAATGATGAGTGGAATGATGGGTGGAATGATGGGTGGAATGATGGGTGGAATGATGGGTGGAATGATGGGTGGAATGATGGGTGGAATGATGGGTGGAATGATGGGTGGAATGATGGGTGGAATGATGGGTGGAATGATGGGTGGAATGATGGGTGGAATGATGGGTGGAATGATGGGTGGAATGATGGGTGGAATGATGGGTAGAATGATGTTAGGAATGATGGGTAAAACGATAGGTGGAATGATGGTGGAATGATGGGTGGAATGATGGGTGGAATGATGAGTGGAATGATGGGTGGAATGATGGGTGGAATGATGGGTGGAATGATGGGTGGAATGATGGGTGGAATGATGGGTAGAATGATGTTAGGAATGATGGGTGGAATGATGGTTGGAATGATGGGTGGAATGATGGTTGGAATGATGGGTGGAATGATGGGTGGAATGATGGGTGGAATGATGGGTGGAATGATGGGTGGAATGATGGGTGGAATGATGGGTGGAATGATGGGTGGAATGATGGGTGGAATGATGGGTAGAATGATGTTAGGAATGATGGGTAAAACGATAGGTGGAATGATGGTGGAATGATGGGTGGAATGATGGGTGGAATGATGAGTGGAATGATGGGTGGAATGATGGGTGGAATGATGGGTGGAATGATGGGTGGAATGATGGGTGGAATGATGGGTAGAATGATGTTAGGAATGATGGGTAAAACGATAGGTGGAATGATGGTGGAATGATGGGTGGAATGATGGGTGGAATGATGAGTGGAATGATGGGTGGAATGATGAGTGGAATGATGGGTGGAATGATTGGTGGAATGATGGGTGGAATGATGGGTGGAATGATGGGTGGAATGATGGTAGGAATGATGGGTGAAACGCTGGGTGGAATGATGGTGGAATGATGGGTGGAATGATGGTAGGAATGATGGGTGGAATGATGGGTAGAATGATGGGTGGAATGATGGGTGGAATGATGGGTGGAATGATGGTAGGAATGATGGGTGGAATGATGGTAGGAATGATGGGTGAAACGATGGGTGGAATGATGGTGGAATGATGGGTGGAATGATGGTAGGAATGATGGGTGGAATGATGGGTAGAATGATGGGTGGAGTGATGGGTGGAATGATGGGTGGAATGATGGGTGGAATGATGGGTGGAATGAAGGGTGGAATGATGGTGGAATGATGGGTGGAATGATGGGTGGAATGATGGGTGGAATGATGGGTGGAATGATGGGTGGAATGATGGGTGGAATGATAGGTGGAATGATGGGTGGAATGATGGGTGGAATGATGGGTGGAATGATGGGTGGAATGATGGTTGGAATGATGGGTGGAATGATGGGTGGAATGATGGGTGGAATGATGGGTGGAATGATGGGTGGAATGATGGGTGGAATGATGGGTGGAATGATGGTTGGAATGATGGGTGGAATGATGGGTGGAATGATGGGTGGAATGATGGGTAGAATGATGGGTGGAATGATGGGTGGAATGATGGGTGGAATGATGGGTGGAATGATGGGTGGAATGATGGGTGGAATGATGGGTGGAATGATGGTTGGAATGATGGGTGGAATGATGGGTGGAATGATGGGTGGAATGATGGGTGGAATGATGGGTGGAATGATGGGTGGAATGATGGGTGGAATGATGGGTGGAATGATGGGTGGAATGATGGGTGGAATGATTGGTGGAATGATTGGTGGAATGATAGGTGGAATGATATTTTATTCGATCGCGGTGAGTGTCGGAGAGTTTCTTATAATGAATAACTTGTGGGCGGCTGATTTTGCGAGCAGCGCCTAGGGCCTTCAATCTTAGTTCCTAGATATTTATAAATGTATCCTGCACATAAATATATGACACATATGTGGTGTCTTTATCACATGTGGGCAATGTTACAGGGCGAGATGGCAACTGGTGTCTATAACGACAGGTCTTTTATCCAATGTCATTTACTGGCCATATCTTAATTGTGATTGTTAAGCTCCCCCCTTGATGTATCAGTCCATTTAAAGTAATATATTCTGTAATTGTTTGTATTTCGTGGCTATGGCTGCTCGGGCGTGGGAGTGAACTTTCTCGCTCTGTCCATCCGACTGCCGGTCAGATAACTGTGCGAGCATTTGAAATGATTTGAACATCCAGAGATGATTATGAACAACTATAGAACCGGATGAACACAAAAATAACTCTCAACTGATAACCTTGGGCGTGAAATACCCAAATTATATGAAGATTGTCGAACATTTTCAACTGGTCGATTCTCCCCTTGCTTGAATCGGGCCTGCATGTGCCACTTCAGGGACCGTCTCGGAATGAACTATGGGGCGGAATAAGCGGCGTCGAAACAGTAGCGGAAAAACCCCAGAGCAGAACAGGGACAAGAAACAGAAGTTTTTGGCTTCCTGGTTGGAGTCTGAAGAGGAAGCACCATCTGATACACCTGAATTATCGCCTACAGTGAACCAAGAGATGCCAAACACGTCTGATGACACCAAGAAGTCTCTGGACAACATACTGCAATTGGTGTCCTGTCTGCCTGGCATAAGGGAAAGTATCGCCGATGTGAAGAAAGAGTTGGGAGCGCTGAGAGAGCTGGGAGAACATAGCAGCCAAAGACTAGACTCGCTTGAAAAGGAAAACGCGTTGTTACGAGAACGCCTGACAGTAATAGAAAACAAGGATAGCTCAGCGAAGTTAGACATTCTCGTGGCCAGAAATAAGGATCTCGATAAGCATATCACTGCGCTGGAGATATACACCCGGCGCGAAAACCTGGTGTTCCATGGAATCCCGGAAGCCGCATGGGGCAAGGAGGATTGCGCAAAAGTCATTAAAGACCTCATCGCAACAAAACTATGCATCGAAGGAGCGGCTGATATGAGGATACAACGCTGTCATAGGCTCGGACCCACGCCCAATTCCGGATCCCAGCGCAAGAGTTCAAGGCCGATAATTGCGCGCTTCGCTTTCTCTGAGGATCGTCAGCGCGTCTGGACAAGCAAGAAAAATCTACGCGGATCCAAGTTATTCATCGATGAGGACCACCCAAAGCTGATCCAGGACCAGCGACGCAAGCTGCTTCCCATCATGAAGGCTGCAAGGGCCGACGGCAAGCGTGCCTCGGTGATAGGGAACAAACTTTTAGTAGATGGGAAATCTTATGGGACCGACGCACTGGACACACTGCCGGAATCATGGTGTAAATATGTGAATCCGAGCGTAGATCACGGCTCACAGGCACACTTGCAGGTTGGTTCGTAATTAATCGTCACGAGTATCACCTATTGCATTGTTCAACCATTTTTGATTTTTGAGACTGTCCCCGGGTCGCCTACTGTGGTATTACACTCTGTATTTGCATAATACGTTACTTTTGTTTCACTAATGTGCTCGTCTATGTATGGTGTACGAAAGCTGCTCACATTTTGTCGGTTTCTACTCGATCTCTCAGCTGCCCCTGGCATGGCTCGATGAAGCTCAAACCAGATTAAAGGGGTGGTGCGGCGGTGCACTGACGTCCCAATGTAGGGTGCGTGTAATAAAAGGCCCAATAAGGCCTTTCGGTGTATAGGCCACAGTTCAAGCATTGTAGACGCGGTCATATTTGTCACCTGTTTTTTTTTTTCCACTGCCGATTATGTACATGGTCTGCACCGCGCGAGTTGTAAAATCGAGCGAAGTGAGCTAATGGTCACGCTGGCGCTGCGGATGTTTGCTCAGCTCAGCTCAGATCGTGTGTTATCTCATGCGTGTTTTATGTTACTTGGCTGTGCTCTGTGAGATGCAAAGTCACCTGAATGTTGTATGCTTAAAATCGGTATGCCGGATGCCTTGCGCCCGACATTTGTTGCCATGTCTATGATCCTTTTTCCTATCTTTCACTGTCCTCTTTACTTTTACAGCGAGAGTAAAAACCTTGATATGCGTTACTTGGCAAAGTTGTGCAAGGGTATATTTGGATATATTATTACACTTGTGGTTGTATTTATAATATCACGTGACCATGGCGTTGCTGCTCGAAGTTACCGCCTTTAATACCAGAGGGCTCAGAGATACCATGAAGCGAAGATGTATCTTCAGACACTTTCACACCTATTTCAGGGATTCTTTCATATTCTTGCAAGAAACACATAGCACAGAGAGTGACGAAAATGCATGGAGGCAAGAATGGGGAGGAGATATAGAGTTTTGTCACTATACCACTGAAAGCAGAGGTGTCTGTATCCTGATTCCCAACTCTCTGGATTGCACGTTAATTGATCATACGCGCGATAAAGACGGACGTTATATTATACTGCACTATAATATGGATGAGAATGAATATGTTCTGGCTAATATTTACGCCCCCACAAAGAACAATATCTCCAAACAATGTCTATTCCTGGAAGAATTCAGCGGTCAGTTGCGTAAGTTTCTGGGTATGTCACTTATAATAGGAGGCGATTTCAATGTAACTTTAAATCCAAAGCTGGACAAGAAAGGTGGAGTTGAGGAAAGCCATTCTCGATATCGGGAAAATCTACTTGAATTCTTAAATGAGTACGAGTTGTCAGATATCTGGAGAAATCAGCACACCGGTGTTAGGCAATATACTTGGTGCTCTCCAAAAGGAGCTATCAAAAGTAGGCTAGACTTTTTTCTCGTCTCCGACTTTCTGTCGCCTTTTGTGAAAGGCACTCGTATTGAAACCGCTATTAGGTCTGACCATAGGTTAATCAGTTTCCGTTTACAGGGCGGTCTGCCGCAAAAAAAGGGACCGGGATTCTGGAAGTTTAATTCTAGCCTGTTAGGAGAGAAAACATATGTCTCAGAAATGAATGAGCTCTTAATGGTTGCTACGAAGAAATACGCCGATGTTGAAGATAAAGGTTTAAAATGGGACATGATTAAATGTGAGATTAGAAGTCACACATTAGCTTTTTCTAAGTCTCGAGCTAAAAGGCTCAGAAATCGCGAGACAGAGTTGCTGCGCGAGGTAAATGTACTTGAGTCCAACTCAGATGCCGACAACTCCGCTACAGATGTTGAACATCTGTGTTCTTTAAAAACTGAGCTAGAAGAAATAGCTAAAGAGCGAACGAAAGGAGCCCTTGTCATGTCAAAAGCCAACTGGGCGGAACATGGCGAAAAATCTTCCAAATACTTCCTGGGCCTATGTCGGAGAAATTATAGGAATAAGTGTGTGACCAAACTTAAGCTTGAGAACGGGAAAGCCATAACCAACCCAGTTGGAATACTAAAAGAGGAATTTACCTTCTTCCAGGCGTTGTACACCTCTCGACGGGTAAATTTGTCGCAAGCCAAATATGAGCCGCTCAAATCTTTATTTTTAGAAAACCCTGATATTCCCAAACTAAACCCAGAAAACCAGTCAGCCCTGGAGGGACGACTCACCAGCGCTGAATGCGGCACAGCGCTGCAGGATTGCAAACCTAACAAAAGCCCTGGGACGGACGGTCTAACATACGAGTTCTACAAGTTTTTTTGGCGGTACATATCAGCATTCGTAACGGATAGCCTAAATTACGCGTTTGATAACGGGAGACTCTCCACGGAACAAAAGCGTGGGCTCATCTCCCTCTTACCAAAGAAAGACAAAGATCGGACGCTATTAAAAAATTGGAGACCAATTTCTCTTCTCAACTCAGATTACAAGATCGGGGCTAAAGCCATAGCCAAGAGACTTCAGACCCACCTCCCCTCTCTCGTGAGCCCCGATCAAACTGGTTATATCAAAGGGAGATATATCGGGGAAAACATCAGGCAGATAACTGACATAATGAATATCACGAGCTTAAGGCGAATACCGGGTCTCATTCTCCTAATTGACTTTGAAAAGGCATTCGACTCCATAGAATGGCCTTATATAGACGAAGCTTTATGTTCTTTCAACTTTGGTGGTAATTTCCGCAAGTATGTAAGAACTCTTTATGGAGATAGCATTAGTAGTGTATTGAATAACGGATTTATTTCAGACTGGTTCACACTTGAGAGAAGTGTCAGACAAGGTTGCCCTCTCGCGCCCTTTTTATTCGTCTTAAGTGTAGAGTTATTAGCTATTGCCATACGGAGGGACAAACAAATTAATGGTATAAACTGTGGTTTCATAACCTCGAAACTTGCACAACTCGCAGACGACACTACCTGCTTTCTAGCGGATGTGGACTCAGCGAAAAGACTATTAACCCTTCTAAACCATTATGCACAGTTATCTGGTCTACGCTGTAATCTAGATAAGACTGAGGCTATTTGGATAGGGGCCAATTCTGGCAAACCGCCTGGAGATCTTCCAGTTAGATGGTCATCAGCGAACAACTTCAGCACGTTAGGTATTAAGCTTAGCCCAGATGAAGTTGAAATGGCTCATCTGAATTTAGGAACACAAGTGGACAAACTAAAGAAATGCTTGAATATGTGGAAAATGCGGAATCTCACACTTATTGGACGGATCTTGATTGTTAAAACGCTTGCCATTCCTAAGCTCGTTTATGTATTGTCAAATATGCATGTCCCGCCTACCATTGTAAAAAACATTCAAAGTCTGGTTAATTCGTTTGTGTGGAAAAATGCAAGGCCAAAGGTCAAGCTTGATATATTATCGCAACCAATTAATAAAGGAGGCATGAAAATGCCCATCCTGGAAGTAAAGTTAGCATCTCTCCAACTGGGTTATGTCAAGAAATTGTATAACGGGGACGCTAAGGTTTGGAAGGAATGCCTTCAAGCATACTTCCCCCAGATGGGTATACAAGACCTGTTCAATACTAAATGCTGCATACCCGATATGTATTTAGAATGTGTACCTTTATTTTATAAAGATATTCTATCAGCATGGGCGAAGCTTAAAGCTCACTTTGTGCCAGAGAGTATTCCGGACATTCGACAAGAAGTACTGTGGTTTAACCCGTTCATACAGATTGGCAACGAGTCGGTCCTCTACGGCAAGTGGTATAATTGTGGTATTGTTAAAATTAATGACATAGTTGGAAATGACAATTGTTTTTTGTCCGAGGTTGAACTGGTAGAGAAATATGGGGTACATTTACACTTTCTGGAGTATTATAGTATTAGACAAGCAATTCCTCGTGGCTGGAGAACACGCCTGCAAAATAGAAACTGTCTCCAGTCCTTGCACCATTTGGATCTGTTATCTCTTTCGTGTAAATCTCTCTACGATATACTTTCTTCTCGCCCATTAAGTTGTGTACAGATGAACAAGTGGCTTGATGCATTTTCGTTCCACGAATCAGATTGGGGCAAAATATGTTCCCTGCCTTTTAAATGTACCTTTGAAACCAAACTACAATCCCTTCAATATTCAATTCTTTACAGGTTTGCTCCCCACAACAAATATCTAAACACAATTGGGCTGGCGGAGAGTGGTTTGTGTGATTCATGCTCAGAGGTAGATACACTCATTCACAGATTCAGCGACTGTATCGCAGTACGTAGATTCTGGAATGCCCTCACAGAGTGGTGGCACCTAGCCACATCTGATACTGTAGCCGCTTCTACTAAGACAATCATTTTAGGATCCTACGATCAACCGGTCTATTCCATAAATAGTGCGTTCCTTTTAGCCAAATATTATATTCACGTATGTAAGTGTAAATCTGAGCCTATCAGGCTAAATTCTTATATATCCAAGCTAAAATATCATATAACAAACGAGCAGTATATCCTGTGTAAAAAAAATCAGTTAAAAGTCTTCATGTCTCGATGGGAGAAACTTTTATTTCTTATATCCTAATTGCCATGTATGTGTTAATGTATTACCACAATCTCTTCTCATGTCTGTAACGCATCAAGGAAATAAAAAAAAAAAAAAAAAAAAAAAAAAAAAAAAAAACTTCTGCTCCGGTGAACAAATTTGCTTCTCTCCGGATACCCCCACAGGCTTTCAGGATTTACATTCAAGACAGAATATACTTGTTTGACACGGAGAAGAGTATGGTAATACAAACAATTACAGAATATATTACTTTAAATGGACTGATACATCAAGGGGGGAGCTTAACAATCACAATTAAGATATGGCCAGTAAATGACATTGGATAAAAGACCTGTCGTTATAGACACCAGTTGCCATCTCGCCCAGAAGCAAATTTGTTCACCGGAGCAGAAGTTAGTGGCCGGCTTGATATCTTTGCGCGCTTGTTCGCTGTTCGGTATTCTGTGTGATGTCGACCGCGGCTCGCTAAGACGTTCGCGCGCGATATAAACAAGGCATATCACCCTGGCGGCTGAGATTGTATGGTTCAAATGGACGGTTCCAGTCGGCTCTCGATTCTCGGTAAGAGCACCATGCAGCAAGCAGCGGCCCGGTGAGCAACACACAGGGTAGGGGTGTAAGGTAGGGGGTGGGTGTGGATAAGGGCAGGAGTGTGCGCCAGTGATGCGCATCAAAGGCAGAATGCGTGTGTGTATTGGTGGGCATGGAGAAGGCCGGGGTGGGGGCGGCGAGAGGGGGGTCGCGTTAGGCGAGCAGAAACGCCGTATAGTTTACCATTGCAATGGTATTTTAGTCGATTTACGCAAAAGTGTTAACACGGCGAATTTTAGCCATAATTTTCCCTGAAGGGCGATACAATTCCTCGGTGTCCTATGCCATTTTTTAAGTTTGTACGGTCAATATTGAGGGCACCGTGAATTTCATTAATTTTAAATTGAAATGACCCGTTACGTGATAACCACCAGTCCGAGTTTAGTACAATTTTAAACATAAGGTCCTAATTTATACCCCAGTCTGTGGTAAATATTGGAGGGCGATAGCTTAAAAATTGAAAAAGTTGGGTTCGAACCTCCAACTTCCAGGCGCTCTAGCACCGTTATGTTGCGCACTCCGGGTTCAAGCTGAGTATGGATTTGGCATAAGCTACGTCACCTCTATCCATCAGGGCAAGTTTGGTACTCAGATGTCTTTTAGTTTTTGAGCTACAACCGAGCACTTTACATTTACAATAGTCAAGGACACGACTATGACCCTTGACCCAGGTTGCTGAAATGTAATCAATTTTAAGATACAACCTTAAGTAATCTTTGTGTCGAAGATGAGTTGCGTGGCTTGTTTTGGTTTCTATGGTTTCTTGGTTTCTATGTTTTGGGCTCATGGTAGATTTCAAAAATGTCTTACCATTGGGCCATTTTTGCGTTGCTATGGAAACAAAAAGTAACCGTCCGATTGCATTCACCTTGCACATAATTGATAAGGCCGACCCCTAGGTAGCCTGTACCAAGAAGCGTGAGTCTATGTGCATTTTAACTGCACCGAACATGGAAAAAAGTAAAATTTGTATCTTTCATAATGGGATTTTCCGTTGCCTTGGAAACGAATACTGCGAGTTCGATCGCCGTGCTTTTTGGCAAAATCTATCTAGGGAGCGGACCGAATGACACTGCCAAGCGGCGTTGAGATACCTGTATGGCAAGTTGTCGAAATCGGGGGACAAAGACTTCCATTGGCTCATGATGGGGACTTTCGTCGCCTTGGAAACGGACACTATTGATGGGATCACCATAATTTTTGACATACGGTACCTGAGTGGAACCATTACTGTCCCTGCAAAGTCTCATGGCAATCGCTTTGAGATTTAAGGAAAAAAAATTGTGAAATTTTTCAAAGCCTGTAGCGTAAAAACTATTGCTCCTACGTAAAATTAGATAGTGATAACGAGAAAGATATTCAGGAGCTGAGTATATAGCCACTAATTTCGTGTTTCTAGCTGTAATATTAAGCGAGTTAGACAGGGAAATGTGTTTTGGACCTATGAAGTCACCGTGACATTGACGTCGGACCGATTTTACCCGGCAACGAACTTGACCTTGAGATTGAGATTAGACTTCTGGCATCTGTTGGCGAAGTTCGACAACGATAGCTGCAAGTGTTCGACAATTATCGCGCGGACAGACAGACAGACACACACACACACACAAACAGAACTGACCGACATGATGGCGATTTTCGCCATAATAAACCGCGCAATTTTATGTTCAAGTTGTTGTTTTACAGACTCAAAGAGATATAAAACATATGCATCATAATTTGGAGATACTTTTAGCCTTAGGCTGCTTTAAATCAATCTGAACATACATGTATATAAAAGTGGTCGATTAGGTATCCATCTCCAAACTTGTAGGGGTCAACCAGGCCCTCCCCATTGAGCAAGCCTTGGCAGCAAGATACTCAATTGAAATCGGTACTGACAAATGTTGATTCAATATACGATGAAGAGATATGTCGATTCAAATGTTGAAGGTCACCCGGGCGGCGCATCTGTCAAGGCTAACCTGTGCCCCTCTACACTGGGGGATTCAAGCTCCGATGTCTACCAAGGCTAAGCTGTGACCCGATAACTTTAGTATGCTTACCGGGTGAATGTTGGTTGGTTGATGTTTATTCATAGACTTTCAGGGTTGCACAATTTGAAAAAAAAATCGTCGTTGTGTATCCAGAAGCAATGCGTCCGCCGTTTTCCAAGATAGCGGACAAGACGTAAAGCCAGCAATAATACTCGGAGGCAAGACCTCAAAAGTTAACTCACTGATAGAACGAGTATGGGAGCCGCATCTGGCCTCTAACCTGTCCCTTGACCGCCCCCACCACCACCACCTCCACCCCGCTATAGCTATAACTCCGTAGTACATGTCATAATGATAGAGAGGAGCCATGCCTCCGATATTAGCGCTTCAAGTACTGTTTGTGAAAGTGCCTATGCGTGACCTAGAGCCATCAGTATGTTGGTGTTATTATACTTAAAGTTGCATGTCGAGTTCTTTCCCGCCAAAACTAAGCCCAGCCGAAATTTATATCAAAATTTGCAGAAAACTCGATTGTTCCATTCCATAAATTCAGAAACCTGACTGATAAACCTCGCCGTTTCGGCTGTGGTGTGGCAAACGTGTCTATCCCGCGACACCACAGCACTCTGTCGCGGCACTGCTACTTATAACAAAGCATCGCGAAGCACTCAAACTGATGACGTTTACCACTGAAATGAAAATTTGTGGTAAATTGATATCACGGGCAAGGCTAAGAGACACTATTTGGCAGTCTGGCATGGGTGGAGTATAGACAAAGCCAATCTTGAATGATTCAAGGACTGATTCTTATTTGTATTTTGACCTCTTTAGTTTTGGCGGGAATTAAGAGCTCCACATGCAACTTTAAGGAGTAATGGCTATTAGACATGACAAAAGAAAAGTAAGATGGCCGATTGGGAACAAATCATTTCGTAAACTCAGGCGACCCCAGCTGGCCGACGGCAGGCGCGACCCCACGACCTTTTCTGATGTTTCAAATGAGAATATTGTCTATTATACGTGAAATTTCAATATGATTAACATGTCTTATTATTCAACAACATTGCCACACTGGTGGACATCATGTGTTAAAGTACTGCTACGACGTCGTCCTATTGTCTAAACTGTACATTAAGTTTCAAGAATGTACTGTTTTTGCGAGCTGATAAATTGAGATTGACTCAACGAGACCAAACTATATTCCAGTTGAACAATCTTCCTTCAATGTTACGGAATCGACCATCGCAGTCAATGCCAATCATGAGCAATAAGTGAGCTTCTCTGAAACATCTCACAACCACAATGGATGATGAACTGGACGCGTGACGCCCGATGGAATGCTCTCGCAAAAACATACACATTTCTCTTTAAAACAAGCGTAGGTCACGAAATTCAATCTTAGAAACTGAAATTGAGATCATGTGTAATTCTTATGCAAAGTACATACCGACACTTCCTGATATCCTTCAGTAATCACATAAGAGTTCAGAGTTCATTTCATTTATTTAACCAAAACAAATACATCTGTTGTTACATGAATACATACGCATTACAGAGGTATTGCAGGTTAGGAGACACAGGCTAAGATTAATTAATCGCTAACGCCTGGCCACTTTATCATATCAGTTCACACAAAAAAAATGCTTAGATGGCGGAACACGCAAATAGAACATAAAAACAAACAAAACGTATCATACAGAGGGTAAACGTTTGGACTAAATTTTAACGAACCACCCCCATCCTTAGACCCCCCCTCTCCAAAACAAACACTTACCCCTCCATAAATAAATGTTAATAATAGCATATGTAGCAGTTTTCAATGGTACAGTCGTAGGAGTAATTATCTAGAATAATGATTTTGTTGTAGTTTGCGAATCCATGTATGCTGTGCGTGTCTATTTTAGAGAGAACACTGGTGGGCTCATTATTAATTAGATCAACAAGACTATGTCTGATACACTTAAGGGCAAAGGAATGTCTGGCTCTACTGGTAAAGACATACGATTTACGTCTGGTATTATGATGGTGTATATCACAAAGCGAAGTAAGCGGTAGATTCAAAAAGTATTCTGGAAGAATTCCCTTCTTTTGTTTGTAATAGAATTTTAGCAGCTGTAGTTTATGTATGTCTATTATCTTTAGGCATCGCAGTTGTTTAAACAGAGGCTCGGAGTGCGCATTCCATTTACTTAGCGTAATAGCCCTCATTGCTTTTTTTCTGTAATCTAAACAAACTGGTGTTGTCATAACCCCATAGCAGGACCCCTGTTGTTATATGAGGCAGAATCAATGAATTATACAGGCTTAGTAAAACGTGTTCGGGAAGGATATGTTTCAGTCTACGCATAATGCCAATGGATTTGTTTATTTTGTTTGCAATTTTTCTTACATGATTATGCCACTTAAGATGTTTATTTATGGTGATACCCAACAGATTGAATTCATCAACACACATTTGCCTTCTCGTGAATCCCACAAAACTCATTTTTGCAAAGCATATCCTATCCATCAACAACGCGCTTCACGTGGTGTTCCTTGTTGTAAACCCAATCGCAACATCGCTGCATATCATATCCTTTTAGTATCCGATAAGTTGCACGATTGCATCATATTCCATTTTTAAATGACCATACTCGTCTGTGTAAAATCCACTGGTGACGTCACTCTATTGTCCTCTCACGACATTATTTAACTCTAATGTAGTGTGTTTGAGTCATAAGGACGTGGATTTTACATAAGTTAATGACCTCGGAAAACGACATTACTGGATAACAATGGGTCCTCGGGCTTCGCCCTCGGACTCCATTATTATCCGGTAATGTCGTGTTCCTCGGACATTAACTTATACATAATGACACATGATCCATGTAAAGTAGCATACGCGCCTTGATTCGGAACACGACTACATTCTTGCAATGTGAAACTAACTTGTGGCTGCAGGATCCGACGCTTCTTCCATGTTAGGGCAAACCATTGTTTTTAGCTTAGCTCACGTATGACTCAAATCTACCATTTTCTACAATAAGACATTTCGTGGGTTTTAAGAAGGAAGATGGACCGGCTTCATTTAGCTATGTTATTGTTTTTGGAAGCTAGAGTTGCAATGTACATTTTAAAAGGACTCACATTCACGCTACCGGAAAAAATAGTGACCGTACTTTGAGCCAGAGAATACCCGTGTAACAGTTCATTCTTAAAAAGATATGTACTCGGCTTGCGCCTCGTACATTCTTTTTCAAGAATGTACTATTACATGGGCATTCTCCTTACCAGAATACTGTGGAAGTTATGAGCTCTCTTGGTGGAAGCTTGCTGTATGGGCGGCTGGTCGTTATAATTGTGAATCGACCGACCGCGTTGTCTATTATTGTGGACTTAGATTCATCGCCAGTATGTGTGCACTCGATTGAGGTCAACCAACGGTCTGAATCAATAGAATTCACTGACTGACCGGGCGGCAAAGACCCTGGGAGTGATATCGAACGCACGTGTGTTGTTGTCGATTCTGACTCAAAAGGTATGGACAAATAAATGCTCCGAATGTTCGTCGACACGGTTGTTTGGATCAGTGGAGTTCAGCAGGGGGTCAATGACATAGATCTACGGCTATCTCCAAACAGAAGTTTGAATAAATAATTTGCAATATATTTATTGTTGCCAACCTGTATAGTTGAATGAGTAATGATATACACCATTTAATTGAATGTCGTATTTTCTAATTGGATGGGGAGCGTTGATTTTCACATACACCATATACTAGCTGTGGTCATTTAGTTAAGTTAGTGTCTTTCATAAACTATATTGGATGATGAGTTAAAGATACATTAAGCCGAAACTGCCGCTGCGTGACCGGAAAAAAATGTCTCATGTATATACGGCGTCATTGACATGCAAGTCAGAATTGACAAGGCAGGTGAGAACTGACAACCACATAATTACGTACTATAGATCGTCCCTTATCAACTCTTTTGCAACTTTTCATAGAAAGAATGAAATATCGGCGTTTAGGAAAAGCGCGTAATTGCCTGTAACGGTTACAGCATTCCGAGCTATCGGCACGTACGGAACAACTGGCCCCAGCAGAAGGTCCCGGCAAGACGATATCCTCGCATTGTTTATTGCTACCCGACTCAATGGAGGTAGTCTGTGGGGCGCGGCCTCACGCTCGCAAGCCTCTATGGGACTCCGCGCGGACGGACGGCTTGGGCAGACAACCATTGGAGGAAGAATTCAACAGAGAACTACGCAATGGCCCTCTGAAGGGCAGCACCGGGTTGTGCAGAGCGTCTGCTGCATGAGTGACTCGACGGGTGGAATAATGGGTGGAATGATGGGCGGAATGATGGGTGGAGTGATGGGTGGAATGATGGGTGGAGTGATGGGTGGAATGATGGGTGGAATGATGGGTGAGATGATGGGTGGAATGATGGGTGGAATGATGGGTGGAATGATGGGTGGAATGATGGGTGGAATGATGGGTGGAATGATGGGTGGAATGATGGGTGGAATGATGGGTGGAATAATGGGTGGAATGATGGGTGGAGTGATGGTTGGGATGATGGGTGGAGTGATGGTTGGGATGATGGGTGGAGTGATGGTTGGGATGATGGGTGGAGTGATGGTTGGGATGATGGGTGGAGTGATGGTTGGGATGATGGGTGGAGTGATGGTTGGGATGATGGGTGGAGTGATGGTTGGGATGATGGGTGGAGTGATGGGTGGAATGATGGGTGGAATGATGGGTGGAATGATGGGTGGAATGATGGGTGGAATGATGGTTGGGATGATGGGTGGAATGATGGGTGGAATGATGGGTGGAATGATGGGTGGAATGATGGGTGGAATGATGGGTGGAATGATGGGTGGAATGATGGGTGGAATGATGGGTGGAATGATGGGTGGAATGATGGGTGGAATGATGGGTGGAATGATGGGTGGAGTGATGGGCGGAATGATGGGTGGAATGATAGGTGGAATGATGGGCGGAATGATGGGTGGAGTGATGGGTGGAATGATGGGTGGAATGATGGGTGGAATGATGGGTGGAATGATGGGCGGAATGATGGGTGGAATGATGGGTGGAATGATGGGTGGAATGATGGGTGGAATGATGGGTGGAATGATGGGTGGAATGATGGGTGGAGTGATGGGTGGAATGATGGGTGGAATGATGGGTGGAGTGATGGGCGGAATGATGGGTGGAGTGATGGGTGGAATGATGGGTGGAATGATGGGTGGAATGATGGGTGGAATGATGGGTGGAATGATGGGTGGAGTGATGGGCGGAATGATGGGTGGAATGATGGGTGGAATGATGGGTGGAATGATGGGTGGAATGATGTGTGGAATGATGGGTGGAATGATGGGTGGAGTGATGGGTGGAGTGATGGGCGGAATGATGGGTGGAATGATGGGTGGAATGATGGGTGGAGTGATGGGTGGAATGATGGGTGGAATGATGGGTGGAATGATGGGTGGAATGATGGGTGGAATGATGGGTGGAATGATGTGTGGAATGATGGGTGGAATGATGGGTGGAGTGATGGGTGGAGTGATGGGCGGAATGATGGGTGGAATGATGGGTGGAATGATGGGTGGAATGATGGGTGGAATGATGGGTGGAATGATGGTGGAATGATGGGTGGAATGATGGGTGGAATGATGGGTGGAATGAAGGGTGGAATGATTGGTGGAATGATGGGTGGAATGATGGGCGGAATGATGGGTGGAGTGATGGGTGGAATGATGGGTGGAATGATGGGTGGAATGATGGGCGGAATGATGGGTGGAGTGATGGGTGGAATGATGGGTGGAATGATGGGTGGAATGATGGGTGGAATGATGGGCGGAATGATGGGTGGAATGATGGGTGGAATGATGGGTGGAATGATGGGTGGAATGATGGGTGGAATGATGGGTGGAATGATGGGTGGAATGATGGGTGGAATGAAGGGTGGAATGATTGGTGGAATGATGGGTGGAATGATGGGCGGAATGATGGGTGGAGTGATGGGTGGAATGATGGGTGGAATGATGGGTGGAATGATGGGTGGAATGATGGGCGGAATGATGGGTGGAGTGATGGGTGGAATGATGGGTGGAATGATGGATGGAATGATGGGTGGAATGATAGGTGGAATGATGGGTGGAATGATGGGTGGAATGATGGGTGGAATGATGGGTGGAATGATGGGTGGAATGAAGGGTGGAATGATGGGTGAAACGATGGGTGGAATGATGTGTGGAATGATGTGTGGAATGATGGGTGGAATGATGGGTGGAATGATGGGTGGAGTGATGGGTGGAATGATGGGTGGAATGATGGGTGGAATGATGGGTGGAATGATGGGTGGAATGATGGGTGGAATGATGTGTGGAATGATGGGTGGAATGATGGGTGGAGTGATGGGTGGAGTGATGGGCGGAATGATGGGTGGAATGATGGGTGGAATGATGGGTGGAGTTATGGGTGGAATGATGGGTGGAATGATGGGTGGAATGATGGGTGGAATGATGGGTGGAATGATGGGTGGAGTGATGGGCGGAATGATGGGTGGAATGATAGGTGGAATGATGGGCGGAATGATGGGTGGAGTGATGGGTGGAATGATGGGTGGAATGATAGGTGGAATGATGGGTGGAATGATGGGCGGAATGATGGGTGGAATGATGGGTGGAATGATGGGTGGAATGATGGGTGGAATGATGGGTGGAATGATGGGTGGAATGATGGGTGGAATGATGGGTGGAATGATGGGTGGAATGATGGTGGAATGATGGGTGGAATGATGGGTGGAATGATGGGTGGAATGAAGGGTGGAATGATTGGTGGAATGATGGGTGGAATGATGGGCGGAATGATGGGTGGAGTGATGGGTGGAATGATGGGTGGAATGATGGGTGGAATGATGGGCGGAATGATGGGTGGAGTGATGGGTGGAATGATGGGTGGAATGATGGGTGGAATGATGGGTGGAATGATGGGCGGAATGATGGGTGGAATGATGGGTGGAATGATGGGTGGAATGATGGGTGGAATGATGGGTGGAATGATGGGTGGAATGATGGGTGGAATGATGGGTGGAATGAAGGGTGGAATGATTGGTGGAATGATGGGTGGAATGATGGGCGGAATGATGGGTGGAGTGATGGGTGGAATGATGGGTGGAATGATGGGTGGAATGATGGGTGGAATGATGGGCGGAATGATGGGTGGAGTGATGGGTGGAATGATGGGTGGAATGATGGATGGAATGATGGGTGGAATGATAGGTGGAATGATGGGTGGAATGATGGGTGGAATGATGGGTGGAATGATGGGTGGAATGATGGGTGGAATGAAGGGTGGAATGATGGGTGAAACGATGGGTGGAATGATGTGTGGAATGATGTGTGGAATGATGGGTGGAATGATGGGTGGAATGATGGGTGGAATGATGGGCGGAATGATGGGTGGAATGATGGGTGGAATGATGGGCGGAATGATGGGTGGAATGATGGGTGGAATGATGTGTGGAATGATGGGTGGAATGATGGGTGGAATGATGAGTGGAATGATGGGTGGAATGATGGGTGGAATGATGGGTGGAATGATGGGTGGAATGATGGGTGGAATGATGGGTGGAATGATGGGTGGAATGATGGGTGGAATGATGGGTGGAATGATGGGTGGAATGATGGGTGGAATGATGGGTGGAATGATGGGTGGAATGATAGGTGGAATGATGGGTGGAATGATGGGTGGAATGATGGGTGGAATGATGGGTGGAATGATGGTGGAATGATGGGTGGAATGATGGGTGGAATGATGGGTGGAATGAAGGGTGGAATGATTGGTGGAATGATGGGTGGAATGATGGGCGGAATGATGGGTGGAGTGATGGGTGGAATGATGGGTGGAATGATGGGTGGAATGATGGGTGGAATGATGGGCGGAATGATGGGTGGAGTGATGGGTGGAATGATGGGTGGAATGATGGGTGGAATGATGGGTGGAATGATAGGTGGAATGATGGGTGGAATGATGGTGGAATGATGGGTGGAGTGATGGGTGGAATGATGGGTGGAATGATGGTGGAATGATGGGTGGAGTGATGGGTGGAATGATGGGTGGAATGATGGTGGAATGATGGGTGGAGTGATGGGTGGAATGATGGGTGGAATGATGGATGGAATGATGGGTGGAATGATGGGTGGAATGATGGGTGGAATGATGGGTGGAATGATGGGTGGAATGAAGGGTGGAATGAAGGGTGGAATGATGGGTGAAACGATGGGTGGAATGATGGGTGGAATGATGGGTGGAATGATGGGTGGAATGATGGGTAGAATGATGGGTGGAATGATGGGTGGAATGATGGGTGGAATGATGGGTGGAATGATGGGTGGAATGAAGGGTGGAATGATGGGTGAAACGATTGGCGGAATAATGGGTGGAATGATGGGTGGAATGATGGGTGGAATGATGGGTGGAATGATGGGTGGAATGACGGGTGGAATGATGGTGGAATGATGGGTGGAATGATGGGTGGAATGAAGGGTGGAATGATGGGTGAAACGATTGGCGGAATAATGGGTGGAATGATGGGTGGAATGATGGGTGGAATGATGGGTGGAATGATGGGTGGAATGATGGGTGGAATGATGGGTGGAATGAAGGGTGGAATGATGGGTGAAACGATTGGCGGAATAATGGGTGGAATGATGGGTGGAATGATGGGTGGAATGATGGGTGGAATGATGGGTGGAATGATGGGTGAAACGATGGGTGGAATGATGGGTGGAATGATAGGTGGAATGATGGGTGGAATGATGGGTGGAATGATGGGTGGAATGATGGGTGGAATGATGGGTGGAATGATGGGTGGAATGATGGGTGAAATGCTGGGTGGAATGATGGTTGGAATGATGGGTGGAATGATGGGTGGAATGATGGGTGGAATGATGGGTGGAATGATGGGTGGAATGATGGGCGGAATGATGGGTGAAACGATGGGTGGAATGATGGGTGGAATGATAGGTGGAATAATGGGTGGAATGATGGGTGGAATGATGGGTGGAATGATGGGTGGAATGATGGGTGGAATGATGGGTGGAATGATGGGTGAAATGCTGGGTGGAATGATGGTTGGAATGATGGGTGGAATGATAGGTGGAATAATGGGTGGAATGATGGGTGGAATGATGGGTGGAATGATGGGTGGAATGATGGGTGAAATGCTGGGTGGAATGATGGTTGGAATGATGGGTGGAATGATGGGTGGAATGATGGGTGGAATGCTGGGTGGAATGATGGTTGGAATGATGGGTGGAATGATGGGTGGAATGATGGGTGGAATGATGGGTGAAATGATGGGTGGAATGATGGGTGGAATGATGGGTGGAATGATGGGTGGAATGATGGGTGGAATGATGGGTGGAATGATGGTTGGAATGATCGGGGCTCTTTTGGGCCATTTTTGGAATCGTCTCTCAGGCATCACGGCGCACCCAGGGAACCCACCGCCCCCCCCCTCCCCCCAGACGGTTTCTTTCACGTCGCACCGTTACAATATTGTTACTAAAAGGCCCACTAGATGAAAGAGCAATTCATCAGCTAACTACGATAAGGCTCACAAGATGGCCGCACTATATGCGTGTTGTGCCGGCCTGGACCAAATGGAAGCAAAAGACAAACGATGTCGCGTAGGGAGTGGGATACCAAAGAATTGTACCTAACCTTGGGGCTCTACCCGCTGAACATGCTAAATGACCGAAACCTGTCGGGCGCGGTGAACTGGAAAACATATCCACACGAGCGGCCTTCGCATTTTGCAACACAAAAAATAACTCTTCTATGGTTTTCTTCCAGGGGTCGACGCTTTATATTACCGTAAACTCATTCACCGGAGGAGCTGGAGCGGAGAATAATGGCTCGTACGATTTGATTTCGTTACCGGGGGATTCACCAAGTTTGACGACAGGGGGCTGGGGGGGATCTACTGAAAACTGGCGACCGGGGGAGGGGAGTCCTCCGCGCCTCAGATGGTCATAGATGTTGCATTGAAAAACGGTATACTTCATCAAAAAAAAAGGGGGGGGGGGTCCGGACCATCTAGACCCCCCTCTGGATCCGCCCTTGAATTGTTGTGTGCACATAAAGGCAAAATTGGGGCAAGAACCCTCTCGAGAAAATGGCAATGGAGTTGGATGAAACGTGCTCCAATTTCCGGTGCCAGCCCGACCCATGGCCACGTCTGGATCAGCAGCTCAGTCTGCTCACCAACTGGGCCAGGGAGGCCCCCCTAACCCCCCCCCTCGCCAAGCGTTGAATAATGAGGCTCGGCGGGTAGTCCTTCCCTACCATAGGCTTCAGAACTACAGACCCTGGTGCGACTGAAGCGAATGCTTTGAATGTTATGGATCTACGTCTGGTTTCTGAATTTGTGTGTGTGACATATATTATTGTGTTTATTCGATTGGCATACTTTCGCAATATCTTCACCAGCCCAGAACG
Source organism: Arenicola marina (assembly GCA_964019135.1). NCBI lineage: Eukaryota > Metazoa > Annelida > Polychaeta > Arenicolidae > Arenicola > Arenicola marina. The sequence continues at coordinate 22,120,791 of OZ025258.1, read as the reverse complement.
GCGAATCGATCAGGTTATCGACGTGGCTTGTCTACGTGTATAGGGGTCTGGAAGCGGGATCCGGTGTCCAGCGTCGATTTTTCAAAATTCTCATTGTCGAATGTCGATTTTTCATGACGCTCTGTGTCGTTTTTTCAAAAATCTGTTTCGGTGTCGCTTTTTCAGATCCTCATTGTCGAAATTTGGGGGTCAATGTCGAATGTCGGTCTTTCACATATGCTTGACAGGTGTCGCGCGTCGCCATTTGCCCCTTCCGGGCCCCTGTGTATATAGTTTTTCTATAGTGCAGAAAACCAGTTGTTCTGGCTTGCACTTGGATTCATTCTCACCGTGACGCCTCAGGGTAAGTTAAAGCTAATTTAATCGCTTTCTGCACCGAAAGTTTACATCTTAAAATTAAATTGGCGAATGTTAACGCTTCGTTTCGCTTCGTCGACTGCTAAGAAGAAAAAAATTAAGGCAACCCGCCCCCAGCAATGTCAAGCAGCGCGCCATTTTGCCGGGAGCAGTGACGCATATTGTGACTATTCGTATGGCGCCGCCTTACGTTATAACTCGCGGAGAGAGAGATCAGGACCGCGATTTACAGATGAACGGCGGCAGTTCTAAGCCGCGCAGTAGCGCAAGATCTTAGTGTTTCATGGAAAATTACCGTCCAAACAAATTGATATATGTCTTGCGACGATTGACTCCGCAACAATGCCATGATTGGAATCGCAGCTATTTGTATTAGCGATTATCACGCGCTCTTGTTTTGCTCACACAATAGGCGTAATTTCCGGTTTGAATAAATTAGAATATATCGCCTCTTGATTGGTCAATCGCGGACACGCCTCCAAAAAGCGCTGCCGCCTGTGGGGGGGGGGGGGGGGGGTGGGGGGAATCAGACCTGGCGGTTACTTCTAAATGTTATTGTGAGCTACAGATAGAACAAAAAATTCTGTAATTTGGAGGATAGACAATTAGGTATTATATGAATCGGTAAAGCAGCGTTAGAGGCCAGGCTGGCGGTTCCCCTTAATAAGACTGTATTTGGTTACGTTGTTCCCAGTGTCTAGTATTGCATTACGGGTTGACACTGGCGTCGAATATTCATGATCAGGACCGAAACCGCCTTGCTGAAATCAAAGTTCGTATCTGGCTCGCTGAGGTCAGTTAGGGGTCTTGAAAGTGGGAGGCGGCATGCATATAATTCTGCTACACCCCCCCCCCCCAACACCCCCGCTGCACGCACTCTCAGTCTGCCCGGGGACAGCGCCGGGTGTCAACACTAATTTTATGCCGTAACCAAACAGGTGGATAGAATGTTTTAGGCCAAAGTTTGCACATACGGGCCAAACCAACTGAGCTGTGCATTGTAACGCAATCCGCGGTCTGAAGTAAACAACTGACATAAGGATTGTAACCAGACTGAATCAGACAGGTATTAATGTCTTTCAACCGACAGGAGGGAGGCCTTATTGCAGCCAGACTGAATCAGACAGGTATTATTGTCTTTAAACCGACAGGAGGGAGGTCTTATTGTAGCCAGACTGAATCAGACAGGTATTATTGTCTTTCAACCGACAGGAGGGAGGCCTTATTGTAGACAGACCGAATCAGACAGAGACAGGTATTATTGTCTTTAAACCGACAGGAGGGAGGCCTTATTGCAGCCAGACTGAATCAGACAGGTATTAATGTCTTTCAACCGACAGGAGGGAGGCCTTATTGCAGCCAGACTGAATCAGACAGGTATTATTGTCTTTAAACCGACAGGAGGGAGGCCTTATTGTAGCCAGACTGAATCAGACAGGTATTATTGTCTTTAAACCGACAGGAGGGAGGCCTTATTGTAGCCAGACTGAATCAGACAGGTATTATTGTCTTTAAACCGACAGGAGGGAGGCCTTATTGTAGCCAGACTGAATCAGACAGGTATTATCGTCTTTAAACAAATATAACGGAGGTATTATTTCAGTAAAACTGAAATCACCCACGCCAATGATGCGACATCAAAGCACTGAAGTAGGCTAACAACAAACAAACACAACTGGTTCCGCGGGTAAAGTTTCTCTTTGTAATAATTTGTCCTCGTGGACACACATACATATATATACATGCTCCATACATCGTACACATCTGGAATATACATACAACATGTCGTCTACAGATCTCTACACTGTGATGCGGCATATTTCGAGATACTGCAAAAGTACATACCACCAGAGTACACACTCGGACGTCGCTTCCCCCGGTCATATACGTATAGTGTTTAGTGCTCAGTGTGCTCAGTGAGTGTTGGTTATATATATATATATATATATATATATATATATAAAAACCTGCCGTGCAGGGAGACAAGTGAGTGAACAAAGCGGAGGTTGCCAAACTTAACAAGACCTGCAGATCATTAACAGTGGGCTGGCGGGTGATAGTGCATGCGACCTCCCGTCCTCCCCCCCGTAAGCCACCCACCCACTCGACCCATCTCCCTACACAGGCCTCGTGCTGGAATCCGTCTATCTGCCCCCCCCCCCACCCCACCCCCCCTTAACCCCCACAACGTCGACGTCGATTTGGTGTTTTCTGCCGCCTTTGTGCACACACAAGGGCTAACCAGGGCCAAGGAACCTCGCGAGACGCGATAGACGATGACTGGATGGAACATGCCCAACATTGGGTGTCCGGCCCCGGGAGTCGAACCCAGGACCCATTGATGTACGGCGGTCTAGTGCGCTGACCACTCCCCTATGGAGCACCTTCCATCCGTATACCCCTCCCCCCTGCCCCCTCCCCCCACACAAACGCTGGAGTGTGCTTAGGACTGGCGCGATGGCGATGGTTTGTTGTTTTGGGCCATCTCTGTATACACATATGGGCTATACTGGATCGACATATCCCTGGGACGATGAAATCCAAGGGTGATACGGCCGTAGACACAGCCGGGGTTCGAACCCACAACCTGCTGGTCTGCAGTCGGGTACGCTACCCCCTCGATCAGCGCGGCTCTCTCTCTACTACTGCCTAGCGCGCCGCGTCTGGCCAACAAACAGTAAGTGAATTACGGTCGCTGATTTAGTCACATACGGTTTGATTTAATTTAGGTTCAACAGCACGTTGAGTCTCTCATGCATCCGTCCAGTTAAATCAATGTGAACATAAATATAAAATTAGCGGATTACATCATTTCGAACATTCCACCCCCTTCCTTACATGTACTATCATGTACTGCCAATACCCCAGGCATGCACTCAGCTAGAGGGGGTAAAATGAACGTACGAACGCGCGTATACCTCTAGAACTGTTGGGATACATTAGGCCCTCCATATTCATTGAGCAAGCATTGGCAGCTAGATACTCAATTTAAATCGGTATCGACAAATGTTAATTCAATATACAATCACGATGAAGATTTTATGTCAATTTAAAATCCATATTTTGTGTTAATATTTAAAGATTAATTATTTGCGCAAAACGCCGCGGATAGGTTTGTGTTAAAGTGACGCTGCGACTGCTATGTGCCCAGAAGGTCATTGTCTAGAGGTAATAGGCGACTGACGAACATACCCTACATCAGTAATGTCACATTTATTTCACGATGTTGAACGATGAACTGCGACATCCCTGCCACAGATCCAGGGTCATCTTGTGTGACGTAATACTCTCCCGTGTGACGTTACGCTCTCTTGTGTGACGTTACGCTCTCTTGTGTGACGTCACGCTCTCTTGTGTGACGTCACGCTCTCGTGGGTGACGTCACGCTCTCGTGTGTGACGTCACGTTCTCTTGTGTGACCTATCGCTAACACACTTGTACACTTGTAGTGGAATGCTATTTATATACAACCTCCATCCCACTAAGATAATGACCTTCCCACCCCCCTAGCTCTCCCTTCACTACCCACCCACGTCGCACAAACCCTCACCAGAGACTCGGACCCCCTTCCCCACCTAGTGGGGTGTGAGGCCCGTAACCATGGTGTAACAGAGATAACACGTGACTTTGTAAACTAAGACTTAACTTCATCTACTCAACAGACTAGAAAGTAACCGGGTTTCTCAACTAACATCATGAACAGATGATAATACATCACTTGCCACGATTTCTGCATTCGTCGAATAAAATGAGATTTAGGCTGGACGCCATTTTTGCCATTGCACAATCCACACATTGTTGATATTGCTTCGTCCTGCACGAGATCGCCGCACTGTCCGTATTCAACCATTAGACAAGTGACGTGTAATCCTTATATTATCGCACCTGTTAAATGTCCAGACAAATGCTCATGACATGCAATCCTTATCTTATCACACGCTGAAATGTCCAGACAAAGGTTCTTGACATGTAATCCTTATTTTATCACTCTGAAAATGTCCAGACAAATGCTCATGACATGTAATCCTTATGTTATCACCCCTGAAATGTCCAGACAAATGTTCATGACATGTAATCCTTATCTTATAGATCAATAATTAAATCATCGAGATTTCCATTGTCACCAGCTTAAGTAAGAGCCATTCGATACCTCAGCTGTATCGATTACAAACTAGGAAGCTGTAAGTGTGCCGATAGGTCCCTGGTGTTCAGCAGCTGTTCTGGGATACAGACACCTCAATACTCTACGTCAGGCCTGGGTTTCCGATAACGAAACTGCTGTCATAACATTCTGTAACGTTGGAGAGTTTGTCCCTGAGCCTGTCACGAGAGCGTCTCGCCAGCCTGAGCCGTCACCGCTGTGACGTCACTGATGATCATCCGGGCAATTTGCATGGCCACATCCTCCTGTTCCTGTGACGAAGGTCGGGTGGGAAGAAGAGTAAAGGAGTGAATCCACGCGTCAGTTCAAAGCGCTCTCCCCCCAAAATATAATAGAAAATATTAAACACATTTTCCTTTTTTATTTCACAAACATATAATTATAATTAAACACTAAATATAATATCGAACGATGCACAGAACAGATCAATTACAAAAACACATACCTTGTCCTTCTCCCTCTTGCTCTTAAAGAATGTGCCTGTAGTAAAGGCGATAGAAACACAACGATATAAGGTATGTGCGACACGACCAAATCCATATCTATTTTGTACATTGATATATAGCTCATGGCTCGTGATATTTCTATTCCACGTGTGTCCTGTAATGTGACTGCTTGGATGGATAGCTTTATTGTGTTCGAGGCCATCAGGCCCACAGAACATGTCCATTTATGACATATAACATGGTAACACTGGTACAAGTAAACACATTTGGATTATTTTAGTGGGTAAAGTTAGGTGCCGGATTGGATATATCCAGTTCTCTTATGTAAAGCTTTCAAGATATAGATTGATAAACACTTAATTGAGGCCGTTCTGTTTATTTGCCTGCAAGTCACAGTTTTAATAAAGTAAAGCTCACAGTAAAGACACAGTCAACGTGATAAGATGTTTTCTGTCCATATGTCAAAGTGAACTAACCTTTTTTCTTCTTTTCGTGATCTGGCTCTGGGGAGAAATCGGAGACAAACTGTCCAAACTCGTTGATTTTGCCCAGGGACATCTTGCTGCAAGAACAAGCGCGCTCACTGACTACTTGTATCCACAATTACGATGCATTGCAGGCAGTGCCTGCCAGACACTTAAACATATCCTAACATAAATATACATATCCGTATTATTTGAGCCAACTTATACGACTAGACTTGACAAATTCGCAAAGAATTTAAATTTCATATGTTATTCTAACCAATTTATTATTTTTACCATAAATTTATTGTTTAACTAAAAACAACGAAATTTATAGAAAATTTGCAAATCGTTCACTTAAATTATCTAATAACCTAGAAGAGATCAGCACCAATTGGATCCAATAAACACATGATGATGGCATTAATGTCAACATGCACAATGCAAAGCAAAACTGCTAAGCGTCTATAGTAAGTATATATGACTTTGGAGTCATGCAGCTCATATGAGTCTAGTTGAAGAAGCCTGAGTGTACGGCCAGAACGTTCTAATGAATATTCATGATGTAACCGATTTCAAGGGTTACAGATAATGACAAATCCAGATCTCAGTTATGACGTCACTATATCCCCTGACCACAATGAAACGTCCACAAGGTCAAGGACGCTACATACCGATGACGAAAAGAGTTTACATCCGGGTACTTATAAATTAACTATTGGGTCCAAAACAAAGAACTTGATTAATTAAGTCAGATGTTAGTAATATCTTCTACGTCGAACTACTAAATCAGTAAGCAATAACAGCGATAAAACAAGTAAGCATTAATGGATGCAGACTTGTCTTCTAACCCCGACAGGTGGCGTTCCCAGAGGGCGTTGGGGTTGAAGAGTGATCCGTCCATGCGCATGTCGGCCTCGATGCGGGTGAGCGCTTTGCGCATGTGCAAGCCGCTCGTGTCGATGGCCAGCAGCGTGTTTCGCGTGCTCACTACGTCACTTCCGGTGGAGTGCAGCGAGCCCAGGCTGAGCTCAGAGCTTTCACTCCCTGCAAGAATGAGTCAGATCCGTGAAGTACGATGGATGGATGGGTGGATGGATGGATGGATGGCGGGCTGGTGTTACAGATCATTGTTGCGTACATATAGGTGAAGTTAGGCAACGAAAACCCTGGTAAAATGAGAAAAAAAACAAGAACCGGCCCGGACGCCTTCTGCACCCCCCCCCCACCCCCCAACCTCTCCGTGACTCCCACGTTAGATACAGAACATGGTAGGCACCAGAGAAAAAAAATCTGCAGGGAGAAAATATTTATCTTTGTCACAACTTCCCCCATCTTTTCTTAAAACGGTAATTCTATTTCCGTAAGCCATGTCTTAATCTCAAAGTTGTAGGGGGAAATTATTTGTCTACGGTAAAATATCATTAATATTCCTAAAACTGTAATTCTCTTTCTGTAAGCCATGTGGCACTCCGGCAGTTACCTGTACGCTTGCGCCTGGTGTACTGGGGCATGTCGGTGGCCAGCTGCACGGTGTTGATCAGGTCGGAGAGATACTTGAAGTACAGATCGCTCTTCAAAAACTGATCCAAATAAGACTGTAGGGAGAGAAGGGAGATTCGTATTTAAATTTAACTGCCGTCTAAGTTTTGGTGGGTTTATTGCAGTATCCTAAAAGTGTTTTCAGTTATAGTGAATACAGATAACGGACGAAGACAATAACCTGAGAATTGATAATAAAAATAGAGACGGAGACACCCTGAGAGGGTGGGGACTGGGGGCACAGGTGAGGGGGGGGGGGGGGACCGGGTGTACACCTGAGGGGGTTGGGGAGAGAAAGGAGATTCGTATTTAAATTTAACTGCCGTCTAAGTTTTGGTGGGTTTATTGCAGTATTCTAAAAGTGTTTTCAGTTATAGTGAATACAGATAACGGACGAAAAGACAATACCCTGAGAATTGATAATAAAAATAGAGACACCCTGAGAGGGTGGGGACTGGGAGTACAGGTGAGGGAGGGGGGACCGGGGGTACACCTGAGGGGGTGGGGTCTGATGGCACACCTGAGAGGGGTAGAGTCTGATGGTTCAGCTGGTGGGAGGCTGGTGGGGGGGGGGGGCGTGGGATCTAACCTTGCCCATGGTCCTGAGCACCATTCGCTTGGGTTCGGCGAAACAGTCCGGAAGGGGACCCTCTTCCCGACAGATGTTACACTCCACCTCAAAGCGGACGGCGTCGTCAAACCCCAGCGGGTGGGTGGCTTGTAGCGAGAAGTACCTGGATGGGAGTATCATGCACATATATGATTAATCTGGTTAAACTTACTCATCCAGCCATACAAGTTTGACATTTTATTGAATGCATTTAGGTTATAAGTGTATAAGTAGAAATATATTGTATATGCAAGGAATTCTGGGGCATGTTTATAGAAACACTTTTTTTTTCATCAAAATGGATTAAAATTAACGGATTCAGTACTGAACGATCATGCAATGGCCTACTTCTCACAAGGACCATGGAGTGACCTACTTCTCACAAGGACCATGGCGTGACCTACGTTTCACAGATGTGACCTACTTCTCATAAAAGACTGGCGTGACCTACTTCTCATAAAGGACCATGGCGTGACCTACTTCTCATAGAGGTCCATGGCGTGACCTACTTCTCATACAGGACCATGGAGTGACCTACTTCTCACACAGGACCATGACGTGACCTACTTTTCACAGATGTGATATAATTTTCATAGAAGACCATGGCGTGATCTACTTCTCATACAGGATCATGGCGTGACCCACTTTTTACAAACGATCATGGCGTGACCGACTTCTCACAGATGTGACCTGCTTCTCATAAAGGACCATGGAGTGACCTACTTCTCATACAGGACCATGGCGTGACCCACTTTTTACAAACGAGCATGATGTGACTTACTTCTCACAGATGTGACCTACTTCTCATACAGGACCATGGAGTGACCTACTTCTCATACAGGACCATGGCGTGACCCACTTTTTACAAACGAGCATGATGTGACTTACTTCTCACAGATGTGACCTACTTCTCATACAGGACCATGGCGTGACCTACTTCTCATACAGGACCATGGCGTGACCCACTTTTTACAAACGATCATGGCGTGACCGACTTCTCACAGATGTGACCTGCTTCTCATAAAGGACCATGGAGTGACCTACTTCTCATACAGGACCATGGCGTGACCCACTTTTTACAAACGAGCATGATGTGACTTACTTCTCACAGATGTGACCTACTTCTCATACAGGACCATGGAGTGACCTACTTCTCATACAGGACCATGGCGTGACCCACTTTTTACAAACGAGCATGATGTGACTTACTTCTCACAGATGTGACCTACTTCTCATACAGGACCATGGCGTGACCTACTTCTCATACAGGACCATGACGTGACCCACTTTTAACAAACGATCATGGCGTGACCGACTTCTCACAGATGTGACCTACTTCTCATAAAGGACCATGGCGTGACCTACTTCTCATACAGGACCATGACGTGACCTACTTCTCATACAGAACCATGGCGTGACCCACTTTTAACAAACGATCATGATGTGATTTACTTCTCACAGATGTGACCTACTACTCATAGAGGACCATGGCGTGACCCACTTTTTACAAACGATCATGGCGTGACCGACTTCTCACAGATGTGACCTACTTCTCATAAAGGACCATGGCGTGACCTACTTCTCAGACAGGACCATGACGTGACCTACTTCTCATAGGGGACCATGGCGTGACCCACTTTTAACAAACGAGCATGATGTGACTTACTTCTCACAGATGTGACCTACTTCTCATACAGAACCATGGCGTGACCCACTTTTAACAAACGATCATGATGTGACTTACTTCTCACAGATGTGACCTACTTCTCAGAGAGGACCATGGAGTGACATACTTCTCATACAGGACCATGGAGTGACCTACTTCTCAGAGAGGACCATGGAGTGACATACTTCTCATACAGGACCATGGAGTGACCTACTTCTCAGAGAGGACCATGGCGTGACCCACTTTTTACAAACGATCATGGCGTGACCGACTTCTCACAGATGTGACCTACTTCTCATAAAGGACCATGGCGTGACCTACTTCTCATACAGGACCATGGAGTGACCTACTTCTCATAGAGGACCATGGCGTGACCCACTTTTAACAAACGATCATGATGTGACTTAATTCTCACAGATGTGACCTACTTCTCATACAGGACCATGGAGTGACCTACTTCTCATACAGGACCATGGAGTGACCTACTTCTCACAGAGGACCATGGCGTGACCCACTTTTTACAAACGATCATGGCGTGACCGACTTCTCACAGATGTGACCTACTTCTCATAAAGGACCATGGCGTGACCTACTTCTCATACAGGACCATGACGTGACCTACTTCTCATACAGGACCATGGCGTGACCCACTTTTAACAAACGAGCATGATGTGACTTACTTCTCACAGATGTGACCTACTTCTCATACAGAACCATGGCGTGACCCACTTTTAACAAACGATCATGATGTGACTTACTTCTCACAGATGTGATCTACTTCTCATAGAGGACCATGGCGTGACCCACTTTTTACAAACGATCATGGCGTGACCGACTTCTCACAGATGTGACCTACTTCTCATAAAGGACCATGGCGTGACCTACTTCTCATACAGGACCATGACGTGACCTACTTCTCATACAGGACCATGGCGTGACCCACTTTTAACAAAGGATCATGATGTGACTTACTTCTCACAGATGTGACCTACTTCTCATACAGGACCATGGAGTGACCTACTTCTCATACAGGACCATGGCGTGACCTACTTCTCATACAGAACCATGGAGTGACCTACTTCTCATACAGGACCATGGGAGTGACCTACTTCTCATACAGGACCATGGAGTGACCTACTTCTCATACAGGACCATGGAGTGACCTACTTCTCATACAGGACCATGGCGTGACCTACTTCTCATACAGAACCATGGAGTGACCTACTTCTCATACAGGACCATGGGAGTGACCTACTTCTCATACAGGACCATGGGAGTGACCTACTTCTCATACAGGACCATGGCGTCGCTCTGAGCGTGGCGGCCGTCGTATCCGGATTCCCGTTGCTGGCCGACGAGGAGCTGCTGGAAGTTCTCGAGGTCCATCCAGCACTGGAGCAGGCCCATGGCGCACTCCCGCTCCATGTACTCCGTGAAGTAGACCATGGCCCCGTCGTTGAAGAGGACGTCGCTGAGGCGTATGACGGAGCCCGTCAGGATGTCGATCTGGTGCTTGCAGTGGTACTCGCTCACCAGGAAGCCCGGGTAGTAGCTGGAAAACATGCGGTCAGCGGGTCAGTCACATGAGGGTACGGGGCGGTGGTCAAAATACAACATTTTCAAGCCATTCCAAAGACTGACGCACGGACAGAGATTTTGTACGTGCCCTTTCAATTAGATATGATTCTAGTAGCATTAGACAAGGCTGATTTTTCAATGGTGACCACGTCAACAGGTTCGCACAACAACAAGGCTGGGGATGTGGGGATGGTGAGAAGGCCTTGCGCGGAGCTTAATGCAGATATGGTGATAAGGACTTACGCTGAGTTGATGGTGGAGACTGCGAAGTCCTGGCAGTCAGAAAAGCACTTCGGGTCTACCAGTCCATCTTCCAAGCAAATCCGCTCTGAAATAGCACACAAGGTTTGTGAATACCGGGTAAGAATATATCATAGGGAACTGTAAAAGTGTACACCCTCATATTTAACATTTAAGTTAACGCTATCTATGCGTACATTTCAAGGATAACTCTACAAGGTCACACGACCACGTGCTTAAGCGTACAAGGTCACACGACCACGTGCTTAACCTACAAGGTCACACGACCACGTGCTTAACCTACAAGGTCACACGACCAAGTGCTTAACCCTACAAGGTCACTCGATCACGAGATTTCCACTCACTGATGACGTCATTGCGCAGCTCCTCGCTGACTCCGATGGGATGCGCGGCGTCGTGCGCGAGGTACTTGGTGAAAATATTGACGGCGTCTTGAGCTATATCTGTGGGAGAGAGATACACCGCTGGGTTAGGTGTTATACGCCACGTGGGCAGTGCGTTTTACGCTATGTACACAGTGCGTTATACGCCATGTGGGCAGTACGTTATACGCCATGTAGGCAGTAGTTATATGTCATTTAGGCAGAGCGTTATACGCTATGTGCACAGTGCGTTATACGCCATGTAGGCAGTATGTTATACGTCATTTAGGCAGAGCGTTATACGCTATGTGCACAGTGCGTTATACGCCATGTAGGCAGAGCGTTATACACAATGTGTACAGTACGTTATACGCTATGTGCACAGTGAGTTATACGCCATGTGGGCAGAGCGTTATACGCCATGTGGGCAGAGCGTTATACGCCATGTGGGCAGAGCGTTTTACGCCATGTGGGCAGAGCGTTATACGCCATGTGGGCAGAGCGTTATACGCCATGTGGGCAGAGCGTTATACGCCATGTGGGCAGAGCGTTATACGCCATGTGGGCAGGGCGTTATACGCCATGTGGGCAGAGCGTTATACGCCATGTGGGCAGAGCGTTATACGCCATGTGGGCAGAGCGTTATACGCTATGTGCACAGTGTGTTATACGCCATGTGGGCAGAGCGTTATACGCCATGTGGGCAGAGCGTTATACACAATGTGTACAGTACGTTATACGCTATGTGCACAGTGAGTTATACGCCATGTGGGCAGAGCGTTATACGCCATGTGGGCAGAGCGTTATACGCCATGTGGGCAGAGCGTTATACGCCATGTGGGCAGAGCGTTTTTTATACGCCATGTGGGCAGGGCGTTATACGCCATGTGGGCAGAGCGTTATACGCCATGTGGGCAGAGCGTTATACGCCATGTGGGCAGAGCGTTATACACCATGTACACAACGACGCGTTAGAAATAACACGCACAGAACGTTACACCTTCCTTACACAGTGCGTCATAAATAATGCGTATAAGGCGTCAAACATAATGTAAACAGCGAGTTATATAAAGTGAGCCGGGTTACACAACGCGCATGTGACGTTATACATTCCACTCGTCAAGTGGCGTTAAATATGTCATCCCGTAAACTACTTCGCACATCACGCTGCATGTGCAATGTATTATTGTGCTCTTTGCGAGATATCAAGATGGCGTCATCGCATGGCAACATATTCCGTCGACAATTAACATACGTTATTGCCATCTATCTTTTTGTAACTTGGACAAGCAATTTTTTCCCTGCCTTGCCATATAACCTTGGAATATCCATTGGAACATGTAACATCTCCGCCCAAAACGAAGATAACTCCATAACTCCTACATTTCCCAGAACTCTTTGCGCCAGTCAAGATGACGTATAGATCTATTTGCCAAGTAGAGTTGTAGAGTTCACTTACTTTTCTTGAGTTTCTCCTGCAGGGAAGCCTCGTCTTGCGGACCGATGTTATCTGCAGGATGTAGTGAGTCCGGGGATTCGAGGACCCCTCTGGATAGATCGCCTGATTGGCTGGACGTGTCACTGACGTCAGCCCCGGAGTGGCTGCGGCGGTGGTGAGGGGCGGGGCTACGGGGCGCGCCCTGCCCAGTGGGCGGGGCTTCGGCAGCAGGCGTCACTTCTGATTGGCTGAGAGACGGCGTGACTTCTGATTGGCTGAGAGACGGCGTGACTCTGGACGGGGAGGCGGGGTTGGTATCACAACTCTTGGCATTATTGGCATTATGGTTTCGGCGGGCGGGCGAGGGTGGGACCGCCCCGGGGGTGGGGGTGCCACCGGCGGTGGGGGTGCCGTCAGTCGCCGAGCTGGCGTCTCCTGGTTGAGGGTCACCCCCGCAGGACGGGACGCCCGTCATCACGTTAGTTCGGGAGGGGGCGATGTCGCTGGGCGCCGGGTGCCCGGGGTGGGGAGCAGAGAGCGCGGGGGTCGGCGGCGGGTCGGACGCGGGACATATGTTGGCACGTTGATCCGTTCCTCCTCCGTCAGCTGTATTATCGCCCGCGGCGTTAGCCCCGCTGCTGTGGGCCTGCGCCACCTGCGAGACACACCCCGTCCGGGCCGCCCCGATGTCACGGTCATCAGGGACTCGGGGCGCCGCCACCATGTGGCCGCCGCGCCCCTCGCCGCGCGCGGCACGCGGCGCCCCCGAACTCGCCTCGATATCGCCGCGCTTCATGTCCGCCTGACCAGCGATGACGTCACTTCCGGGCGGCTGCATCCGGGACTCACCCTCCCCCGCTCCGCCATTGATTCCATCTCGCCCAACGTCGTTGCCCCTGGAGACGAACACGTAACCGTCTTCCGCCAATGACGACTCGTCGCCGGAGTCCTTATAACGCCCGCCGCTGACGCTAGAGGCGCCACTACTCCGGCCGTCCGTGGCTGATGCGCCGGGGTCCTGGTTCTGGCCTCGGAGCGCCATCTGGAGGCGGGCCCCGGCGGCGGCCTGGAAGCTTTCGGCGTCGAGCCAGAAGCGGATGAGTGGCGCCGTCCCGCGGGACTCCAGGTACTGCACGAGGTAGGGGAGCGCGTCGCGGTCGTGAAGTACCTCGTGCAGCGTCTTCGACAGGCGGGAAGACGTGCCCACCGGGGTGTCCGCCTTGAGACTCCGGGAGCTCTCTGAAACACGCGGCACAGGCATCGACATAGGCCTCAAACACTAAACAGACAACACTGGCATCAAAACACAACACAGGTGTGAAACACACAACACAGACATCAAAAACACAACACAGCATCATACAGACAATACCAACAAATTGTGTGTTGAAATCCTTAAAAAAAGTTTAGAGGACCTGCTCTGAGTGTTTACTATACATCCATCTGTCAGATTAGGCTTCACATGTCGATTATACAACAGGCGAAGCGTCAACACTGTCAGAAAGGATTCACGCCAATATGGAAGAAGATAATGTGTTTTTACATTACATATTTTATATGTAGTGGTTACCTAACCAACCAGCGATAACTGTGAATTCAGATGAATTGATGTTTTAGGCCAGATTTGAATACAAACAGGACAAATCTAGAGTGTCTGAGAGTTACATGAGAGATTCCTCGCCCGTTGCCACGCCCCTATCCGTGCCGCCACCCAGCCTCTCACCTCCGTCCTCCGCCAGGATTGGGTCCTGCCGCCCCCTGACGGGCCTCACGGGGAGCCCTTTGGGTCGTGCCCCCGGCTGGCCGCCCTGGCCGCCCTGGCCCCCCGCCCCGCCCGCCCCGCCCTGGATGTCCCTGGGACGTGCGCCTGGACTGGTCGGCATGGCGTACTCATCTGAAACCATAGCAACATGGCACTCAATACCCACGCGACATTTTTTCTCTACTACATGCCTTACAGTTGAAACGTATTTTAGAAGTGTTCTGGACACGATACACAATGGATTCTTCGGCTTTTGGTCTGTAAACGATTGTGAACATTTCAATTTCAAATATTGGCACAATCATATACATTTGAGTGGCGTAACTACACCTAAACGACACGTCACCGCCTTATATGGGCATACAATGTTTTCCACAACAACATTTAAGCCCTTAATAATTTCCATTTATAAGCATCAACAATATTGATCCGCTGCCTAATCCAACCATTCCAAGTTTAGGTGGTCGGACCCGGAGTCGAACCCAAGACCTGTGGTCTCGTGCGCTGAACACTACACCAGGGAGATCCCGCGATGACGACATTGATATTATTAATAAGAAGAAAAAACGCATGAACAATGCGTCACTGCGTCACAGTGGGCATCGCACCGTCCCCCACAGTCACTGCCCCCCCCCCTCAGTCACCGTCCCCCACAGTCACCGCCACCCCCACAGTCACAGTCACCGCCACCCCCACAGTCACCCCCCCCCCCCTCCGTCACAGTCCACACACACCCACACACCCACCCGTACCTGGTACGGGATCGCCACTCGACCAGCTCGTGTCTCTAGCCGACGTCCACTCAGGAACATACATGTCCCCGGCTCTTCCATCTTCCGTGTAGCACTGTCCCGGTTCCGGCAATAGCAGTGACAAGCTCTCCTCCCGCGCGTCGCAAGCCACACTTAATAACAAGGCATCGGCGCAATCGCCGCGTTCCGCACTGCACGTATTATCGCTCAAGGCGATGAGTTTTTTCCTCAGATCGTCCCCGTCGATTCCAGTGTACGGGTCTCGCTCGTGGTGCCCACGCCGCCTGCAAGACGTCCTAGACGTCCCAGACTTGATAGACTTGACTTGACAGTGACCCACACCGGTGGCGCCGGCGGCGTGCTTCCGATTTGGGTTACCATGACGACGGGGGTTAAGATCGCTCGTGGCGGTCTCCTCGCAAGAGTCATTGTGCATTATAGTTTCTATGAAAAGCATGTTGGGTTTTGCTTGTATGTATCCTCACACAATTTCATCGCCTGCGCGATATCTGCACGGTTAAGAGACACAAGCGACTGAAACGTATGAGATATATGACAAAAGCAGAGTGGCAGCAGCAGAACAACGAGAAACACACGAGAAAGGAAATGGGACGACCAAGCGTGTGTCAAAATCACAATAAGAAAAAAAAAACAGATCGTATTAAAATAACGAGGCGGAAATCAATGAAAAGACACGCGATCGGTGGACAAGACAACGCCTGATGTATTGATCTCGGTCACGTGGTCCGTCACTGCCGGGCTAACGAGATGGAAGCCTTCTCGCCCACCGCTACCGAAGGCCTTGGCGCTGGAGAACCACATCACATCACAGCCACGCAGCCAATTTCCGACACCCATAAAAGCGGGAATGGACGTTATCGTTTGCGTGGTGGTCGTCGCAGGGCGTTTACCCCGCGGCGGTGGAAGCGGGAGTGCGCCGCCCGCGGCGGTGAATAAGGGGGAGAGTCAGGACAAAGAAACAGCACCCTGTCGGAATTATCGCCGGCGATAAAGCTGGTTCCCCTATTAATCGCAGCCCTTCCATCATAGGCGCCAGGGCCCACAAAAATATAGGGGCCGTGACAGTAACTTCCGGTTACGCAATAAGGCCAAAAGGCCAGGGCTTTGTCACAACGCAAGTGTTGGGCGCTATAGCCGCAAATACCCCACAAGGGAAAAGGTCCGTCTCTGTTGGTTACCATTACTGCGTATCGCGATATAGCCGTTGACTTACTAAATCATATGTGGACGAAAACAAGATTATGGTATTTAGAATGTACAGATGGTGGCCCTCTGAGAAGTACTGAAACATGGCTCTACAAAGGAAGCTCACTTTAAGTTGTGTTTCACTGTTTACTGTGTTTACATGGATGTGGGTAGAGGCTCAAAAGACTCCAGTCCCAAGCGGACAAAGCAGTGGCAATAATCAAAGAAAAAGCTGTGAAAGGTCAGCCCAGATATACTAGGACATCTTTTGACAAAATTATAGTACCTATATTGACAAAGAGTGCCAACCTTCGCGCTCATGATGTCAAAGATTGCATAGAACATTTTGTAAATATGTTTTGGGCCCACCATGGAGGACACCAATCTCGGCGGTTTATGGGGAGTGCGAACGAGTTTATTTTAGGCTAAGGTGTGCAATTACTTATGTGTAATACTGGATCAAATTGCTAAGATTGCCTGAAATCAGACTGACGATATGCACCTACACATTGTGATGTAGCCCGGCAGTGTGACCTGGGTTTCTAAAATCAAATACTTACTTCTCGCTTTTGGTTTCGGGTAGGTCTGGTTCAATAATAATCGACGTTTATATTTTGACACCTTTCCACGGAATGTTTAATCGGATGTTTCTTACACGCGAACCGTATAACGTCGTTTGGATTACTTGCCCAAATCTTGCCCAGATTAAACCAGACAATTGAGGATAAACGAGGTTAAAGTTGGTCGGTATATGTACAAAAATAACATTAAATATCACGTGCAAAAAGGTTTGACCCTGTTTTCGTCAACTAATTGCGTTTCGCTCCAGTCGTTAGCATGTTATATACTGGTGTTCTGTATTTTGTACGATGGTCCTGGCGCCTCCAGTTATCAATAGACTATCTAACTTAAATACGTAAGCACACGCGACTCAGATAACGGACAAACATCGAGACACAAACTGGTCGCCTGTGGACAGTAGGGCGGATGAGCGTTGTGATGAGGGTCCAGGCGATATCACCCCACACACAACCACAGGAGAACCACCGCAGATCAGGGGGTCACCCTACGTGTGGTGAACCTGCCATCAGCCCCAGCGTACAGCCCCAGCGTACAGTCTCAGCGTACAGTCCCAGCGTACAACCCCAGCGTACAGCCCCAGCGCACATCTTCAACGTACAGTCCCAGTCTCTGGTTGTCATCTCACGTATATATACTACTATACCATAACCGAAATCTTACCTCCTCGACCATCGACCCGCACTTTCGATCTTTGCTCGGCTATCTGCTGCTTCATTGGATGGTGTTACGTGGCCCATTACCTTACGAGATACTCACTCAGTTCTGTCGCCAATTCTCTGTTCACGGGAATTCAGAAGACGCCATACCCAGAGACAAGCAAACCGGTGAGTAAAGTAAGGGGTCTGGCCTCGTCTACCTTCGGGTGAGCCGCTAAAGCTACTCGCCACTCTCTTATATCGTCAATGGACACGTTAAGCCAGTAATGTCACAAATTCACGATCGAGAAGTGCGACATACAGCCGTATGCGGCACATCGCCTTCCCTGGGTGTCTCGGCCATGCATGACGGTGACCTAACACCCGAAATTAAAGATGATGGTGTCCGTCACTGGCCAAAGTCTTAGGGGGGGGGGGGGGCAGCCCCATGGAAACATCTCAAGGAGCGAGTCTGCCAAGTTTTTAAACACGGATGTATTAGTTATATTAGATTCAGACAGATATAATTCAATATCGGCTTGTACGAGAGGCGCACACAACTAGTGTAAAGTTAGGCGCTGATGGGGGATGCCGGGTGTGTGGGTGTGTGTGTGTGGGGGGGGGGGGGGGGAGGGGGGTCGACATTACGTTAGCACTTGGCATCAGGAATGTCACAATGTTAAGCCATCGCATGAGGCTGACCCTAGAAAGCAAATCGACCATCACTCTAACCGGAAAACAGCAACGAAACATGCCTTACAAAAATACCCCCGAAACGCGCCCACAATACAACTAATGATATTGCTTCTTCAAGACTCCCGGGGCTCACCCATCATACCTTTCACATCATGCCGCATCTATAATGCACCACGTGGGCCTGATCGACAACCGCCGACTGCGGCTTAGCGTTAAGTTCAATATTTACTCGGGCCGTTTAGAAGTGGCGCCCTCTGCCGGGGACAAATGGCATTATGACGAGCTGCTGTCCCCGTGTTGGGACCGGAGACAAGAGCTCCTTGTTTGCAGAGAGGCAAACCAAACACGGCCAACCCCGCTCTGGAGTAGAATTACTAAGCGGTCCGCCAGGGGGGGGGGGGGGATCCAGGACGCCTTCAGCGCAGGGTGATCCTGGACTGCAGCAGGGGGGGGGGATCCAGGACGCCTTCAGCACAGGGTGATCCAGAACTTCAGCCCGGGGGGATTCGGGAACAGCCCTCAGAGGCAACCCGGGTAGCCTCTTCCGGGGCGTAGAGTGTTGTTGGCAGGAAACTAGAGGCCGGAAACTAGAGGCGGCTGCTGATGATAAAAGGACGCACTGAGGGAATGAGGGTTGTACTGGGATAGGCTTATACTACAGAACCCCAGGTTTCGTTTATAGCATTCAATCTGTCACATGTGGGAGGAAACCGCTGTATACAGTCCCCGACCATTGCCCCATGCACAGCAGAGAAAACAAACAATCAAACTAAATACACGTAGTAGTTATCAAGGGTTGGTTGTCGGGTCATATCGCGTCATGGGAGCGGGTCAGCTAGCGTACATAACGAGCCACGACCCGGGGGACATTACCCTACTCTTTGTGAAGAAATAAGCTCCTCTCCACCAAAAAAACGTGAGAGAAAGAGAATTCCAAGTGCAGATGATGTAATCCATTCCGGCGGGTTAATCCTGTGTTAAGGACGACATCGCTTATTCCAGTTTATTCCATAGACTGTATGTATCCATTCCTTGGCGTATTGATACTGCCTCGGTCCCACTGCCTCACATCCAGCTACCTGAATCAATGCGTTTTGTTTGGTTTTACACTTGCAATCGATGACGTATGCACGTCGCCCTGTGTCGCCTTTATCGCAGGAGCTCCACAACCGATTTAAAAGAGCATTCAGATGTATTTTTTGTTCTCGGCGCACTGAGCTAGACATAATGGGAATGGCGTGCGTGGCAGTCGCCGTGGTAGGCAGACACTGCCGCGTCAGGCGGACAGTGCTGGGGACTGCTCCAGGCAGAGATTGCGGCGCTCGCGGCTAGAGGGCGCTTCAGGCAATGCCGCCTCGACACGATATCACGACATAAAAAGTGGCGGGGCACCAGGCACAGATAGGGTGGCGGGGTACCAGGCAGAGATAGGGTGGCGGGGCACCAGGCTGTGACAGGGTGGCGGGGCACCAGGCTGTGACAGGGTGGCGGGGCACCAGGCTGTGACAGGGTGGCGGGGCACCAGGCTGTGACAGGGAGGCCGGGCACCAGGCTGTGACAGGGTGGCGGGGCACAAGGCTGTGACAGGGTGGCGGGGCATCAGGCTGTGACAGGGAGGCGGGGCACCAGGCTGTGACAGAGTGGCGGGGCACCAGGCGGTGACAAGGAGGCGGGGTGCCAGGCTGCGACAGGGTGGCGGGACACCAGGCTGTGACAGGGTGGCGGGGCACCAGGCTGTGACAGGGTGGCGGGGTACCAGGCTGTGACAGGGTGGTGGGGCACCAGGCAGTGACAGGGTGGCGGGGTACCAGGCTGTGACAGGGTGGTGGGGCACCAGCCTGTGACAGGGTGGCGGGGCACCAGGCTGTGACAAGATGGTGGGGCACCAGGCTGTGACAGGATGGCGGGGCACCAGGCTGTGACAGGGAGGCGGGGCACCAGGCTGTGACAGGGAGGCGGGGCACCAGGCTGTGACAGGGAGGCGGGGCACCAGGCTGTGACAGGGAGGCGGGGCACCAGGCTGTGACAGAATAGCGGAGCACCAGGCTGTGACAGGGTGGCGGGGCACCAGGCTGTGACAGAATGGCGGGGCACCAGGCTGTGACAGGGAGGCGGGGCACCAGGCTGTGACAGGGTGGCTGGGCTACCGGGCTGTGATAGAGTAGCGGGGCACCAGGCTGTGACAAGATGGCGGGGAACCCGGCTGTGACAGGGTGTCAAACATCGTTAAACCACTGGAACGTGTTAAGCCACTGCGGCATAAAACTAAACCAGGTTAAATCACTGCGGCAGGGAACTAAACCACGAGCAAGGAACCAAAGTGTGTTAAACCACTGCGGCTGAGAACTAAACCAAAACCAGTCTAAACAACCACGAGAGGGAACCAAACCAAATTTGGTCCGAAAAACTGCGGCAGGGAACTAATCAGAAAGCAGTCCAAACAATCGCGAGAAGAAACCAAACCAAAAACTGGTCCAAACAACTGCGGCGGGAAACTAATCAGAAACCAGTCCAAACCAAAAACCAGTCCAAACTACTGTGGCGGGGCACCCGGTCGTAACAATGCAACCTGGTATCAATCCGGTGCATCGGGCCGCCATGTTTAAAGGGTCCACGTGTCCATGCTGAGCACGGGGACCGGATGTCGGGGAGCGGATGTCCGTGACCTGGAGATCAATACCTGCCCCGACCATGACCGCTTTGAAGTCTGGCGCTACCAGAGAAATACCAACACTGGTCCACCCAGAGAGCCTCTCCACCCTCACAATGGGAAGTCTCTCTCGCCACCCTTACAATGGGACGTCCTGACACGTGGAGGACGGGGACGGGAGGAGAGACAGCTAGAGAGGGAGGGACAAAGAGGGCATGCGCGTGACTTGCCGAGGGTGGGCGGGGGGGGGGGTGAAAGGGATGGGTGCAGACGAGGAGGGCGGGGCGGGGGCGGGAGGGGTGAAACATGAAATAAAAGCCGATTGATGGTGAATCGTCAGCCAAATAACGGTGTGGCGGGGGAGGGGGCATGGGGTGATAACAAGGTGCGGGGGAAATGGATGGGCAACAAACACGGCAGTATGATGCATTGAAGAGGTCGGGAATGGCGGTGCGGTGTGTGTGTGTGTGGTGGGGGGGGGGGGGCAAGTAAAACCAGAGACCCTAAAGTGGACATGGGGACAGAAGGCAGAACGGCCACCGATGACAACTGGGAACAAAGGTGGAGGACGCATCGAAGGGTCAGCCACATAGAGAGCTTCACCATAGACATGGGGACAGGGTCACACCGACTCCTGAGTGCAAACTTCGACATGACGATAATTGCTCCTGATTGCAAACTTCGACATGACGATAATTGTTCCTGATGGGAAATATCGACATGACGACAATTGCTCCTGATAGCAAACTTCGACATGACGATAATTGCTCCTGATTGGTCAGTTCGTAATGGCGACATGCTGAAAAGGGTTCTAGATTTTAACATGGCGACACGATCGCACGGACTCCTGAATGTAAATTTCGACATGACGATAATGGCGTCTGGTTTCTAATTTCGACAGCATGTCACGTGCTAGAATGTTTAGGCAGACGTCCCTCCAACCCTGGCACACACAGAGACAGGACAAGAGTGGGGCAGCGGCGGTGATCATAATGCACCCGTGACGACCAGCCAAGCGGCGAGTGACACGCCTGCCTGCCTGCCTGGCACGCCGGCCATCACCATGCAACTCCATACCCCAGCGGGCAATGTGTCAGCGGATCAAATGACGGAAGAGGAGGGGACGGGGGGGCACTTTGGACGCTTATGCTGGACATTAGTTTTGAAAAACCCTGCTCCCCCGCCCCGTTTCACAAACCCAGGATCCGCACCTGGGTATGTGTCTGTGCAAGGATGGAAGAGGGGGGGGGGGGGGGTTGACAAGAGGAAAAAGTTGTCCATACCTTCTCTCCGAATACGATATACGAGAAGACTCTGTACTTACCTCAAGGAGCTAAAGCGGAACGTAACAGCCTGACATCCAGATCATTACCAGTGGTTTGGTTCTTGATGATCAGGAGCAGGATCTGGCAATGGCTGATATGGAGCCGGAACCTGTGTCCCCCCTCCCCTCTCTCCTGTGTGGTGAGGTGGTCCTCTCTAGGTGGGCACTGTGTCTCCCCTCTCCACCACCACGTCTACAGGTCTCTCTGTGGTGAGGTGGTCCTCTATAGGTGGGCACTGTGTCTCCCCTCTCCACCACCACGTCTACAGGTCTCTCTGTGGTGAGGTGGTCCTCTCTAGGTGGGCACTGTGTCCACCCTCTCCACCACCACGTCTATAGGTCTCTCTGTGGTGAGGTGGTCCTCTATAGGTGGTCACTGTGTCCACCCTCTCCAACCACCACGTCTACAGGTCTCTCTGTGGTGAGGTGGTCCTCTCTAGGTGGTCACTGTGTCCACCCTCTCCACCACCACGTCTACAGGTCTCTCTGTGGTGAGGTGGTCCTCTCTAGGTGGGCACTGTGTCCCCCCTCTCCACCACCACGTCTATAGGTCTCTCTGTGGTGAGGTGGTCCTCTCTAGGTGGTCACTGTGTCCCCCCTCTCCTCTCTCCTGTGTGGTGAGGTGGTCCTCTCTAGGTGGGCACTGTGTCCCCCCTCTCCACCACCACGTCTATAAGTCTCTCTGTGGTGAGGTGGTCCTCTATAGGTGGGCACTGTGTCCACCCTCTCCACCACCACGTCTATAGGTCTCTCTGTGTTGAGGTGGTCCTCTATAGGTGGTCAGTGTGTCCCCCCTCTCCACCAACACGTCTATAAGTCTCTCTGTGGTGAGGTGGTCCTCTCTAGGTGGGCACTGTGTCCACCCTCTCCACCAACACGTCTATAGGTCTCTCTGTGGTGAGGTGGTCCTCTTTAGGTGGGCACTGTGTCCACCCTCTCCACCACCACGTCTATAGGTCTCTCTGTGGTGAGGTGGTCCTCTTTAGGTGGGCACTGTGTCCCCCCTCTCCACCACCACGTCTATAGGTCTCTCTGTGGTGAGGTGGTCCTCTATAGGTGGTCACTGTGTCCACCCTCTCCACCACCACGTCTATAGGTCTCTCTGTGGTGAGGTGGTCCTCTATAGGTGGTCACTGTGTATGTACTCCGGCATCCTACCGTACACATTGTCGGCCAGCGGATAGGCACAGAGGACGGGAGACTCGGAGGATGGCGGGAGCGAGGGTGAGGGTGGGGGGTGGTGGTTGGGGGGATGGGTCGGGGTTGGTGGTGGGGGTTGAGGTGAGCAGCACGAGAATCTGTTTCAGTAAGTCTGTTCTCGATGTAGTGGGAGACGGGTAGGGAGGGGGGGTACAACAAATGTGTCACACTCACTTACCGGTGGCGGGTAAGGGGGGGGGGGGGGAGGGAGGGTAGGGGCGTCACGCACCAAAAGAGGGATGCACACATCACGGTCCACAGGAACAATGTCACAAACCTTAGAGGAAGTCGGTGGGGGGTAGGGGGAGCGGGGGGGGGGGGGTGGGTGGCACGCATAACTGTGAGATGAGGACGGTACACGTAACAGGTGGGGGGTAGGGAGAGGGGCAAGCATAACGATGAGAAGAGGATGGGACCACACGTTACCAGAAGGACGAGGGGGTCGTCACACATAACATAACATACCAAAGGTAAAGTTAAGAGGTCACAAATAACTGGGGAAAATTAAGAGGGGTCACAATTAACTAAGGAAGATTAAGAGGGAGGCATATGTGACGGGAAAATTGAATGGGGGGGGGGCATACTTATCTAGGAAGAATTAGGAGGGGGCATACTCGATTGGGAAAATAAGAGAGGGCAAACGTAACTAGAGGGAACTAAGAGGGGGCAAACGTAACTAAGGGAATTAAGAGGGGGCAAACGTAACTAGAGGGAATTAAGAGGGGGCAAACGTAACTAGAGGGAATAAAAAGATGGACATATGTAGCTAGGGAAAGTAAAGAGGGGATCACAAGTAACTAGGGACAAAAAACTCGCATGAGAAAAGTGGGTCTCATTTGCAACTAACGTGATCAGGCGGACTCGATCGCGTCCGCCGAGAGTAGAATTGGGGGTTCCGGGGGGTAGAGGCACGTCGGGGGGAGGGGAGGAGTTATCAAGTAAATAGACCAGAAGCTCTCACGACTATTGGGAAGAACAGGGAGTTCGCCATAATGACAGGAAACCGGAAGCGGAGGCGAAAACAAAAAAAAAGGCTCCTGCGCCTTTATTCTGTTAGTGCCCTGGGTCCACATCTGCTTTCCAGAGTGATCCCTCCCTCCTTCTGTCCTCCTTCTTACCCCCCCCCCTCCCACTCACCCCACACAGACCCAGCCCCCCTCCCTCCCTCTCCCACATGTCGATTTCCGTCTAAACAAACACGCCCAACGGCGGAGGTCGATCGAAAAAATACTCGGCCAGTGAAACCTCCATATTATCGCTCACAGAACCGGTTCGAATTCTATATTAAAATATCTGCCGATCGGGGAGTCTCATCCAACTTGGTAGACAGCTGCGGTATTTCTGCGGGTGGGGTTTCTTTATCTGACTTGCCTCCATGGTAAAGTGTGACTTGTATTTTCGTACCTCATCACACGGCTCCTACGTGACCTCACACGCCACCAGGGTGTCCAATCAGACACTGGCAAGGAGGGCGTGGCGTCCCAGAACTTCGCCATCACTTAAAACATTGTCACTGATGCGTGACGGACCCATACTTGACTTCAATGATGGGTCAATCTGCCAGCAAGAATTCATTCGGAGAAACGCTCATTTCCGTGCACAGGTGTTACCAGAATGTAGTTTTATATGTTTAGTAAATACAAAACTACTCCGATCATACTAGTCCTGCGACTCGGCCCCCCTTCCAACCACTTCTAGAACACTGATAAACAGATGATTTGCAACCGCTGGCCCCTCAGCCTCCAACACAAGACAGCCTACTACTCATAACTTATGGTGCACACCCCTCCCTAATATATATTTTTTCCTGCTCGTTTTTGACCGCTGGCGGCATACCTCCGAGCACCTTGAAGACACTCGGTAGGCGTTGGGATCTGTTTGCTATTGTACCGGTTGGGCGTCCGACCGCCTCACCATGCGCAAAGCCACCACCCTGGTCCGTCCACATAGGTCACAAAGGGCCCCCCCCCACCTCCCCCATCACTCCTCACCCTCATCCCTCGCACGGGCTACCTGCTGCAGCCCACAGCTACAGCCACTAGCCACCCCCCTTCCCTTCCCCCCTGCCATCTCCACCAGTAACCGCCCACGCCGGAAGCCCAAACCGAGACGCCACCCAGACTGTCTGTACTCCACGGGGCTTTCCACAGACCTATTTTCAGTCTATCACGCCACCTTCCCCCCCGGGATTTGCTTCTCTCAACATGGTGATAAAATATCCTCCATAACCGATATTCACACAATAATAACGCAACTTCAATTTCCAATCGAGATCTACGAAAGAAAAGAAGCTGAACACTGGCAACCTCCCCCCCACCCCCACCAACCTCCCCTCCCCCCATAAAATGGGGGCGGTGCGCGGTTTTGTGCGCTCCACACGTCAGTCAGGTAGTGCGTGTTCATCCCGGGGTGGGTGGGGAGAGGGAGAGGGTGCGTGGGGGGGGGGGGGGGGGAGGGGAGGGCAGGGCAGGTCCCTGATAGAGCCACCGGCAGACACAGATACCCCCAAGCGGCGGTTTTTTTTATTCATGGGCTACAGACTGCCACATCGGCATTACTGCTGCTGAAACCGGCACAGCCACAGTGAATGACTCCCGAAATCCTCCTCTTTGCTCTACGGAACAACCACCTTTCGGAGGCAGCTGTTGACCGCCAAGCCTCCCACTAACCACTCGGCAGCCCACAACAACAATCGGATCCGTACATCATCAAGCAGTGGGTATAACCCCACCAGCACCACCACCACCGCCGCCGCCAGTGCAATTATAATTAACCACATTATCATAAGTCGGCGGGATAGTCCAGGATACAGAACTCGGCAGTGATTCGGCATCTGGCAATCGGTGGATGATTATTCTAAGGCTAATCTGATATAGCCTTTAGCCAGACCGGCACTGAAGCGTTGACCGGCCACCGTGCGTACGCCGACTGTACGCACCCCGCCGTCCTACCCAGGCAGAACCACAGCCAAACCGGCCCGATAGGTAGGTCCCCTGCATGGCCTCCAGCCAGCCAGCCAGCCAGCCTCATTCAGGTTTTAGAACCGTATCCGGGGAGTATGGCTTCCCCGTTCCCTGGCCCACGGTGCCTGCCAACGATGGGACACCTGACGCTTGCCGAGGCTATAACATTTACCCAAGCTTGCCGTAATTCATCCACGTGGTGACTGGGTGTGATTAATGCTGGTGTGGCTTTTATTGTCTTTTGGCTTGGGAATATTTCGTCAGTCGTATTTATCCTAACTGTCCTTCTAGTAAAGTGTTGGTTTCGTTTGTAGGTGTATTACATACGGTGTGACGTCATGGTGGGTCGTGTTCTAGCGTGTCTACCAGCGTATGATGAACTTGACATACCGCTGCCACTAGTCCTGCGCCTTTCACTATATCAAACCCAGTAAGCTATTGTGTCCTAGCTACCACTATCAAGCATAAAGTCGATTTCCTGACATTTTTTGTCCGATAAATTTGTTCAGATGCAATTCTTCAATTTTCAGATGTTGTTAATTTTTTTTTTATATGATGCGATTGTTTAATTTGTAGATTTTTGCTTTGTTTTAAAAATAATTTGGGTTAAAACCGGAACAGACGTGTGTCC
Organism: Arenicola marina; assembly: GCA_964019135.1. Lineage (NCBI taxonomy): Eukaryota > Metazoa > Annelida > Polychaeta > Arenicolidae > Arenicola > Arenicola marina. Next base: position 22,093,504 of record OZ025258.1, on the reverse strand, counting down.
GACATGATCTGATAAACATAAACCATTTATCAGGGAGACGTCAAAGTTATGTGGACGTTCATGAACGACGCACGATCCGGCATATCAGGGCCCGAAACAAGCGCCAGTGATCTAGGGAATCGTTGCCCACTTTGTCCTTGCCTCAGTTCCTTCAGTTCCTCAGACATCATAGTGATCAGTTGCTATGGGTCATTCAGCCTTAATCTGTTTTGTTTAATTGTCTTTCTATGGTTGAAAATAAGGACCGGTTACCTGTGGCGAGATACTGTATGACGATCGAAAGCCTGCGAAATGGACGATGGTTGTGAATATTTGGAGCATTTGGCCCCCCATTTGGACAACTGCAGGAAAAGGCGTACTAGTCCCATAGATAGTAGTTGTCCCGGACAAGCGTTAATGTCGAGCCCTGCCGTCTTATAAATGTTCATTTTAAATTTTTTTGTAGAGATTTATTCCTCTAGAAAGAAAACAATTATTTCGGGGAAGTAAGCAATGCGGTCACGTGTCAGGGCTTTAAGAACGCGGGGCAGAGCGGTCACGTGTCAGGGCTTTAAGAACGCGGGGCAGAGCGGTCACGTGTCAGGGCTTTAAGAACGCGGGGCAGAGCGGTCACGTGTCAGGGCTTTAAGAACGCAGGGCAGAGCGGTCACGTGTCAGGGCTTTAAGAACGCGGGGCAGAGCGGTCACGTGTCAGGGCTTTAAGAACGCGGGGCAGAGCGGTCACGTGTCAGGGCTTTAAGAACGCGGGGCAGAGCGGTCACGTGTCAGGGCTTTAGGAACGCGGGGCAGAGCGGTCACGTGTCAGGGCTTTAAGAACGCGGGGCAGAGCGGTCACGTGTCAGGGCTTTAAGAACGCGGGGCAGAGCGGTCACGTGTCAGGGCTTTAAGAACGCGGGGCAGAGCGGTCACGTGTCAGGGCTTTAGGAACGCGGGGCAGAGCGGTCACGTGTCAGGGCTTTAAGAACGCGGGGCAGAGCGGTCACGTGTCAGGGCTTTAAGAACGCGGGGCAGAGCGGTCACGTGTCAGGGCTTTAAGAACGCGGGGCAGAGCGGTCACGTGTCAGGGCTTTAGGAACGCGGGGCAGAGCGGTCACGTGTCAGGGCTTTAAGAACGCGGGGCAGAGCGGTCACATGCTCTCAAAGGGATTCATGTCCATCAAATAATAAAACGGTTATCCAATGAGCGATTTAAATGTGGTGCTGAATTAAGGTATTTCATTGAGATATTGAAGGAGGGTTCATTAAGATATTGAAGGAGGGTTCATTGAGATATTACATGTGTTTCATTAAGATATTTAAACGAGTTTCATTTAAATATTAAAGGGGTTTCATTAACATATTAAAGGGGTTTCATTAACATATTAAAGGGGTTTCATAAAGACATTAAAGCCGTGTGATCTACACCAAGTATCACGCCATGAAGTATTGGGCATCGAGCTTGCATAACAATGGATGACTGACTGTAACACTGTCCAGACCGCTATTCACCGGTGTCACCATGGCAACGTGTGTGAGGCCTGTCGATGTCACCTGTGACCCTGCCAGGGTCACGTGTAAACATCGCCCAAACCCTCTCGCCAAGTCGCCGAGCACAATATTTCTGCGGACAAAAGAAGGGTTTTTTTTCCTCACCTCCAGCGTGCGTAGTCGTACATAGCTCAGAGAGTATGCGGGGACACATTCTCCAAATAACCGACAGAAGGTGGTGGCAAAAAAAGAAAGAACCTCGTAACAATGTATGTTGTTCTTGGCATTGAAAAAATGTACAATAGACTTCGTGGTGGAAACTGTGATCAAAGGAGACACGTGGTCGGTCCCGTCAGCCAATCACTGAAGGCCAATCGCTGGGCAAACAGGACTGGTATTGTCGTCTGCTTATTGGGGTCACGTCACGCGCCACGACCTCACGCGCTACTATATCTCAATCTCTCAACGACAGGGAGAGCTATCCACGCCCAAATCTTCTTATAATAGGGGGAGCTACCCACGCCAACATCCTCTTACAATAGGGGGCGCTACCCACACCAACATCCTCTAATAATAGGGGGCGCCATCCACGCCAACATCCTCTTATAATAGGGGGCGCCATCCACGCCAACATCCACTAATACTAGGGGGCGCCACCCACACCAACATCCTCTCACGTCAGGGGGTGTCACCCACACCAACATCGTGTCATAATAGGGGGCGGTATCCACATTAACAGCCTCTCATAACAGAGGGCGTCACCCACGCCTAAAACCTCTCATAATAGGGGGCGCCACCCACGCCTAAAACTTCTCATAACAGGGGGCGCCACCTACGCCAAAATTATCTCATAACAGGGGGCGCCACCTACGCCAAAATTATCTCATTAAAGGGGGCGCCACTTACGTCAAAATTCTCTCATAACAGGGGGCGCCACCCATGCCTAAAACCTCTCATAACAGGGGGCGCCCCCCACGCCTAAACCTCTTATAACAGTGGGAGCCATCCGCATCATTTCATCAATGAAATCTTTGGTGCCGTTAAACACAGGCTGATGAATTAGGTATCAAGGTTCGAACCCACGCAATCTGACATTGAAAACTAAACCCCCTAAACTAAACCCCTTCCGAACAAACAGATAAAGAGCAGGGGGTTATACTAATCAATGGATGTTCCCCCACAAAGAGCAGAGTGCTTCACATCGGCACACAGCTCCGCTCTCCTCACGTTGCTTGCCGCCGAGATGGTATCACCTTGCAAGTAAAAGTGCCTTGCGCACTTCAATCAACCAACAAATTGCTATACGCACAACAGACATGGGGTAATCATAATCAGTAATCGATTGTAATCGATTACATTTTCCAAGTAATCGTAATCGATTATATTGGTTTTAAAAGCACTGTAAGCGTAATCGATTGCATTGCTAATGTAATCGTAATCATGATTACCTTTGATGCTTAATTTACTATGTTCACTCAAGCTGTTTTAGTCTCCAAACTGAGCGTCACACTTTCTGTGTCGCCAGTATCATAAATGGAAACTGGCCTCTTAAGAGTCCTTCTGTAGAGAAACCAAATTTAAGGCGACCGCGAAGAGGCGTTATATTATACAAAAAAAAAACGTACAAAAACCCCGATGCCGGATATACCTAGAGCGTTGTTAGATGCAAACAGTACATCGTGTTGGCATGCGTCACCAGGATCCGAGAGGGTGGACAGTGGCACATTGAGCAGGAGGAGAGGGCCACACGTAAATGGTTGGGATACGTTCAGGCAGGGACCGGGGACTAGGGAGCAGGGAGGAGGGGGGTGGGACAGGCATGCTAGTCGTATATATACAGCGGCTCCTTGGCCAGGGGGGATCAAGAAGGGACGCATAGCTCGCACGCTTTATTTACACACGCTACTACGTTACGAGGGACAGACCACTCTCCGCCTTCGCCTTCAACCACCAGCGGGCAGTGGTTGCTGGGTGATGAAGTCAATGGGCCATCCCCTATCTCTAAATAACGGTCCCCTGGAAGGCTGGCTGATGTGTTTTAAGCCACTTTTGGGCGCATGGTGAGGCTACAGTGGGCCAAGGAGACTCTGGCATAATGGAAAAACAGAACGTCCACATGTAGACAAGAGTTTTTTTTTTGCAGTTGGTGCCGTAGAATAAATCTATGGCCCGATGAGTGCTGGCCTCTTGTGAGCGACCCCAGAACTGAATTTGGAGTAGACAAATCTTCATATGCAATCGGCCAGCTGTGTGGGGCTGTAGGCTCCATGGCACTTCCTACAGCCGGAAGGCATGGCAATCATACCTCTTGCCCCATTTCATTCCTTGTTCTGGACTACTCTTCTCATCACACTCCTCCCTCCCACCCCCCACACCGCCGTTTCCTATTGTTCTTACCAATAGCTGATATCGTTGTACAACAAACACGCTGCTCATACGCACACACGAAACATGGAGCATAAAATAGACGTCAGTCTTGGAGCCGGATGGCGGCCTCGCATCCGCAGCGCCACCCAGCGACCGCCCACGGGGTCGTGCGACGGGAAATGAGACCTCGCCGCTGTTTGTTTTACCTTGACACCCAGGGCGTTGTCGGGTCATGCTATAAGACACAGCAATACATTGCCTGCACAAGGGGAAACCCAGCCTTAGACCTGCGCCCCGCAATGTAAGTTCTCAGGACGGATCCATTACGCATATAGTACGGATCAAGGCCGCATATACCGGTAGGACCAATCCAGTACGCATATAGTACGGATCCATTACGCATATAGTACGAATCCACTACTCATATAGTACGGATCTAGTCGACATATCCGGTAGTATCAACCCAGTACACATATAGTACGGATTCATTACTTGTATGGTACGGATCCTTGCTATTGGCGAGTCCGGTTCAGGCCGTGAAGGTGGGCTGACAGATATGGCGGTCGGGGAGGGCTGGGGGCTTGGCTGGCTGCCCGTGACGGGGTTCCACCGCATGACGCCCATCCTGCTCACACATAACCCACAACCCGCATTGATACAGGTGTTCTACAATGTGATAAGGTCACCAAATGTGAAGGCCATAGCCAGCTTTGGTCTTCGCGCATGCAGGTTGACTGCGTGAGGCCGGACGAGGGATGTGAGGGGGACGGGGGGTCGAGGGCTTGCACTCATCGGAAAACACGCCGCGTTGCTTTTGAAGTTGCTGGCGCAACTTGCTGAGAGATGCTTGAAGTGAAGCCTTGGGGAGGCCGTTGGAGTAGAGAGTGGTAGCCTTAGGGAGGCGGTAAGCTTAGGGAGGTGGTAGGCTTAGAGAGGTGGTAGGCTTAGGGAGGAGGCGGTAGGCTTAGGCAGGCCGCTGGAGTAGAGAGGTGGTAAGCTTAGGGAGGCTGTAGGCTTAGGGAGGTGGTAGTAGGCTTAGCCAGATGGTAGGCTTAGGGGGGTGGAATGCTTAGAGAGGTGGTAGTCTTAGGGAGGCCATTGGAGTAGAGAGGTTGTGGGCTTAGGCAGGTGGTAGGCTTAGAGAAGTTGTGGGCTTAGGGAGGTCGTGGTAGGCTTAGCGAGGTGGAAGGCTTAGCCGAGCTACGGGCCCAGTACAAAGCGACGTATGAAGCACAGTTTCCAGGCTCTACTGTATATGTGTACTGAATCCTCAGCTAGAGATACTCACTGAGGTCGCCATTCGGCAGCTCCAGACCGTGGACATCCAGGCTGCTGCTGCTGGCTTGGCTGCCACCGCTAGGCGATGGGGAGGCTCGCGGGTTGGCAGGAGCAGCAGCCTTCTTCTGTTTGTCACCTGAAAACAACAAAGGATTCACATTTTAACACAAGTCAAGGAATCTGTATAGAAACCTGCCATAACATCTACACAGAAGTAAAAAACTATGGTAGAATTTAGGAGATGAAAGGAAATATCTTGCATTATCAGATGATATCCTCAGTATTTAATACTGGTAATCTATCAACAAAAATAGTGCACTTTATATATGTAATTATAGTTTTGTCTTCCTTCCTTCAATAATCAAATTTAAGAATAGTTTGCAAACAAAATGTCATCCGAGCACAGATAATAGTTCCCTTTGGAAAGCTTTGAAATGAATAAATATATATAAATCAGCACCTAGTCATCCTGTTTTATCATTGATATCGTAAACTGCCTATTTGAAGCCGCATACATATTAGAAGCCGCACCCCAACTTTGGCCTCAAAACCGGGTTGGCAGGCACCCAGAACCATTTCCGGAAAACTACATATTAGAAGCCGCACCCAGACTTTGGCCTCTTGACCCCCCCACCCCCCACTGTATCCCTGCCTAATCCTGTCCCGCCAACGAAACCAATTAATTGTTTCTACAAGCAGTTGTGACACTTGTGCACCTTTTATCAAGTGTCACACCAGTGGCTGGCCCTCCTGGCCCCTACCAAGCCAATTAATTGTTTATACAAGCAGTCGCGACTACTAACAACATTCACCTCTCCCTCTCCGATCACAGCCCTTATCAAGTGTCACACCAGTGGAAGGCTCTCCCAGCTCTTACTGTATGTTTATGAATCACTGTCGTACCTACCCAATATGAAGTTTTTGTCTGGCACAGTTAACTTATTGCATTTGGCGGCAGCCGTATCAATTTACACCACCTGAAACCTGGCGTCTGATCATTGGTGTACAATAGGTATGGGCGGAGTCGCGTGGCAGTAGTAATAAATAACCGTAAGTAGCTCATTGTCAGTCTTGATTGCCACAGTAACACAATGCCTGGGAGAAGAGCATCTGACAACGCAGCTTTCAAGTTGAATTATCTCCGGACGTGTTGACTTGTATGACGTAACGATGCAATAAATTATTTCAGCAACGGTAATTTTTGTATTCCCCCCCCCATCCCCGCCGCTTGTCTCGCCAACCTTACTTGGAATCGGCAAAAGGCCCTATTTAAAGCCGCACTCCGACTTGCGACTCGAACCTGGAACCTATAACTTCCTAATATAAGCCGCGGCTTCAAATATGCAGTTTACGGTACAATCATTGTGTATCCAAGGGGTAATATACTAGAGTAACAAGGTCTACACAAGGGTCAAAGCTATGATTCATCCTTGTGAAAAAAGGTTGTGTAATGGAGGGAGTATCCACCATACATCACATAATATGAAAATCAGACCATTAAAGCAGGGGAGGAACCAGTTAGTTCTTAGCATCAGTAACTGAGGACATGCATCTATTTGGATATTAGGATATACTATACTGGTATACCATAATTTCTAGGGTATAAGTTGCACCGGTGTATAAAATTTACCTGTGCATGACACATGTTGATATCTTCGGAAAGTAAATTTACAGCATCTCTATTTATACTACCATGTGTGTCTACCATTTTTAACTATTACCCGTAATTATATTTAACTCAGCATTCACACCAAGGGTAGCAAGTGGCTTCTTGTGCTACGTTTTTTTTGTCGAAAGCTGTAAGAACTGATGGATGGGCAATTCAACAGTTTAAAGGTTAAATAGTATAAATTTTGTCCCCAAAAAGGGGGGACCAGAGCCAGGTCACCTCCCCCCCCACTCCCTGGAACTGCCCCATGTGCATGTAGCTTCCAACTTACTGTCCACTGACAAGCAGAATACTATTTCTGATCACTACATTAGGCACTAGGTTTTGGCACATCCAGATGTTTTTAATGGGTAGGAAATGTCTGTATAAATAATCTGAAGATGCTAAAAATAAATATACAGTAATATAATTAAGGATATAGTTATTATTTTAATATATGGTTATACCATAAAATACTACATATTTGGGTAGGCTAACAGCTGTTGAGTGATTCAGGCCAGGGTTTATTTCATGTCAAGTATGATGAATGAATACTACCGCCATCTAACAAATATACCATTAGACGATTATTCATAATATCATAAATATATAAGACAATAATATATCGATTCATAACAGATATAAAGCAAATAATATCAATGTGATTTTGTAACAGTAACGTTATTATACTTCACCACCTTGAATATTTATTGAAGAACCTAGAATATAAATAATATTAAGTAATAAAAAAATATTACAGTATAAATTAGTATTAGATTTTTTTTCTGTCAAACTTTATTCGATGTGTTCCATATGTGATAACATGCGATGCAACACTGCAATACAGCAAATGCTGCTTGGCTCTAACAGCGCCCATTGATCTCAGTAACATGCCTAGCAATACACCATGATATTACAAGGCGTGTCTCTAACTTATCATGGGGTGCCGTTAGAGCTAGGCAGCATTTGCTGTCTTTGCGGTGTTGCAGCGCATAGTGGCGTAGCTGGTGCTGATCTAATAAATGTGCCCAGAAAAAGCCTTGACATTGCAAGTTAGGACAATAAATCAAAGTAGTTTCTTTCCGCCAGGTCAGAAAATTGCATGAAGATTCTGGAAAGATTCATATTTTGTAGCCTTGATATTGCAAGTTAAGATAATAAATCGAAGTAGTTTCCTTCCGCCAGGTCAGAAAATTACATGAGGATTCTGGAAAGATGCATATTTTGTCGGCTAGTTAAAGTTGCATGTCGAGTTCTTTCCCGCCAAAACTAAGCCTAGGCGAAATTTAAATCAAAATTTGCAGATTCTGGAAAGATTCATATTTTGTAGCCTTGATATTGCAAGTTAAGATAATAAATCGAAGTAGTTTCCTTCCGCCAGGTCAGAAAATTACATGAGGATTCTGGAAAGATGCATATTTTGTCGGCTAGTTAAAGTTGCATGTCAAGTTCTTTCCCGCCAAAACTAAGCCTAGGCGAAATTTAAATCAAAATTTGCAGAAAACTTGATTGTTTCATTCTATAAATTTGAAAACCTGATAAACATCGCCGTTTTGGCTATGATGAGGCAAACGTGTCTACCCCGTGACACTACAGAACTCGGTCGCGGTACTGATATTTATACCAAAGCATCGCGAAGCATATAAACTGATGACGTTACCACTAAAATGAAAACTTGTGGTAAATTGATATCACAGTAAGGCTAAGAGACACTATTTGGCAGTCCGGCATGGGTGGAGTATAGACAAAAGAAGTCTTGAATGATTCTAGGACTGATTTTTATTAGTATTTTGACCTTTTTAGTTTTGGCAGGAAAGAGCTTGACATGCAACTTTAAAAACTGTGCGCCCTAGGGCCTATACACGAAAATATGCGCTGCAACACCGCAAAGACAGCAAATGCTGCCTGGCTCTAACGGCAACCCATGATAAGTTAGAGACAGGCCTGGTAAACCGTGATAAAGTGTTAAAGGCCAAAATGCAAAATGGGGGGAGTGGCATGTTATCACATGTTATCATCTCAACTCAAGTTTGGCCAAATATAAAACATTGGCAATTTGTCTCAGCAGATCACTGCAGTCACTCACCTGCTCACGCCCCATGGAAGGCTATTGCAGGAATGGCTCCCAGTATATATTATGAGAACAAATAGGGGGCGGATCGAACGTCCCTGGCCGCCAAAGCGCCAATATTTTCACTTCCCACTCCACTTGTCAACACAGACGGAGGGTGGAAACGCGATTACTTACCGAATTTTCTCCTGAAGAAAGACATTGATTAACCACTAAAATAGCCAAATTAGGTCATCAACAGCATCATTTCATCGTTCGTCACTCCACATTGCTAATAGCGACACACAGAAGTTCAGATTTAACAGAATTTCACCATTTCCACAAGTCCAAAGGGCGTATGTCCGCCATGATGGATTTTTTCTGCGCAGTCCCGTCAAGTCTCGCGAGATTACTCGTACGGTGTTCGCTAGGTGGCAGCACAGCCCGAGACTGTGCAGGCGCACGTTATGAAAGCCTTTTAAGCGTTCGCTGTTCGCCTCTTGTCTCGACACTTGTCTTGTGACCAGACAAATGAACATTGTAGTTTAGCGATTTGCGTTCCTTGTGATTGGGCTTTTCATTTCATCGTGCACTGGGAATGAGGAAAATAATATTCTTCGTAAACTGGGAATGGAGTAAGTCTTATTAGCCGACCGCCGTGATCAAGGATTTTCACTAATCGTGAACTGGGAATTTTAATATTACTAGCCGACGTCTAGCGTTCGTAGTGAGAAGCGAAAGAAATTACAAAGAAATAACAGTATGACAGTATTTTGTTTTATGCGTCAAATAGTAGCAGGCAGAAGACATTGGGCAGAAATAACATCGATTATTATATTGACATAAATTGAGACCGGGGGCTACGGAATAACGGGGCATAAATGTTAAGGATATGTAAACACTTTCAACCTGTGCAATTATTGTGAATCCAGTACAGAATGCTCAAATTGCGGCTAAAGCACGCTAATAAACGAATATCAGTCCAGTAACACTAAGGCCCAAGCTCATACATTGATTGAGTAAAAAAAGCGACTGTTTCCCGTCCGTTGTTCGTCATTTAACGTAGTACTGCTAACTTCAGTGGATACAATCTGCCTGACGTCCTGGTTGGATCTATAGAATTGACGTGTAGTAAAATTGGATACTGCTGTGACTGATGCTAAGAGAAGCGTATTATAGGCAAGGTACCCCGGGCAGAGTTCGTTCTCTTGCTACTAATGGGAAGTTGTGGACGCGAGACAGTACCGGATTTGTTTGTTTTGATGACGGTTAGGGCGATAAGGCGTTGGGAGAAATATTATTACAGTTGGCACCAAGCCAGGTAGCCCGCCGATGCCGCAGGATAAGGTGATAAGCACCCAGCAGTTGTGTTGACACATGCGATAGCTTTGACACATCTAAGAGCGGCGGCTGGATATTAATAGGTTCAAGGCGGCATAGTGGGACAGACAGCTTCATTTTATTAGTATAGAAATAACCGTGAATCGGGAAATCGTCAATTTAGTATCGTGTATCCGCCCTTCCATTGCATGCGGAGAGTTTTGCTTTCAATTCATCGTGACCTGGGAATAAAGAAATGTATTCTTCGTGATCTGGGAACACGACCACCCCCCCCCCTTGCCCCCCCCCCCCCCAGAGAACAATGCTAGATAATGTGGTCATTGAGAAAACGTTTTTGGGTTAAAAGAAATTGTAGATTCTGCTACGAGGATTGAGGGCTATATGGACCGCACATATAATGGGGGGGAGGAGGGGGGGAGGCAAAGGGGTATTTTCGTTCCTCGTGATTGGGCTTTTCATTTCACCGTGAACTGGGAAGAAGGAAGATAATTCTTCGTGACATGGGAATGGGATACTAGCCGACCGCCGTGATCGAGGATAACCGTAAATTGGGAAATGGCGATTTTATATCATTTATCCGCCTTCCATTGTATACGGGGACTTCTCCTTTTAATTCATCGTGACCTGGGAATAAAGAAATGTATTCTTCGTGATTTGGGAACACGACCACCCCTTGCCCCCCTCCCCCCCCTATATGTTTGTACCGAACTATAGATACTGCCCCCCCCCCCCGGGGGAGTTTTGACGTGGGGAAATTGCACCTGAAAAAGGGGACGAACTGCGTATTCTGCGTCTATACCACTGCCTCTACACAACACGTGTTAGCGGGTATTCAGAGGTTCCCCCCGCTGGTTTACTGTGGCTCAGCGTCGGCCCTTGGTCTGTAGGCTACATGGGGCCCACAATCTAGAAAACGAAATGACCGCGGTTGTGGGTAGGGGTCTGGAAGGGGTAAATGGCGACAGGCGACACAGGCATATTTGAAAAATCAACATTCGACATTGATCCCCAAATTTCGACACTGAGGATCTGAAAAAACGACATTGAACTTAGCCAAAAAGCGACACGGAACGTCATCAAAAATCGACATTCGACAATGAGAATTTTGAAAAATCGACACTGAACACTGGACCTCCCCCCCCCCTCTTTCAGAACCCTCTTGGTGGAATCAGGGCTGGATTTATGCATGGTCTGTGTTACAATTTAAATGACACGTCGTGGGTACCAGCCCTGCCCCCCCCCCCGCACCCACGCCGAACCCCACTGTTTTTGTTTTGCTGAGATCTTGGATCTGAGAGAGAAAAATCATCCCGAACTTACCACAAAGTGGTCCATGATCACAATAATATCTGGGGCTAGGCTGTACTCTTGGGCACGCATGGCGAGTCCTTGTGCAGTCAGTTCATTGCGCTTGTAAACGCACTGCATAACATAACTGGCATTACCAATATGAGCTTTTTTCATTTATCGCTTAGATTTCCAGACGGTTCATTGACCTTCATTGAAAGCTTTACACAGTGGCTCATTGCTGCAATATGCTGTCTGGTGCAGAAAACGCGGAAATTTCCTTTCTTACCAATTAAGCATTCCTTTTCAGAGGTATATGACGCCAGTTTCTGCTCATGTCCGAAGACAGACCGCTCATCAAGCACCGATTGACCCGACTGTCCTTACAGCGCCTGGTGGAGGGACGCGCGCGCCACGAGAAGTGCACGCCGCGTCGCAGGTCGTCTGGCACACCCCGCTCAAGGTTAATTTATACACCCCGCCCAAGGTCAATATATACACCCTTCCCAAGGTCAATATATGCAGCACGCCCAAGGTCAATCTATACACCCCGCATAAGGTCAGTCTATACACCCTACCTAAAGTTAATCTATACACCCCTCCCAAGGTCAATATATACACCCCGCCCAAGGTCAATCTATACACCCCGCCCGAGGTTAATCTATAGACCCCACCCAAGGTTAATCTATGCACCCCGCATAAGGTCAATCTATACACCCCGTCCAAGGTCAACTAAGCACCCCGCATAAGGTCAATCTATACGCTCCACATAAGGTTAATCTATACACCCCGCCCAAGGTAATCTATATACCCCACCCAAGGTCAATATATAACCCCCGAATAAGGTTAATCTATGCACCCCTCCCAAGGTCAATCTATACACTCCGCATAAGTTTAATCTATACACCCCGCCTAAGGTCAATCTATATACCCGTCCAAGGTTAATCTATGCACCCCGCCCAAGGTTAATCTATACAAACCGCAGAGAACACCTTGAAATTAGACCGAAATATATATCTAAAAAATAGACCAGAATGTATATCTTGAAATTAGACTAGGCGACCCATTGAAAAGCTACAAGAGAAAACGCGTCTAAATTAGACCAAAATATACATACGTTCTACTTAATTAATGTCGTTGCCACTGATTCAACTGTATCATTTCTGAATAAATTTTATGAACTAATTACTACGTTAAGACATGTCACATATATACTAACTCCTTCTGTAGCAGTCACCACCTATGCAGTACCCGCCACCTCTTACATAGCAACTATCTGCATGTTTATAGGGATCGCACCTACACATATATATATAGTGACCGCACATATATGCAGATATATAGTAACCGCACATATATGCAGATATATAGTGACCGCACCTATATGCACATATAATGACGGCAGCTACATTTGTATCATTATACATATATCTATATATATGTATATCTTTTGTGCATGACCACACCTTATGCGTAGTTACCACTACCTGTAAATATTGTCTAGAAGAATTTTATATATATATGGCGAACATATGCGTATAGCCTCCAACTTCATAAGTGCTCACGTGCATGTTGATCTAACTCTCTATATAGCCTGTATATATATATAGTGACCACCTGGTTTAAACAGGTTTGGTTATTTTGCGTGCTATAGTAAAAACGTCCTTTCCATGGCCTCTCATCTCAATTGTACAGCACATCTTGCTGGCACTATCCAATATTCTCTATCGTAGATAATATAATCTGTGGTCTTAGGTTCCGTCAAGGTTCGTTTCGATGTCGCTACATGCGTTGGCGTGCTCGAATATGTGTACTCTGGATGGTACCATCTGTTGCGAACATGTTATCGTCTCAGTCCCAGTTACAATTGACTCACCGGGATTGGATACAATGAAAAATTGCTGCCAATGTCAACATCATGGACAGCTGGGCACCTCTGCACAACGCTAATGCCAATCGAAAACGGAATAAATTTGGATTTCGTCAATTCATTTCGTCTTGTAATTAGCATTACAAATCAACCATCTCGCCATTGCTATCGGGGACAGTGAATGGAGGGTGCCTTAGCTTGGTCTCTTCTTAGGTTCCCTTCCCCACCTTCTTGAAGTAGGATTAAACCTCTAGAAGTGTACAATTGTATGCAGAATTATGACACCAAACGAGTTGGTCGTCTTGTCTTAACAACCGGTGTGTCATCCTCTAGGTAGCATAGAATATGTGAGGTAAAATTCGACTAAGACTAGAGGAGCAAAGTAATACAGGTAGATATTGCAGGTAGGTTGTTGGTCGGTCTCGGCCGCAGTCTTGCAGTGTGGAGGGGGTATCTTGGAACGGCGGTAGATATGTCACCTGAATGAACACATTTTCTGGCGTTTAGTTACATTGCCCATAACAAGCACCAATTGCGCTGATGTTGATGCGGGGTACGTCACTTGTGCTGACGTCACAACAATATACACAAGGTTAATCCATCGCTTTTTTTGCTTGATTAGGCATCTTAGCAAAGGCCATGATAGGCGTGGCCTTGGGCGCAGATTTAGTGACTTCGTAAAGCCCCCCAAGTAAGATAGGCTGTAGTAGCCTGGTGGTATATGTATCGGGTGCATCCACTTTACCGCTAACGCATGTTGTTTTGTCTTCCTCTTGTTGACCATGCTGAAATCTTTCCCCTTTGCTTGTCTTGCATATATACTGACTACTTCAGGTGGTGTTAGTGTGAACGATATTGCTATGACCATGACTAAATCAGTCTTGCCTTACGGCAGGAACCCATCACGATCATTGAGATAATATTTATGTAACCTTTCATTTTTAGGTCTTCGTCGAGCAAGCAAAGAGACCTTGATTTTGGAGATTCAGAAGTAGCATCCCACTCTGACAGCGACACTGTCACAGACGCAGCATCTGAAGACCAGTCAGACCTCGCCGATCGCACGAAACCGACAATATCAGAGTCTGCAAAGCTAGAGAGACATCTTGGAGATTGCGACATTCACTCAGAGGGAACTGCACCAAGGCATAGTGAACATTCTGTGACCCCAAAGGCCGAAGAGGAAGAGGCTTCCATATCGGGGGAAGTAGAGGTGAAGCGGCAGATTATCTCATGTGACAAAACCGGCAGTCGGAGCCACACGGGACCGAGCCACAAGGGACCGAGCCACACGGGACAGAGCCACACGGGACAGAGCCACAAAGGACCGAGCCACACAGGAGCGAGCCACACGGGACCGAGCCACAAGAAACCGAGCCACAAAGAACCGAGCCACACGGGACAGAGCCAGACGGGATCAAGCCACACGGGACAGAGCCACAAAGGACCGAGCCACACAGGAGCGAGCCACACGGGACCGAGCCACAAGGGACCGAGCCACACGGGACCGAGCCATACCCAGTCCGCGCCTCCAGCCACAGCCTCCCCATCCCTGACATCTGCAGCGTTTCCCTCAGGTGAGACGTCACAGTCGGGTGCGTTCAAGGTCGAAGCGGATCCGACGACAGCCGTCGGCGCATCGAGACTTTCCGCGACAAGCCAAGACGACGACCGCCTCCGGGATTTATCAGGTGATCCAAGCCCAAGGAATTCATCTACTGCACCCGTACCATATACTCCATTGAGCAGCCGAGTGAGGGCCCCAAGGGAAGACCACGCCGAGCAGCACAGCATTCATTCTCCGCCGGCTTCACCGGAAGGCGATTGTAGTCTTCACCCTCTCTATGAGAGATACCTGACAGACGAACTAGTCGACTTTCTTGAAGATATTTCTTCTGAATCTGAAGAGGACGAAACCGACAACGCGATACAGAGCCAGACGCTGCCGCAGTTTGACCGACCTTCCTCGAGGACGCAGAAGTCAGCTGTTGAAGAAGAAACGTTGTTGCCATTGGTGACCAGTACGCCTTTGCCTTCCGCATTTAAAGAGGGACCGCCCAGGACGCCCCTAATTGTTACACCAGTGTCCCGACGCCCCAGGGATAATACCAGCTCGGGTGACGAGGCTCAACTCAAGGAGACCAAACCATCAGGGTTGATGCAACAGGAGGCGAGTAGGAAGCCCGTGCCTGCCCCCGCCGCTGTGCCCAAGACCCCTGGCCAGCCCCCGGCACCGCTGGGAGCCCAGTACACCCCCGAGACGGCGGAACAACAGGCCGTACAGGTGGTCCGACCACACGGTTACAGCACCAGGTCACAGGGGCCACCCCACATGGAGCTACAAGGTAATGAGGAAGAGTGTAATACTCTTTGGTAATGACGCCAGCCCTGTCAAATATCATGCTCGACGTCGCGCCTCTTTGCTATATAGATAGCCCACAAATAAAGTACCAATTTTCGCCTTTCGTTTTCCATGGTAAAATGCATTATATTTACCACGGTTAAGCAACGGTTTAGGCTAATTTCTGCAGAGTTTAATTTATGTATGAAGCCATGACGAAGTGGCGCCATTTAGCCGTTGATTATGTCCATTTGAAGAGCTCGAGGAATAGTTTTTTTGCCGATTAAGTCATTTTATGAGATATTATTCACTGTCCATGGGATGGGCAGCTGCTGGTTCATCGTTCGTTTCCGTTGCTTCAACAATGATGTCACTTACCATATATGTGTAAAACTATTACTGATATGTCACCAAACAGTACGTCATATGGCAAAATACGAAGCTTGAACGCCGTCCGCGCAGCGACTCTCTCGTGTATCAGATGACTGCACGAATGTCAATACTCATTCCTGACCTTAGGCTATTGGCGTGTTTCAGGTCACCATCGCCAGGTGGCGTCCTCGAAGATCGACGAGGCAACTTTGGACCAATGCTTCCAGGTCGTCCCTAAGTTCCACTACATCAAGAACAACCAAGAGGACACCGGTAAATGGCTGGAATCCGCCAGCTTCGAAGCCATCCTCCTGGAGCTCCTGTGCTTCGCCTTGGACCACGGCCAGAGCCAGCAGCGAGAGCTGGAAGGCCAGTTCGAGAAGGAGCTGGGCAAGGCTGTGGAGGGCATTGAGAAACTCGAGTGTTTCGAGGCCTTCTGCACCACGTTCCTGAAGGACGGCACCTTCAAGCCCACGGGACGCGTGAACGCCACATCCAGCTCCGGAAAGGAAGAGAAGCACGGAAGGCTTTTCCGCATGATTAACGCCGACCTCCAGAACCTGCAACGCCAGCACCGGATCCTGTCCATGGTGAGCCAGCCATTCTATTAAGTACATGGTGAGCCAGCCATTCTATTAAGTACATGGTGAGCCAGCCATTCTATTAAGTACATGGTGAGCCAGCCATTCTATTAACTACATGGTGAGCCAGCCATTCTATTAAGTACCACTCCAATTAGAACCATCTCCACACAAAACTGTCTGTAGTTGGTTTGGTTTCATTCCAGAAATGGCAAATAAAAGAAATATGAAATCAAGTTGTATTATTCATAATGCCATCCCTTGGATCAATGGAAGTCCAAGTCAATTATCTTTAAATAGCAAAAGATCTCTATGTCCATTACGTAGACCTGCATCCTGGTATCTGTTTACATTGGCCGCTGGGTACTACTTTCTGTCTGTGGTTAGCCCGTTGTGACTCTGACTTCCAGGTTTGCACCGGGACGGCTGACCACGAGGTCCACACCGAGGCTCAGCGCGAGAACCTCCGCAAGCTCGTGGAAGATCTCGTCCAGGTCGTTCACCCTGGTGACAGGTGAGCAATCTTAGTCTCGTTACCCTGGTCCCGTACCACGTGATCTCGTTTTCCCTGGCGACAGATAAGCAGTCTAGTGATCGTGTGGTGTCAGCGGTCGGGCCGCTATACAATTAGCCGACAGAATAATGTTGTATAATCATTCACAAACTAATTTACCAATAGTACCCTGAATGCATTTTTATCGTTGCCGAAATGCAAAAGCAAAGTCTTGCAGCTGATGTAAGACCATCGGACAAATTAAACAGGGATTTGAACAGCCAAATAACAGGCGCGGGGTTGTCTTGTTGTTTCGTTTCGCAGGGGCACCTTTTCGGAGGTGTACAAGACGATCGCTGAGAGCGCCTCGTACGACCAGCGCATGGTGCGTCCGCAGCTCTCCAGTCTCAAGGTTGTGTCCCACCCAGACATCGTCATGCCCTTCGGAGGCCCCATCGTGGCCGGCGGCAGCGTCATCAAGTGCGACTCGCTGGAGCAGAAGATCAGAGCCAAGCTGCCCAGCCTGCTCATACAGGTTTGTATAATAACTGTGTGTTCTCGGTCTTGGTACCGTGATGACTTCTGGGAGGCATAGGCGACCAATAACATAAAAGTTGCTTGTACAGCCATATTTTTCGTGATAAAAAGTTTTGACTGGAAATGATGCATTTATATTCTTAGCATATACAAGTATATATATGTATTGTATGCAATATACCTAAGCGGACGTGTAGCTAAACCCTTTTTTTGGCCAAATTAGTGCATCTCATGTGGAAAGGTGTGGCATTCTTGTGTACTACGTCATTCAACATTTGCACATTGCAGCATTTTTTTTTACTTTTTAATATGTGATGACATATATTTTTTTCAATCGAGTTAACATTCACACCGTCAGACAATATATCCAAAACGGTTTAAACAATATTTTGAAAATCATAATATAAGTGAAAACGTGCTGTATGAGGAGCTTTAAGTCACGGAGGGTGGGAATATCGTCGTCTGAGTGAAGACGGAATGGCCCACGATGATGATCAGTTCTGGCTGGAGCAATGGTCTAAAACCAAAACGCCAGGACATTGTGATGACTGCGGCAAGTTTGGCTAGTCCTAAATTTGCAAAGCGCAAATACCGCAGCACCAACCTGAAAATACCATATCTGCAGCTCATGTCGTTGAGTGAGCCATCGACTTGCAAACGCAGAAATTGTTCAACCATAAGCGCAAATGTCGTAAATTAGGCCATTGGGTATACTTTAAAAGATCTTACAATACGAGCTGCAAACCCATCGTCTTTCGCAGAAACGTAATGATGTCCGGCATGTTGTGACTTCTGATTGCCTCTCTCATCCAGATGCACTTCTCTGAGAGGAGGTCGGACGACAAGATGAACTTGGGACGGTCTCGTTTCGACGACAGTGGTATCGAGGCTAGCCTGATGGACACCACTGATGCGGGTGAGTAACCACAGGTTGAGGAATGGTAGGTCGATTGCTGTATTGATGGAAAACAATGATCAGGAAGGCTTATATACCTGGTCAAGGCTCCAAGACGCCGAGGCTGGTAATATTGAAATTGATCAAGAAATATACCTCCAGTGTCTATCTCGTATGATGTTACAGTGTTTGATCTCTTATTAAATGGGCATAATGCGTCCAGTTTTTTCAACTTTAATCCTAAAATAGCGCTCTACAGTGATTTTTATACACCTGTTAATTAAATCTGCGAGTTTAGATTCAAAGTGATTACCGGCGCAGGAAGACGTGCGACACCCGAGGAAAATTCCTGATGTTAATCTGTGTTGCCTGTTTAGGTTCTCGGAGCAAGAGTCAAGACCGGGGAGGGTCCGGGTCGGGGGGCAAGGCGGCCGCCTCTACGGGGGCCGCCGCCGCCTCCACCGCTTCCTCCCGCTCCAGCAAGCGTCGCCAGGACGACCCCCCCGCCACCCCTCCCAGCCGCCCCAAGCGCCACCGCGAGGAGCTCCACTCCCACGGCATCTATTCCCATGGCGACGGGGGCAGCAAGACGGGGGGCGTCGGCAGCAGTACCGCGTCCCCGTCCGGTGGTGCCGGGACCGGGGCCGGGACCGGGGCGGACCCCCCTCACGTCATCCACGAGGTGTACACCTCGCACCTATCGCAGCTGATCACTGCTCTGAGCCAGACCCCTCTCGGCTACATCAAGCACTCCAAGTACGGCGTGAGCACGGCCGACCCGCGAGACGGCACCGCCAGCGTCACGTGTCTAGGCATGATCGTTTCCGGGGACGACATCTACCTGACAAAGGTGGACGCCTCGCACGACTACCTCGACTCCCTGGTGGAGACCTTCCGCATGGACAACCTCCAGTTCATGTGTATGGGTAACGCCCTGAGTCTCTACCGGGGCACCCACGTCAAGGCCCTCCTTATGTTCCTCAGATACGTCTGCCTCAACTTCCCCAAGACCACTTACTTCCTCAGCGACTGATCTCACCGGCCGTCCAACGCTTACCGAATCTTCATCAACAACAACATCAAAAAAAAACCGCCAGGTGGCGCTCGGCAAGCTCGAAGCGTAGACTAAGTCTTTAGCGTAGCCACCTAGCGGAGCAAGGTCTAAGTAGAGAGTGTCTCAATCAGTACCGTTATTCTGTTAGTTCGTAAGGAGTGCTAGCCCTGTACCCGTTCATCATCATGGACACCCATCGTCCTGTAGACGTTTGACACCAGAGATTTTTCCTTCTGAGATTTTAATTAGTAAAGTAATTTTTACACGGGAATAGGATCGCCATATTAAGGCTATATTCATTTAAAACACGAGCGCGATTGTGTCAGTCCGTAATAACGACCCATGTACGAACCGCCTGTAGGAGTAACCCTGTACCGCGCAGTGTTCTAACTGACTGTTCTAGGGTTGATGAATTCATCTTTCTAAGCCTTGTTTGGTGGTAGTAGTTCAAGACAAATTGACAACTGCCGATGAGTAACGCATAGAATAATTGACCTTATACCGCGCAGAAGAGCTATCAATGAAATATTCGACCTCATACCCCGCATCAGTTCGGCCCACTGGCAGGACACATTGATTTGTAGAAGTAACAGATAATTGAATTAGATGCTTGGGTTGCTGTTAGTGAAATAGAGTAAACCGCCAAGCATTGACTATATGTCTCGTCAAGAAACGCCTGAAGGCTGTACTTATTTAGGTCGATATAGACTAATCTCGGCTTCAATAGTTGCTGGTGCTTGCCCAAGAAGAATTTAAGCCATAAACGGCTGCATGCTTTTAGTGTCTTAATTGCTATATAGATATAATATATATGTCAAAATCTTGGCAGTGTTGTACTGGGAGCCCGTCATGTAAATTAACAATATAATGTTCCTCTGTTGGGTTGCATAGGTGCTTGCATAGTTTCTTTCATAAGTATCTATAAATATTGATCTCTATTAAGTCATTATAGAAATATAGGTATAATGAGTGTGGCCTCTCGTTATGCTCAGCTGGCTATGCAATATGGAGCTTTTAGTCCTATCATAGTGGGTTATATATATGTTGTGGTAAGACAAATTTAGGCAATAAATCATTTAAATAATTTCCTACCAAATGTTTTTTTCTTTTACTGGGGAATACCATTGGCAGAAAGTGGCAATGGTTCATTATATTGTTGGATGTCCATGCGGTAAATTACGACCTCGGTGACGGGGTGGGGGTGGGGGTGGGGGGGGGGGCACTAAGGCTCGAACAGGAGATGATACCATAACATCACATAAGGCGACGAGGATGGAATTGTTCTCGTGCGCTCGCACCCAGACTGGATAGCGATGTGTTACATAGTGACTGACATTAAATATGTCATTTGACCCATTCAACTTGATAAATGTTCATATTGCACCTAAACACAAAACGAACTTCACGCTCGGTCGAATATCATGCTAACAAGAGAAACACACGGGAAGATACTACATGCACGTCATCATAAACATGTCATCCGTACACGGTCATCATAAACCACGTGTCTGAATAAACCGTTTCTCCATCGCGCGTGCGAACGCCTGTAATATAAATAGCAGCTCCGCAGTGACTTTTATTACTCGCTAGCACAGGTAGATATTAGAAGAGAATGTCAAGGACAGTTAATGCCTGCATTGTCGGCTCTCCAGCCCTCAGTGATGGAGCTATGTGATCAAGCTCTATGCCACTATTGTATCTATTTACATATACCCTAATAGACTGCAAGGCTTACGCACCGTGTTGAGCCAACCCGGCCTGACTCCAGGTGCTGCCTGGCGCATTGTATCGGGCATGACAGGCTAGAGTGTTATCGATTTATCGGAGCGTCCATCAATGTCAGAAGAAAAACGCAATCGTAACCTTTTGACTGTGTATGATTGTAAGGGTGAGGAACTGTAAAATTGCCTTTGTAGCCGAGCACACAGACACCGTCCAGTTACTTATATCTACAGAGCAGCGGGTAATTGTCGGCGATCATCCCAGGCGGGTGAGACGAGTGAAAGACGTAGCTGGTGTCAGCCATGCAGCCTCAATAGCCGATGGCGGCTGGCGGCTGGCGTGGTAATGGCGTCTTTTTAGAAGTTGAATATTGACTGAAAGTGTGTCACCCAGCTGGTGGTAATCGCAATGCACTGTTGAACCATTACACTGCAGGCAACCACGGATATACGGATAGGGAACCACGGATAGGACGTGCATTACCGATACGGATACCAAGACACGTGGTTTTAGAGATGTGAGATGTGCCGACATGAAGTCCACGATACCGAGATGTGCGGACTATCACCACGGCACAATTAATAGCTCATGCAGTACTCACATGCGGACATATATACGCGCTGGGACGTGTGGGTGGATAGGCTAGGTCGCCATGACGTCGCTTAACACGACGGGGCCGCAGCAGGATTTTCCCGAGACGCCCGTCTCGGACGTCTCCCCTGAGTCCGACTTCTGGAGCGCCCCGGACACCACGCCGGACCCCTCCGCGACGGGTCTGACCCGGGAGTCTATTCTCGAGGTCCTCAATCGCCCGATGGCGCAGTACTTCATGATCACTGGACTCCTGGCGCTGGTGGCTCTCGTTCTCCTGGTCATCTATTGCGTCATATCTTGTATCGAGGAGCGGCGCGCGATGGCAGAGGACCGGAAGGACAACGGCCATGCGCACCATCTGCCTGCCTCCACCTCGACCTTCACCGACCGGCGCGCCAGCCGCGTCGCTCGCCATGGCAACATAGTCAGGGCTGGCACGACTAAAGTCCGCTTGGCCTTCCCGCTCGGTGTCCAGGGCACCCAGAGATGACGTCACGGAGTCCCGCTTGGCATCCAGGGCCCGTGATGACGTCAAGGAGTCCCGCTCGGCGTCCAGGGCGCCCAGAGATGACGTCACGGAGTCCCGCTCGGCATCCAGGGCCCGTGATGACGTCAAGGAGTCCCGCTCGGCATCCAGGGCGCCCAGAGATGACGTCACGGAGTCCCGCTCGGCGTCCAGGGCAGGAGATGACGTCACGGAGTCCCGCTCGGCATCCAGGGCGCCCAGAGATGACGTCACGGAGTCCCGCTCGGCGTCCAGGGCCCGTGATGACGTCAAGGAGTCCCGCTCGGCATCCAGGGCCCGTGATGACGTCAAGGCGTCCCGCTCGGCATCCAGGGCGCCCAGAGATGACGTCACGGAGTCCCGCTCGGCGTCCAGGGCAGGAGATGACGTCACGGAGTTCCGCTCGGCATCCAGGGCGCCCAGAGATGACGTCAAGGAGTCCCGCTCGGCATCCAGGCCCAAAGATGACGTCACGGAGTCCCGCTCGGCATCCAGGGCGCCCAGAGATGACGTCAAGGAGTCCCGCTCGGCATCCAGGCCCAAAGATGACGTCACGGAGTCCCGCTCGGTGTCCAGGGCACCCAGAGATGACGTCAAGGAGTCCCGCTCGGCATCCAGGGCCCGTGATGACGTCAAGGCGTCCCGCTCGGCATCCAGGGCGCCCAGAGATGACGTCACGGAGTCCCGCTCGGCGTCCAGGGCAGGAGATGACGTCACGGAGTCCCGCTCGGCGTCCAGGGCAGGAGATGACGTCACGGGTCCCACTCCGCATCCAGGACCAGCTCTGATGTCACGGAATCCCGCTCGTCATCCAGGGCCAGAGCTGACGTCACGGAGTCCCGATGGGCGTCCAGGGCGCAAAGAGATTACGTCCCGGAGTTTGCTTGGCATCCAGGGCCAGATATGACGTCACGGAATCCTGCTCGGCATCCAGGCCCAGAGATGACGCCACGGAGTCCCGCTCGGCATCCAGGCCCAAAGATGACGTCACGGGTCCCGCTCGGCATCCAGGGCCAGAGCTGACGTCACGGAGTCCCGATGGGCGTACCTGATTGTAATACGTTTCAATTGTAATAAATTCGTCTTTGGAACAAATGGTAGTAACATCGTGACTATTATTGCAGTACATTAGTAGGGGACTTAAACACAGGTTCAGGATAAGTTTATTTTGATTCTCTTCAGTCATATTATAAACCCCACTAGTATCTGATATTATGTTGGGGAGACAAGGCTCGTAAGAATATCTCGCATGATGCAATATTACGACTGAACCTATCAAAACATATCATGAAGATATACTCATATCTTCATGAGATGTTACTACATTGCGGACGACTGTAATCGGCAGCTCGTGCCATCGACTCCGGTCTGTGGCGGCAGCAGCTCGTTTATAGCTATCGATCATAGGCCCTTGCCAGTGTTATCATCGTGATAGCGTTTGGTATGCCGCTTTATGCCAGATTAACGGCCGTCGTGCAATATTGATCCTCGTACGATAAATATCTAAATATCTATATCTCAACTCTCGGGTTAGCTATGGAGTTTTGCTTGAAGCGTTCTATGGGAGCGCATGGTTGCCAAGATGTCACTCCTGCTCATCGTATGGGCGGTGATTGCATGAACTTCTAGTGTTCACTGATATGATACCTGCCAGTTCTTACAAAGCAAAACCTCAACTACTTTTATATGAATCTATTTCTCCAGTGAGTTGCAACCAATTCTGGTCAAATTGCCCCAATGTGAAAAGGAAGGGAAGAGTGGAGCCATGTCCACGGGGTAACCCCCTACTCTTTGCGAAGAAAGACATGGGATCTTTATCCTGCGACCTCACAGACATAACCATAGCGGGGCTCGAACCACCGATCCACGTGCCGTTAGGCTTTCAGGTGGCCAGAACGCCGAATGCGAGTGCTCTAACCCACCGATCTATCAGGTGGGGGATCAGGGGGTGTGGACCTTGGTCGGGGGATATCGCGCCCTAACTTGCCAAATGTTCAATGTAACATGCACACATATGGTTGTTTTCCACCGGTTTATTGGACAGTTTTGGGGGGTGTAGAGTACGGAATGGATTTAATGACAAGACTGCATCATTTTTGTCCTAATCAGACCCTCAAATGTTACTAAGCGTAATACTAACATGATTTTGGTGGCAAACCTCCATTTGCATAGATTTAAACTATTATGTGGTTTCATGTGATTTAACTATGTGATGAGCATTATTGAGCAATGATCGAATAATAAAACTAGAGACTTTGTGCGAGGCCTTGCAAAATTCTCTGACCGCACAACACAACCCAAGACACCCCCCCGCCCCCGGTCTAAACCAGGACGACCTGTGTGAACACAGAGGCTAAACCAGGAAAAGGAACCTCCTGGGTGAACACATAGGCTAAACCTGGACAAAGAACCACCTGGGTGGACACATGGGCTAAACCTGGACAAAGAACCTCCTGGGTGGACACATGGGATAAACCGGAACAAAGAACCTCCTGGGTGGACACATGGGCTAAACCGAAACAAAGAACCTCCTGGGTGGACACATGGGCTAAACCGGAACAAAGAACCACCTGGGTGGACACATGGGCTAAACCGAAACAAAGAACCTCCTGGGTGGACACATGGGCTAAACCGGAACAAAGAACCTCCTGGGTGGACACATGGGCTAAACTGGAACAAAGAACCTCCTGGGTGAACACATAGGCTAAACCTGGACATAGAACCTCCTGGGTGGACACATGGGCTAAACCGGAACAAAGAACCTCCTGGGTGGACACATGGGCTAAACCGGAACAAAGAACCTCCTGGGTGGACACATGGGCTAAACCGGAACAAAGAACCTCCTGGGTGGACACATGGGCTAAACCGGAACAAAGAACCTCCTGGGTGGACACATGGGCTAACCCGGAACAAAGAACCTCCTGGGTGGACACATGGGCTAAACCGAAACAAAGAACCTCCTGGGTGGACACATGGGCTAAACCGGAACAAAGAACCACCTGGGTGGACACATGGGATAAACCGGGAGAAAGAACCTCCTGGGTGGACACATGGGCTAAACTGGAACAAAGAACCTCCTGGGTGAACACATAGGCTAAACCTGGACATAGAACCTCCTGGGTGGACACATGGGCTAAACCGGAACAAAGAACCTCCTGGGTGGACACATGGGCTAAACCGGAACAAAGAACCTCCTGGGTGGACACATGGGCTAAACCGAAACAAAGAACCTCCTGGGTGGACACATGGGCTAAACCGGAACAAAGAACCACCTGGGTGGACACATGGGCTAAACCGGAACAAAGAACCTCCTGGGTGGACACATGGGCTAAACCGGAACAAAGAACCTCCTGGGTGAACACATAGGCTAAACCTGGACAAAGAACCTCCTGGGTGGACACATGGGCTAAACCGGAACAAAGAACCTCCTGGGTGGACACATGGGCTAAATCGGAACAAAGAACCTCCTGGGTGGACACATGGGCTAAACCGGAACAAAGAACCACCAGGGTGAACACATGGGCTAAACCGGAACAAAGAACCTCCTGGGTGGACACATGGGCTAAACCGGAACAGAGAACCTCGTGGGTGGACACATGGGCTAAACCGGAACAAAGAACCTCCTGGGTGGACACATGGGCTAACCCGGAACAAAGAACCTCCTGGGTAGACACATGGGCTAAACCGGAACAAAGAACCACCTGGGTGGACACATAGGCTAAACCGGAACAAAGAACCTCCTGGGTGGACACATGGGCTAAACCGGAACAAAGAACCTCCTGGGTGGACACATGGGCTAACCCGGAACAAAGAACCACCTGGGTGGACACATGGGTTAACCCGGAACAAAGAACCTCCTGGGTGGACACATGGGCTAAACCGGAACAAAGAACCTCCTGGGTGGACACATGGGCTAAACCGGAACAAAGAACCTCCTGGGTGGACACATGGGCTAAACCGGAACAAAGAACCACCTGGGTGGACACATGGGTTAACCCGGAACAAAGAACCTCCTGGGTGGACACATGGGCTAAACCGGAACAAAGAACCTCCTGGGTGGACACATGGGCTAAACCGGAACAAAGAACCTCCTGGGTGGACACATGGGCTAAACCGGAACAAAGAACCTCCTGGGTGGACACATGGGCTAAACTGGAACAAAGAACCTCCTGGGTGGACACATGGGCTAAACCGGAACAAAGAACCACCTGGGTGGACACATAGGCTAAACCGGAACAAAGAACCTCCTGAGTGGACACATGGGCTAAACCGGAACAAAGAACCTCCTGGGTGGACACATGGGCTAAACCGGGACAAAAAACCGCCTGGGTGGACACATGGGCTAAACCGGAACAAAGAACCACCTGGGTGGACACATGGGATAAACCGGGAGAAAGAACCTCCTGGGTGGACACATGGGCTAAACCGGAACAAAGAACCACCTGGGTGGACACATGGGCTAAACCGGAACAAAGAACCTCCTGGGTGGACACATGGGCTAAACCGGAACAAAGAACCACCTGGGTGGACACATGGGATAAACCGGGAGAAAGAACCTCCTGGGTGAACACATGGGCTAAACCGGAACAAAGAACCACCTGGGTGGACACATGGGCTAAACCGGGAGAAAGAACCTCCTGGGTGGACACATGGGCTAAACTGGAACAAGGAACCACCAGGGTGGACACATGGGCTAAACCGGAACAAAGAACCTCCTGGGTGGACACATGGGCTAAACCGGAATAAAGAACCCCCTGGGTGGACACATGGGCTAAACCAAAACAAAGAACCTCCTGGGTGGACACATGGGCTAAACCAGGACAAAGAACCTCCTGGGTGGACACATGGGCTAAACCGAAACAGAGAACCACCAGGGTGGACACATGGGCTAAACCGGAACAAAGAACCTCCTGGGTGGACACATGGGTTAACCCGGAACAAAGAACCTCCTGGGTGGACACATGGGCTAAACCGGAACAAAGAACCTCCTGGGTGGACACATGGGCTAAACCGGAACAAAGAACCTCCTGGGTGGACACATGGGCTAAACCGGAACAAAGAACCTCCTGGGTGGACACATGGGCTAAACCAGGACAAAGAACCTCCTGGGTGGACTCATGGGCTAAACCGGAACAAAGAACCTCCTGGGTGGACACATGGGCTAAAAGCGGAACAGAGAACCTCCTGGGTGAACACATGGGCTAAACCAGGACAAAGAACCACCTGGGTGAACACATGGGCTAAACCGGAACAAAGAACCTCCTGGGTGGACACATTGGCTAAACCGGAACAGAGAACCTCCTGGGTGGATACATGGGCTAAACCAGGACAAAGATCCTCCTGGGTGGACACATGGGCTAAACCGAAACAGAGAACCACCAGGGTGGACACATGGGCTAAACCGGAACAAAGAACCTCCTGGGTGGACACATGGGTTAACCCGGAACAAAGAACCTCCTGGGTGGACACATGGGCTAAACCGGAACAAAGAACCTCCTGGGTGGACACATGGGCTAAACCGGAACAAAGAACCTCCTGGGTGGACACATGGGCTAAACCGGAACAAAGAACCTCCTGGGTGGACACATGGGCTAAACCAGGACAAAGAACCTCCTGGGTGGACTCATGGGCTAAACCGGAACAAAGAACCTCCTGGGTGGACACATGGGCTAAAAGCGGAACAGAGAACCTCCTGGGTGAACACATGGGCTAAACCAGGACAAAGAACCACCTGGGTGAACACATGGGCTAAACCGGAACAAAGAACCTCCTGGGTGGATACATGGGCTAAACCGGAACAAGGAACCTCCTGGGTGGACACATGGGCTAAACCGGAACAGAGAACCTCCTGGGTGAACACATGGGCTAAACCAGGACAAAGAACCACCTGGGTGAACACATGGGCTAAACCGGAACAAAGAACCTCCTGGGTGGACACATGGGCTAAGCCGGAACAGAGAACCTCCTGGGTGGATACATGGGCTAAACCGGAACAAAGAACCTCCTGGGTGGACACATGGCCTAAACCAGGACAAAGAACCTCTATGAAACGACGGAGACACAGGTGGGGTTCGAACCCACAACCTCTGGTTACATATTGTGAAAGTTTGGATCGGGGTTTATTTTTCTGAAGCCGTAAATTGGCTTTTAGACCTCCATCCCCCCTTCGCCCCCCCCCCCCACACACACACACATATTGACATATGTCGCTTCTGGACACACGTCGGGTTTGAAGGCTTTCAGAAAATCGCGGATCATTCTGCGAGAGCCCTACTCCCTTCCCACTAGCCTCCCAAATCCGGTGTAACATAATAACCTGTCCGGCCGTGATAACCTGTCCGGCCACGCTTCTCTCATGCCACTAAGCCTAACCAGAACCCTAATACTAACCCTAACCCTAACCCTGGGCCTAATCTAATCCTATCCCAACCCTAAACCTAACATACATGGGCTATTTACATAACAACCCCATTCGCTGCGCATGCGCACACGCCAGCCGGACACTTTATGACGGCGGACAGATTATCATGCTACACCGGTATCCACCCCAAGTTTAAACGTAGTTAGCAATAGCCATATGCCGAGCAACACTTTGAATCTACTCCCAAATGGCTTAGTAGTCAGTATGTTCCGCCCCGTTTGTTGGTTCGCGCCCCACTTTGCCAATGCCTACGTAGATGCATGTCCCGGCGGAATGGAGGCCCCATAGTATGCAGTAGATATCTACCACTAATCCACGACATAGACAAGCGATTTCATTCCTTGCGTGGGTGACAGTGTCGTCAAACGAACTCGAACTATTATAAGTAAGGTGAACTGGTGCAAACGAAATATGAGAACCCAATTATGATTTTGGAATCATGGCTATCAGCTACATGCACATTAGACTAAAGTGTATTATGACTACCGCTGTTAGGTCATTAGCTAGGCTTCCATGACAACAAAACGCCACCCGTTACCAAGTAAAGAAGATAGGGACATCCGCAACAGCAGCGACACCTGTGGTGGAGAGTGTAGGGCAGCGATAACCTTCTGTCACGTGACACGAGACACTGCGCGGAGCGTTCTGAAGGACTCACACCCATAACCACCCACAAGCGAACATATGGTGTGAGACGATAAGCAGGTTTCAGACTCAGCGCATGATCCAGATCTCTCACTGTCACGTCAGGATCCAGATCTCTCACTGTCACGTCAGGATCCAGATCTCGTACTGTCGCGTCACGATACGTGGCAGTCTCGCTCTGCACGGCCATGGAGTGTGTGGGAGGGTCAGAGGCCGGGGGGCAGTGGGTGAACGGTTACGACGCCTGACGCCCACTGCCCCCCCCCCCCACTCCCCACTCCTCCTTCCCAAGTGTCGATGTGAGCTATTCTTGGTCCACGAAACATTGACATCATTATATGTATGATTCATTGTGATCGTCACTCTCTGTTGGTGTTTCCACTGAATGAGGCGCCGTGCCTACTCCAGCCCCCCCCCCCTCTTCCCCATCATTCACCCACACAGAGATGACCCCCCCCACCCCCACGCTCCCGCTGCACACACGTTCACCCGATTCGCACCAAAACCGACCCCACTCACAGCAGAAAATTCAAACTTTCGCCTCAGCGTTTTTCTGTATTTCTCATGTAGCATATCTGACATGGGCTTTTGAATTAACACATGCTTCGTCTTAACGTATCAGGTTTTTGAAGCATTCTACCGTGATATTAAATATCCAAACGCCGGCCTTGTAGTGACACTGCTATAGCGAGCTAGGAGTCTAACTCGCACAATTCGTATCTTGTTCTACATCCGTGTAGCTCCGAGCCATTCGGGACTGAAAACTGAGACGTAAACGAAATCCTATCTATACTGGGATCGGATCCTGTGAAAGTGACTGTGTGAGGCAGGAGTAACGGTGGTGGGGGGTGTGGATGCGGAGTGAGGAATGGTGATAGCGGGAGGAGGCGGGGGGGGGGGGGCGGAGGAGTCAGAGGCAACGTACAGCCTGGAGCATAGGTAGTGACGTCATCGGGATTTCCTCGCTTAAGCAGGCAAGATTTACAGTTCGCGTTTATATAACTCCTGCGCACAGCAAACCCAACAATGATCGCCATGTTGTTGTTGTTTTTTATTGCTGATTATACTTGCGTTTTCTGCCGCGTTTAGATAGATGGCTCATTCCGAGATGGTTGTACATGGGGCTGCTGGTGGTAACTGGCTCCGGGCCTGAGTAATATAGGCTTCATGGACCTCACAACGACTGTATTCGCGCGACATGGCTGCCAACGGAAGGTGCACCACCACCCGCTTGTTATGGTGCGCGTTCTGCTTGTTGTGTCTCAAGCTGCGCGACGGTGCCGCCTCCAGCCAGCTTAGCCAGACCAGACTCTGCTGGCCCGAGGACTCCAGCGCACCTCAGAGGGCGACCTTGAGATGCAGAAATCCCGCAGAGGTCATCAACGTCTGGACCGTAACCATGGCAACCTGCAAGTCGCCTGGAAAGTGTTGCGATATTACATTTTACAATTACGAGCAATGCCAGCAGGATTACCTGATCGATGTGTTCAGTGATCGCTGCGACGGGTTGAGTCGCTGTGTCGTGAAGACGAAACGTCCCGGGATCGATACTCCTGGATGTCATCCCGACAACCCGTTCGCCATGATCCGGTATACATGCGAAACTCCCTTCGGTCAGTAAAGTTACACGTGTATTTGTATGAACTGTGATCAGTTAAACTAGGCTTTATTATTCATAGGATACGAGTTTTTTAAACGATTCGATGAATATATGCTGTGTTCAATATTGTTGTGAAATACTCGACTGTCAGATAGAGGGCTTGGACCTTGGAACATATACTTCATACGTGTATATGTAATTTAGTAGCTTTTATACCTTGGTTTCTTTATTCCGAATACTACAGGAAGTTGAATAGTTGTATACCAGACTATTATTTTTATTTGGAGTATATTTATAATATGTATATGTATATAATTATATACTCTACGAGTGTATGCTAACTATACCGTTATTACTATACATGTGATACACTGGACGTTTTATAGCCCCCCACCCCACCCCCCTCATCCTCACTCATACACATAATGGGAAGCGACTGGTATAGCTAAGAATAAGGCTATGGGAATAGGGTTAACATACATCTGAGTATCATTCCGGTATTCTTACTGGTATCCTGTGCACTCATATGCTGGAAGAGGGTGGTGAAGTGGGTCACACTTATGTGGTGTGGCAGCTCCAATCACTTTGGCCGTGTTCGATTTACATGAAACCAAAACCGGTTTGCCGAACTGACTGTTCTACAGGAGACCGTGAAACTATCGAGGGAGCTGGTTTGACCGTTTCGGTTCAGCGGAGCTGTCAGTTCGTTCAACACACACACCATAGTTAATCATAGATGTAATGAATAGACACTTCTGGACAAAAGTATGACATTCTTTTATTAACGGACAGCCCAATCAAGGGTAGAAAATGAAACAGACGGCATATTTATACTGGCATAACTTCATAAGCACATGTCCATTGCCAAAATACATGCTGAAACTGTGAACAAATGGAACTTTACGTTCGCCTGTAAGTAAACAAACTGTTGAAAACCGGTTTCCTAAAAGATTTCGGTTTCCAGTCGGTTTCAAGTAAATCAAACACGCCCCTTAGATGATAACAAATCAAGTGGAATTCCCCAAAAGATATGTATGAAATAAAATGTTGTAGTGCTCTCCTGGGTGATGGTCACAATGGTAAACTTTGTTACCATGTTGTTTATTTTTGCTTCAGTTCCGCGCAATGTGAGCAAGTCGTCGGGGAGACTGGATGACAAGTTGTGCCCCAAAAGGACGACGATAACCATTACAGACGCCTGGTTCGTGGGCGCCTGCCGTGGGCGACCAGATTGCCTGGTACCCATCCGGCAACAGAACATATCCTACTTCAAGGAAATAGTTCGCAAATGTGAAGGTCGGCAGCGCTGTCGTGACCTTCAAATCCAGACTGATGTTCGCTTGGGTGGAGGGTGCTCCGCCCATGAAGGGTCGCACGGACGCTGTGAGATATCTATGACAGTGGAATTCCAGTGTGTGCCATCTCCTGTACGCGAGACAAGCACAACCGACATGACGTCAAACGCACAGTATAGCTTAAGCACGCACGAGACAAGTTCCCGCATGATATACCCTTCATCAACGGGTGAAGATGTTTCCATTATCGCCACCTCCACCACCACAGGTGTCGCTACAGTGACTACTCACGAGCCTGATTACAGCAATAGCGAATTGACCGCCCCAAAAGGTATAGCTATGGATTTATTACGAAGTAACGTCTACAGATGACTTCATAGCTCCCCGCCATAGCCGATTGTGATATGACGTAAGGTAACGTTAGAGTAACGTCACACAACTTGTTTGGTGTGGTAATTATCCGATTGTAAACTGGTGACGTACAAGAAAAGTGTAATATCAATTATCCGTTGCCAAAAGAGATACAGTATTAGTTATTATTTAGCTTTCTAAATAGAACTCTTTTACTTGCAGATGAGCTGCACTTGTATCTGGGCCTGGGTCTTGGCCTGGGAATACCTATGTTTGTGTTAATTGTCACAACTATAGTCTTAACGACAACCCTAATAAAGCGGTATGTAAGTTTTGTGGATTAGACTTAATATAGTAGCTGTTGTCGATATGACACGGGATAATAGCCCGTATATAATATCACACAATGTTACATTCATGCTGTCAAAACGATTGATAATCAAGTATTGTTGATAACTTGTGGCCAGAAGTCTCTATCATTGCAATCCATATATGCCGTTAACTAGGAACTAAATCTAAGTATGATGCCCCTTGAATCCTATCAACATGTGTAATATAAACAGATTCTTTTCCCGCCATTACCAGGAGGCGTTACCCGGCCCTCAGCGCTTACTACGGAGGCAGACGACCTCCACTTCCTCCGCCAGGCGGAACCACCGACCAACACTCGGTTCGCGTCACTTTGTCACGTGGTAAAGGCGCGTTCCGAGCGGCAGATCACGTCCGCTCGTACCGCCCTCTGCTGGCACACACCTCAAGCACACCCACGGATACAAAACCTTCCGTGAACGGTTCGAAGAGCAACCAGAGAGTTTATTTAGCCGTTATGTCGGACACGACGGACAAAGATCGCAGTTGTGAACCAGATGACAACACAGAGAATCATGTATACGCGGAAATTCCAGAGAAAAATAACTACGATGTGCCCAATAGCTGTATTTATTCTAAGGTATCCAAGTAGCATAGATTGAAAGCATATACATACGCGTATCAGAATAGTCAAGAAACTTCTATAAGGTTTCGTCGTTACAGGTTTCTCGTAGCTTTTTGTTTTCTGTGAAATGTCATTCGTTTTAAGGAAGCTAGTAGAGAAGCCGGCAGCATAGGGTAAGCGCAATTCAATCGTATTAATCTATGTTCATGTGAATGCGATATCATTGTATTGTGAGAAGTTCATATCGCCTTGGCAAAATTGTTGATACTATTCTTTGTAATCATATTAGGGCCCCATAGGCGCTTTTTCGACACGGCGACACGGCGATTTTTAAAATCGACAACGCGACATTGGGGTTGTCTTAGAATCGACATGCGACATAAGACTTAGCGACACGCGACATGGAACTTTTTTTAAAATCGACACGCGACATGGACCTATTCTTAAAATCGACACGCGACATGCACCTTTTCTTAAAATCGACACGCGACATGGACCTTTTTCTTAAAATCGACACGCGACATGGCTACCCCCCCTCAGGGGCCCTCATATTGGTATAGGCCTAACTCATAACCTAAAGACGTAAAGTAGGCATCCATGTATTTGCAGATCTCATCTATATCTCACCCGATGCAAAAACCAATAGATGAAAAACTGTGATTGGTACCAATCTGTGTCGGTGTTTGTAATTTACTTTAACCCCATCCCGGCAGTTCAAACTTAGCAGGGGAAGGGGGGGGGGGGGTGCGCTTAGGGGGTTTAACCCCACTCCCTTCATGCGGATGTCAAGGACTCCAGTGGCGGATCCAGCAAGATTTTCAAATCCCTCCCCCTCTCTCCCCCGGGAGAACAAACTTTGTGTGCTCCAAATGGGCTCTTCCCCAAACTAGAACGGGGGCAGATGGGAGGTCACAAAAGGGTGCGCAAATATTAAGTGGGGGTTCCACACAAAGAGAGCCTCTTCGCTAGAAAGAGGAGGGGGCTAGGCCGCTAGAAACCTCTGGCCACCGCCCCGCCACTCCCAACCCCGCTGTTGGGTCCGCCAGTCGCAAACTCGGCCTCTGATAAAAGACGCAAAATGGCGCATCGCGGTTTGTGCGTTTTCGCAACTGTCGAAACTGAAACGATTAAAAAGGTATGATTTATATACATGTATAGGCTTCGTGACATTAAAGCAGCCAATATAGGTCTACACTTGTTATGCAAGAGCCTCTAGAATGCAAAGCAAGTTGCTGCAACAGGTGTGTTAATTGCCAAGTCCAAAGGGCCAGGAAGCTAATAGGGGCGGCGGGAAGCGGGAGTAGGGTGTGTGTGTGGTGTGGGGGCGGGGGAGGGGCCATGGAATATTGGTGGAATGAGGTCACAAATATTACAGCCCGTATTTTATCACTCCGCCAACCTTTCTGAACCCCGCCCACAATACCCATGCAGTCCGTTTTTGGGTGCACCCCCCTCCCCCCCTCCCAAAGGTCAGCCCTATTTGGAATGAAAAAGACACCCCCAATGTAGAGCGGATATTTTCAAACTTGCGACCGGGGGAGCTCTGAAAATGTGCGTTCATAGAGCGTGTTGCCGCGAAAAAATACCTTCCGAGCGGATTTTGGCGGTGAAAAAGGTGGGGGTGCTTTAACGCGCCCCCCCCTCCCCACACACACACCGCGCAATGTATTAAGTACACCCCCGGGGGCACTATTGTACCGATCTGGTTGGGTGGGGGGTGTCCCTGAGCCCCCGTGATGCCTGAGAGAGCGGACATTTGTGATGAGAAAGATACCCAAATAGAGCGGACATTGAAAAAACACCTTATATAGAGCGGACATGAAAAAGATAGAACTGATATTTTAAAACTATAATAATATCACATATAATTATTTGAAACTTTTCGATATCCACTGGAATACATAGTCAAGAGATGCAATTTTGAAATAAAAAACTCAGTCTCAGATGGGCACACCGATAGGAATTGCACATTTCTGCTCTAAAGATTGAGAGAACAAAGTCATTTGGGCGGCACATATGTATATAGTGCCCAACTAAGTGTAGTGCGCCCCCCCCCCCCCGGCACCTCTCCATTTTCAAGTTTTTGGACCCGCCCCTGCCTTATGCGCAGTCCGCTCCGATATGGGTCCAGTCAAACAGGACTAGGTTTATAGTAAGCCTATGCCCATGCGAGCTAGGGCCAGATCAACCTGTCTCGTTTCTGCATGTATTCTCAATCAGAGCGTATAAGAACGAGGCCACCAGTTACATGTTCTCCCGGAATAAAACCATTTTTCTCTGATCGTTACACTGATTATTATTTTGCCAAGCAGTTTGTTAGTCGAATCGAGTTGAAACGAGTTTGCCGCTTTTTCTGCCAAGTGCAACAATCGCCGATCACTAATCGAACGCCGTTTTCTGTAACTTGTGGGTAATCATGAATATTCATCAGACTATTTTCACAGCTAAAATTGTTACTGTCCCCTCCCAAATCCTCATTTCTAGAACCGTCTGTGCTCTCCAGGATTGACGTAATACCACATCTGCAGTAATTAGCTGATTTTGGTGCCTTGTGCCAAATGAACAGTTCCATTCGAGCATCACCTCATATTTCCACGTGATATTGGTTCCCTACTATTCCCTGTCACGTTAACATGCTTTAAGTACCCTGATATTGTATGACAAGCTAAAATTGCCCCCAAAAGACGATGAGATTGCAAGCCTGTTTGGCATGAACCATGGACTGCTGGGAACGGCATGAAATTGGATAATTATCAATTACTAGTTAACACCTTACATTAGTGTTTTCTGTCAGATCGATGCCTATTATAAACTTCCACTATTAACTATCTAGGAATTAATTTACTTATAAAGTTGCATCACGTAACTCGCTCAGTTCATATAGACTGCAAATTTTATTCTTATGCATTACGACATATGTGGCATTACACATGTGTCACTAGCGCACAACCGTCTTCGTCAAGCCGTATCAACCTTCCTACGCTAGTGTCACATAATATGATGATCACAACACTATGTAAGACTTATACGAAAATCAAATATCATGAAATAATCAAAATTATATCGACATATTTTGTTTACCATTATGCTTAAATGAAAGAATCCCATATGTTAGGAGAAAGACCACTGTCCAAATATCTATGTCCACTAACCTTCTCGAGGACCAGCGTCCATTTTACGAATAACAGTGTCGCTGTCATACCAATGACGGGTCTGGAATTCATAGACACGTCATAATTCAACAGTAATTTAAAGATTCATTTTTCGCAAATTCAAGCTGTGTTTTTTACATTACATGCGTAATGCGTAACATACGTCATGCGACGCCATGCTAAACAAACGCGTGATTTTTCTTTACTTTAGTTGCGTCTGCTTTCTAAATTGTTCCCTCGCCCAGAGCGGCGATAAACTCGCAAAATGAACCTCTGAAGAAAGAGTTAGGTCTTACCTTTAATAATTTGCTCAATAATAGATATTCACTAAATATGCCCTGCTCACATAGACTAAGACTGGTCGGCCGACGTCAGAGCTCGCCCACGCCACCGAGTTTCAAAGCGGCCACAAAGCGGCCACAAATCGGCCGAGCTCGGCCGAGAGGTCGGCCGACCTCCGCCGACCTAAGGAAATTGGCCGAGCTCGGCCTGGTTTTAATGTCTGCATTAAAACTGGAAAGGCCTCGGCCGAGCATCTGAAATGAGCCACCGAGCAGCAATGCTCGGCCGAGGTCGGCCGAGGTCACGGCCGATTTGGGGCCGATTTGGGGCCAATTTCCCCCTTTTTAGCTCGGCCGAGGCGTCGGTGGGTTATGTGAGCAGGGCAATAAGTCGTTCCAATGCACGCTACGTAACAAATGTAAACTGATACGCGGAAAAATATATTCGTGATATCACCATTAAGACGTCTTATTTCGCTCAGCTTTAGAATGTCCTAATCTTGGAGATTCGCGATTCAGAGTAAGCATCCCCCCACCCCCTATCCCCCAACAGCCGCCACCAGGCTGCTGGTAAAATGTCTTCCAAATTCGCAGAAGCCAGAAAGATATATTTCATCTAATGTGATTGTTTTTTGTTTTATATATCTCAAGTTTAAATCAGCGGTGGTGTTATTATACATTTTCCTTGCAATCTTCTAAGGTTATAGAGCCAGGTTAACGGCTCCTAGTGCCATTGGGGCGTATTGCATTAACTATAGAAAAGACACGTTACCTTGGCAACTGTCTTGCTAAGAAATGTTATTCCTTGTTATTATGACGTTGCAATGACGTAACCATCTGTCATGCACGTGCACTGAAGCACAGACTGAATAAACTAACGTAGACTACGCAAAAAATAGGTCACAACGTTTTTTTAATTTCAAGTTGCAAATTTATTGGACCTTTCACGTCCTTTGGCCGAATAGGTTCACACTACAGAAAATGATGGCAAGTTTGGAAACAGATGGAGACGTTCAGGAGGTAAGGAGATAGGGCGTGATGCCTATATTTAGTGCTAACGCACGCTGGACGCGTTCGTGGCGCGGCGATGGAACTGACGCCGGATCTAAAAAATAGGACAGTGGAGTTTCATTGACTGACGCCCACTGTACGCGGCGCGGAAACGCGGTGCCGACGCGGTCCCGGCGCGGTGCCGTCGCGGCTCTGCGTTGAGATAGGACATGTTTTATTTTTCGACCGTCGATCAGCCTGCCGTCGGCATTTCAGCCACTCACATAATAATAACATTTTGCACGATACACCGCGTTATCTGTAACATGGCGACTGTGACAAAAGAAAATGGCCGCCGCACGACATGTGGCGCCCAGCGGGTGTTGGCCAGCGCGTCCCAACCGCACTCGCCATGGTTCCTTCGCCGCCGTCTACCGCGTCCAGTGGGCGTCAGCACTCGACTAGGCTAGTATGATATTATTACAGAGGACCTGTGTAGGGTTGTCTGCAACAAATAATTACCTTTGCTTCTGGGCTTCCATGATGTCATGATCATGATCTTGAAAGGAGTTGACCATCCCGTCTTTCTCTGTCTTTGTAGCGCAGCAGCGGCGTACCTACCAACGGAAAACCCACTGGTTTGTAACAACAGATAGTGGGTGATTAGAATGTTCATTTCGAGCTCGAATACCGTAGAAACCAGTGGCGCCGTCGTGCTAGATGGTCAAGACATCCCAGGCGTGACAAGAACAACAGTCCGTCCTCTGCACACTGGTAGCTTTGAACGGCTCGGTCAGACAGGGCATGTTATAATGTGTGATATACGCGGCATTCGCCATTGCATTGACACGAAGCGAACACCCACTTAGAGGGTGCAGATCTTTTGTAGCCCGGTATATCGCGCATGCGCACGTTACGAATCGTGTATCGCCGAAATGGGAGGATACATGCGTGCGCATACAACCGGCATGTCAAAGATGGCGGCTGCCTGAAAAGTGAAAGATACGGCTGATTGACCAGGGGCGGATCCAGAGGGGGGCCGACCCGGCCCAGGCCCCGGCCCACCCTTTTAGGGCCGAAATGTATACCATTCAACATATGGAAACCAAAGAGCTTGGCCGTTACTCGAAACTGCCCCCCCCCCCCTTTTCCAGCATATCTGGATTCGACCCTGGGTCCCAACGCCCCCAAATAGGCCAGGGGAAGTCGGTGCACATCTATTTCTTGGAAATAGTCTTATCCGTGACTTTTAAAGTTTATCCGGGGCCTAAAATAGAATGAAATGCCTTTATGAAGGAAGAGAACGTAGATTTCAAGGTATTCATCATTTTGGGTCTCCTTGATGTTCAATGCATATTCACATGTACGCACTATATATGAATGGTCATAAACTGTGAACATGAAGGCGAACATGAGATATATTGTCTGTAACCTATGACAAATTAATTTACCATGACAGATGGTAGCCTATATGCTTCAAACCGCCATTGCTTTGTAAAGCGATGAGCAGTTGGAGGCCCCGGGAGGCCTGTCGCATGACTTGAGTACCCTAGAACCGTCAGTGCGTGCTAAAGCGCTTCTTTAAAATGATGTCTTTAAATTGCCAAAAGCGGCATGATTCTGGGTCTTGCATATGCACACCGCATGAACACGCAACGGCGGTTCTACGGTAATCTAGGTGTGAGGTTTAAAGGATATACGTATATGTTTATTACGGCCCCTGAGGGGGGGTAGATTTTAAGAAAAGGTCCATGTCGCGTGTCGATTTTAAGAAAAGGTCCATGTCGCGTGTCGATTTTAAGAAAAGTTCCATGTCGCGTGTCGCTAAGT
Source organism: Arenicola marina (assembly GCA_964019135.1). Classification (NCBI taxonomy): domain Eukaryota; kingdom Metazoa; phylum Annelida; class Polychaeta; family Arenicolidae; genus Arenicola; species Arenicola marina. The sequence continues at coordinate 22,053,603 of OZ025258.1, read as the reverse complement.
CTTATGTCGCATGTCGATTTTAAGACAACTCCAATGTCGCGGTGGCGATTTTAGAAATCGCCGTGTCGCCGTGTTGAAAAAGCCCCTCTGGGGCCCTTATATTTAGCGCTGATGCCATAGCGATGAACCCGTCCCAATCCTTGCAGATGTCCTAGCAGAGGCGCTGGCTTGGGCTAAAGTCGAAAGGTCCAAATTCAAGGGCAGGAATCTTGATCGACAAACTTGCTTATTACGGTAACGTTAGAATTCCAATTGTCTGATAATGAGAAAACCTATCACTGCATGACTATCAATATCACTGACCGCATATAAGCCCTGAACAAAATATGGCAAGTAATTCAACTCTGATATATGTATCTCTAGCCCTGACACTGTTCATGTGCAATATTTAGTATATATATATATATATATACGTGTGGATGTATCTGGCCATAAGACAACGCCTTGAAAAGGAGGAACGCCTCAGGGCTAACATGGATGACGATCGTCACACTTTCCTAGTCAGACTGGACCAGGAGTTGCAGAAACAGCAGGAACTGAAGGTCAGTGGAGGTCGCACAGGACGCTGGAAATCATGTCCGGTGTCACATGCGGAAATGCATGCCCCCCTTATATAAACTACATGATACTGAGGCCCTCTTCGCTCTATGTGTTCGTATGGTGCCATTATGATAGATAATCTAATTTTAAATTTAAATTTAAGGTCTTGCAAAGGAAATGTTACCATTATCGGTACGATCAGCATATATCATATGTTTATAAATATAAAAGTTTATATATATGCTGTGTGTACCATAGTTGCTCATTGTTTCGGACACTGTGAAGGCGGTGATCAGGTGATGTAACGCGGTGTCCTGGTGATGAGAACAAGGTCAGAGTAGGAGCAATAGGATCGGAGGGGCACGACGTATATACGGAGGTTCACGCGTCCTACTTAAAGTTGCATGTCGAGCTGACCGTTGCAACGGGTATCCTACACCAAAATAAACGGTTTTATACTACAGTACTTGAATTGGTGTTTGTGGCAAGTGAAAGGTTCCTCGATGTGTCAAACGATCAAGAGATGCGGGGAAAAGGCCATTTAGACCTGATTCACCCCCCGCTTTGGAGTCCCTGCTAACTTGGAGGTTTGAACATTTTACCCACAGTGTCAACGGCCGCCGGCAAGGGGAAGTGGCGCTCTAGATGCTTCCGTTGGCAGATATAGTTTGGGGCTATAACGCAACTGTCGGTGGAACCGGTAAACAACATGTGTACACACGTTTATGACGTTTCACTACAGGTACAAGTTTTCACTTTTGTGGAGGGAAAATTCGAGAAGTTGGCTTGTTTGGTCATTGGCAGATAATTGGTCCTGGATATGGCAGGTGTTTATAGTTTGTTATGAACCTTATGGCCTTAGGTTTGGGTTTTTATACGCAAAATCGACCTTCAAATATAGCATAACAGCTCGATATGCAACTTTAAACCAACCAATCAATGCGACCAGAGTAGACCGATTAGCAGCGCGTCAGATTGATGAGGAGAAGGGGACCGGGATCTGAACAGAAAAGGGAACATGGCGAATACGACCACAGTAGAATGTGCCTTAAATGATTGCAGCTCTCACATTACGTTTGAGTTCCATTTTTACTTTTCACGCCATGACTATTCCTACTAAATGTCGATAGTTCTCTTTTCCTAGTTAGTTCCAAATAATTTTTAAATAAAGCTGGAACTCTTACCTGATCCACGCCATCCTCTTCCATAAGGTTGATGTTGGGACAGTTATAATACGTCCAGCATGTGCATTATTGCTGTCTTTTTAATAACGCCTCTGCAAGTTATATAGCGACATTGTAACCACAACATATACGTATCTTTGGTGCTGGCCACGCACCCAGTTTTCTCTGGGAAGTATTGATAGGATGTTAGAAGAAAAGAATCGAGAGCGAAGCTACCTTTTGAGAATGTAAGTGATAGGCCTACTCAGGCCATTGGTCTATTGTATATTTGTATAATCTTTCTATAAACAACTATACGGACTAGACACATTCCACTGTCACCCTGAAATCCTACTTATCTATTTCGACGTTTGACAGACGTCGTAGCAACATATATTTGTTTAAATGCGAAGAGTAAAAACTGGGCGCTCTTCGCCAGAACAAGTGCGAATGACACGATTTTTTTTTCTTTTACAATAAGATTGGAGACGGAGCACGATAACACAGCGGACAGACATGTCAGTGGTAAGTAACTTACCATGATAACACAGCAGACAGACAAGTCAGTGGTAAGTAACTTACCATGATAACACAGCAGACAGACATGTCAGTGGTAAGTAACTTACCATGATAACACAGCAGACAGACATGTCAGTGGTAAGTAACTTACCATGATAACACAGCGGACAGACATGTCAGTGGTAAGTAACTTACCATGATGACACAGCGGACAGACATGTCAGTGGTAAGTAACTTACCATGATAACACAGCGGACAGACATGTCAATGGTAAGTAACTTACCATGATAACACAGCAGACAGACATGTCAGTGGTAAGTAACTTACCATGATAACACAGCGGACAGACATGTCAGTGGTAAGTAACTTACCATGATAACACAGCAGACAGACATGTCAGTGGTAAGTAACTTACCATGATAACACAGCGGACAGACATGTCAGTGGTAAGTAACTTACCATGATAACACAGCGGACAGACATGTCAATGGTAAGTAACTTACCATGATAACACAGCAGACAGACATGTCAGTGGTAAGTAACTTACCATGATAACACAGCGGACAGACATGTCAGTGGTAAGTAACTTACCATGATAAAACAGCGGACAGACATGTCAGTGGTAAGTAACTTACCATGATAACACAGCGGACAGACATGTCAATGGTAAGTAACTTACCATGATAAGCCAGCGGACAGACATGTCAGTGGTAAGTAACTTACCATGATAACACAGCGGACAGACATGTCAGTGGTACGTAATTTACCATGATAACACAGCAGACAGACATGTCAGTGGTAAGTAACTTACCACGATAACACAGCGGACAGACATGTCAGTGGTAAGTAATTAACTTACCATGATAACACAGCGGACAGACATGTCAGTGGTAAGTAACTTACCATGATAACACAGCAGACAGACATGTCAGTGGTAAGTAACTTACCATGATAACACAGCGGACAGACATGCCAGTGGTAAGTAACTTACCATGATAACACAGCGGACAGACATGTCAATGGTAAGTAACTTACCATGATAAGCCAGCGGACAGACATGTCAGTGGTAAGTAACTTACCATGATAACACAGCGGACAGACATGTCAGTGGTAAGTAACTTACCATGATGACACAGCGGACAGACATGTCAGTGGTAAGTAACTTACCATGATAACACAGCGGACAGACATGTCAATGGTAAGTAACTTACCATGATAACACAGCAGACAGACATGTCAGTGGTAAGTAACTTACCATGATAACACAGCGGACAGACATGTCAGTGGTAAGTAACTTACCATGATAACACAGCAGACAGACATGTCAGTGGTAAGTAACTTACCATGATAACACAGCGGACAGACATGTCAGTGGTAAGTAACTTACCATGATAACACAGCGGACAGACATGTCAATGGTAAGTAACTTACCATGATAACACAGCAGACAGACATGTCAGTGGTAAGTAACTTACCATGATAACACAGCGGACAGACATGTCAGTGGTAAGTAACTTACCATGATAAAACAGCGGACAGACATGTCAGTGGTAAGTAACTTACCATGATAACACAGCGGACAGACATGTCAATGGTAAGTAACTTACCATGATAAGCCAGCGGACAGACATGTCAGTGGTAAGTAACTTACCATGATAACACAGCGGACAGACATGTCAGTGGTACGTAATTTACCATGATAACACAGCAGACAGACATGTCAGTGGTAAGTAACTTACCACGATAACACAGCGGACAGACATGTCAGTGGTAAGTAATTAACTTACCATGATAACACAGCGGACAGACATGTCAGTGGTAAGTAACTTACCATGATAACACAGCAGACAGACATGTCAGTGGTAAGTAACTTACCATGATAACACAGCGGACAGACATGCCAGTGGTAAGTAACTTACCATGACTAACATATTCCATGCATCTTTATCGCAGTAATGACGTAATATACACGTACCCACCCTCTCCTTTATGCCCTTCAAACTCAATCAATCCCCTCTGCTCCAATACAACCCTACCAGTCCGCTCATATATGTATCCATGTAGTCCCCATTATATGTGTTTAACTACAGGTATACTATGTAACAGCTATATGTTTTATTATGTAATTAGTGGATTGACACCTAGATGTATCCCCTTTACACTTGTTATATGTTGTTATGTACTTGTTGACTTTCTGAATGATTTGGCAATAATAAAAAAGATTAGAATAGAAGTCTGCAGACAGTCACAAGCATATGAATGTATAATATATAACTAGTCTGTTACTACGGTACCCATGACGCTCACTGCTGTATGTCTGACAAACAGGTGAGCTGAGTGAAGTCAGTATCGCTCTCGGTCCCTTGATGAGCTCCACCCCTGAAGAGGGGAGTGGCGTGGTAGCAGATACCTCACAGTCACGCAGCAGCAGGTGGGTAAGCTCTACAGTTTTCCTTTCCTTCGTACATTGGCATGGCATGCCATAAGTATTCTAGGTCTTATCTAGAAGGAAAGTTTCAGGGGATCTCAACTTAGCAGATTTGGCTTAAAGTTGCATGTCGAGCTTTTTCCCGCCAAAACTAAGCCCAGACGACATATATATCACAATTGGCAGAAAAATCGATTGTTTCATTCTATAAATTGAGAAACCTCGGGTGCCCCTTGATGCCTCAGGGAGCGAACATTTGTGATAAAAAAGATACCCCCATAAAGAGGGTATGTTGAAATCTGCCACCGGGGGCCGGGAGGGGGGGGGGGGGCTCTGAAAATATAGACATAGAGGAGGTCAACGGATAAATCCGAGCGGATTTTGGCGGTAAAACGCCTGTTCAGAACGGATTTTGAAGGTGAAAAAGTGGGGGGGGGGGGGGGGGGGGGGAGGGCACGAAACGTTGTTCATGTGTCCAGGTGCGACCTATTAACGGCAGCTTAAATTGCCAGATATAGCCTTACAGACTGCGAATGCCATTAAATCCTACTTAATTACATCAAGTCAGACATAATATATGTATGTCTAAATGTATATCCTTTCAGCCCGGATTTATCCCCTGTTCAATGTGATCGCACGGAGCCACTCAACACATTTAACCTATCAGGTACCAGTCCGCACCTTCAAGGCTATATTTCGGGCAAATGGAATTGACTTTATAAAGTAAGAATTTACTGTGATCTTAAAGTTGCATGTCGAGCTTTTTCCCGCCAAAACTAAAGAGGTCAAAATACAAATAAGAATCACTCCTTGAATCATTCATGATTTCTTTGTCTATACTCCACCCATGCCAGACTGCCAAATAGTGTCTCTTAGCTTTGCCCGTGATATCAAGTTTTCATTCTAGTGGTAAACGTCATCAGTTTGTGTGCTTCGCGATGCTTTGGTATAAGTAGCAGTGCCGCGACAGAGTTCTGTGGTGTCCCGGGATAGACACGTTCGCCACACCACAGCCGAAACGATGATGTGCATCAGGTTTCTGAATTTATATAATGAAACAATCGAGTTTTCTGCAAATTTTGATATAAATGTCGCCTAGGCTTAGTTTTGGCGGGAAAGAACTCGACATGCAACTTTAATACAGTAGTCTCGTTCATCTAGGAAGGGAGTTACCCTTGTGTTTGTTTGCACGTGCTCCCTTACGTTACGTTCATTCTAGGTTCCCCCCGCAAGCTTCGGTCGAAGAGGCGCTCCAAGCGGCGCATGCGCAGTCGCAGCCTACCAATGCCGCCATTAGAAGAGGAAATCACCAGCGGTAAGATATGCACAACTATCTCAGTGAGATATACAATACTATCTCAGTGAGATATACAATATTATCTGTGAGATATACAATACTATATCAGTGAGATATACAATGTTATATCAATGATACATACAAGACTTTATGCGACTTTCTCCGTGAGACATACACTCAGGGATTTATACTTGCTTTTAAACACGGCTAACGTTACCGTAGCTAGTTGACGGACAAATAAAAGGATAACAATTGAGGGTTGAAGGTTGATGGTCATTTTATTAATGACATAACGCAACATGATATCGCATGCTTGCGTAATAAATTTACCAAATATGGCAGGATACATAAATATGCCAAATTTGCAATTCCATATATGGATTTGGCCGGCAAGGTTGGGAACCAAACCGGCCAAAACCCAAAAAAAAGGCGTGCGGATGGGGTGGTGGGTGGATGCTTGTTGATGGTCCAGTCAGGCCGCCGCAAATCCAGAAGAGGGCGAAATCCAGATGAGGGCTGGGTTTTATAGGTCGCACCTCGGGCGCCTATAACGCACGCGCGACCGGATGAACAAGTGGCCCTCCTAGGGTGAGTTCGGGTATGAGAGCAGAACAGTCGGACTCCGCGGAGTGCATAACCGAACGCGGAGATTGTGGTCCGATAGGGCGGTCACGTGGTACATTTTACTCCCAGACCTTACTCCCCACCCAGAGGAGGATCACGAGGATTTCCAACATGGCGTCCAGGCCGCACAATACATTTAATATATATATAGTAGTATTGCGACCTGCAAAAAATATGTAAATATTATTATAACAACGAGAATAAGATAATGAACACAATACGTATCCGTTGATATATTTTATGGCGCTATTTAACGATCTTCAAAATTTGTGGTGTTCAGCAAGTGCAACATTCACGCGGACCGCGGATTTTGCGTTCGGTTAATATTGATCCGCCTATTAGCGGAAAGAGTGAGTCCGCATGCTCCAAATATCCGCGCCGATTACTCCGATCGCATATCCGAACTCCCCCCTAACGTAGCGGCGGTAGCGTGAGATACTCGCCAGGCGGCGGTAGCGTGAAATACTTGCCAGGCGGCGGTAGCGTGAAATACTCGCCAGGCGGCGGTAGCGTGAGATACTCGCCAGGCGGCGGTAGCGTGAGATACTCGCCAGGCGGCGGTAGCGTGAGATACTCGCCAGGCGGCGGTAGCGTGAAATACTCGCCAGGCAGCGGTAGCGTGAGATACTCGCCAGGCGGCGGGCGACTTTCCTGGCATGGAAGGAACGCTATGACGGGACTGAAACCTTGCACTGGGCACAAAAGCATAGTTACAACACAGTCTGGACGTACAGGCTTTAGTGACCGAATCGTAAACAGACATAAAGGGTATCGCGTACATAAAAAAGAGAAGACATAAGTGAGGTGTTTAATACCGCATAAAATTACTTATAGACGCATGTGATAAGTTTCATATATACAATACTGCCTCAGTGAGATATACAATACCATCTCAGTGAGATACACAATACTATCTCGGTGAGATATACAAGATTATCTCAGTGATATATACAATACATTACATTCCCGTCAGACATACACTCAGTGAGATATATTCGATTATCTTGAGATATACAAGACTATTTCAAAGATAAATAAGACTTTCACTATGAGACATACACAACTATCCGAGTGAGATATACATGACTATCTCAGTGAGTCAGTGAGATATCCAAGACTATCTCACTGAGATATCCAAGAATATCTCACTGAGATATCCAAGAATATATCACTGAGATATACATGACTATCTCAGTGAGATATATACGACTATATCAGTGGTATATACAAGGCTATTTTTATGATACACAACTATCTCACTGAGATATGATAACGTGACCAGACAATCTTAGATTGAGACAAAGTTCGATATACCCGGCTAGCGTTAGCTCATCGCTATGGGGAATGAGTAGTGACTACTTCAGATAATGGACTCCTGGCTTTTTTAAAGGATATAAAAATATTAGCCCTTGTAGCCGACCCAAGCGTTTATTTGGTATCCATGCGTCAAGCCTCCAAAGCGCAGATTTTTGTGACGCTCCAGTTGGTCGCAATAATTGTTGAAGTGATCGCCTGTCGAGAAAGCGCAGCTCTCCTGGGCATAGCCCTCTTGGTGGGCGTGGCTGGCGCTAGCCAATCAGAGAGCGAGACCCATACTGGAAATAGCGAAACGGGGGATGTTTACCTAACTTCGCTTATGTTCAACACACTATAAAAAACCGCAGTTTATAGTCTAAGCACTCATATTAGACGGATACAATCTGTTGAATTTCTAATTGCTAAATCGAAAGTGGTTTTCGGGCCTACATTCTAGAAGAGGTGGTGTACTGTGCGGCTTAGAATTGTAACAATTCCAGCGCGAAGCGAGGCCACGGTATATCTTTTCATGCGTTTCCGCTCGCCCCTGGACAAGCGAGATAACCCCAAATTCAACCGCATGTGGGCGCCACATGTATGATCATCCATGACGTCACGCTCTGTGGCAAAATGGCGCGGCGATCTCATTTACTGTGGACATGATTGCAATTTTTTTTTTGAACCCGTTGTTTTCTAAGACGTGTCGTGTTTTGCTAACTTGCTTTCAGGACCAAAACATTACTAAGGCCTAACGATTATATTAACGTTTTTACCCGCTTTTATCTATCTTCATATCACGGATGAGTATATTATACCCTCATCCACTAATTAAACAACATCAGTCCTGAAGCTCAGGACACTTTTTTATAATCATTTGCCATTACTGAAATGATTGAAACGGTGTTTCTCGGCTCCGGTGCCATTTACTAAGCAATGGTTAATATTAATTGTGTTTGTTACTGGTGTAAATTCCCACGCGAAATCGCCAATGGCATCTTTATCGGGGGTCCATGTGCCTGTATACAGGTCTTAATCTTGTTCATTCATTCTGAGTGTAAATTATTGTCTACATATCTGCCACAACGAGACAACACATGTTGAGCAGATAACCAAGCATGTCATTGATCACAAAGGAGAAAGAAATGGGAGGGTGGCGAAAAGCGAAGGTGCAGAAATGCTCGTCTGAGTCCAGTGTCCAGTGTCGATTTTTCAAAATGCTCATTGTCGAGTGTCGATATTTCACGACGTTCCGTGTCGCTTTGTGGCAAAGTCGCTTCTTTAGATCCTTAGTGTCGGAATTTGGGGGGCAATGTCGAATGTTGATGTTTCAAATATGCCCGTGTCGCGTATCCCGAAATACTACTTCCAGAGCCCTAGACTAAGAATGACGCTCAATCAAACGCGCCCCAAACACTGATCACAGTTAACTCGTTCGCGTTATGATGTCATTCACACCGTTCAATACCGTTATGATTGACACTGCATAGATATAGATATGTGATTGGCTAAAACACAGGGATAACTTTATGTGCCAAGGATGGAATATGTTCAGGAGGTGGAGGTGAGATTTGGTCGGCTATACTATAGTACAACATTCAACATAATGTTCATAGTTGGCTGTTGTCTTATAGATGACAAGTTTCCCTTTCTCTTCTATAGATTGCGAGGTTTGAAAGAAGTGACAGGGATGATAGAGATGATACGCACGCATCACACATGACAAGACAACCACGAAAGGAATGTCAATAAAGAGAGAAGCTGGAACCAATAAAACACTGTTATTACTGAATAATTTCTCTGCAATACTTATTGTGCGACTTAATGTTAACGTGAATCAGATGATAAAGCATCATTTTCGTGACAATCTTTTAAACTTCATATCCCGATTAAACTCCTGTTTAATTCCAATAAGCATTTGTCAAGTAATTATTGCAGCCATCAAGAAGTGCGTTATGATGTATTAACTCGTCATAACGCGCCCAAATCGGCACTATGCCCCTCCAACAAAGCCTAGAAGAAGGATGACGAAAATCGGGGTTATGAGATTGTCCCTTGTAGGCCATATTTAGCGTTGAAATAGGGAACGAGTAGGAAATGAGTCCTTAACTTATGGATTGACGAAATCACCAACAAATTGCTATACTTCACCATTATAGAACTTTGATCAGCGAAGAGAAGTAGAAAGGTCTACGTTGACCGACCGCGACCTCTAGGATCCCGATTTGACCAATCAGGTCAGGATTTGACCCGTAGGATCCGGTTTGCACCCCCAGGATTCGAATAATCCCTAGCATCCAGATTTACTCCTCAGATCCCGATTTGATCCATCAGATCCCGATTTGATCCATCAGATCCCGATTTGATCCTTTAGATTCATATTTGATCCTTTAGATCCATATTTGATCCTTATGATCCGGATTGACCCATTAGATCCAGATTTGACCCTTCAGACCCATATTTGACCCGTCAGATCAGGATTTTACCCCTAAGATCCGGATTTGGCCCTTCTGATCAAGATTTGACTCATAGGATCCGGATGGGAACCCTATGATCCGAATAGAACCCTTAGGATCCGGATTGATCTCCTAGGATTCGGATTGGACCCCTAAAATAATTTCGTTTGCTTGAATTGTTCTGTTCATGGAGAAATGGAGGTGTTCATTTTCCCGCCCAAATGCTCTCCTAGGATTCCATATTAAAGTTCAGGATTTTTTAGCAGAAAACCTATTCGGGCGATATGCAACATTTCAAGACGGCATACAAGGTATTGGTCCAATACGGGAACCAATCTGCAACGTGATTAAATGAAAACTGTGAACGTTATAGCCATTTTCCCGATTTTTGGCCCTATTTGAAAGTATGTTAAAGTGTTCGTGCCACGATTTTGTTTAGCTCAGAGTTACCTTGGTTTAGGAATAATAAACAAATAAGAATTTGTTTTAATGGGAGTTTTCAGTTTTTATTCCACTATATTTCTATAAACGCGTTCGTCAAAGTAGCAAAAGTGAGGTCCGGCGGGTTCAATTCTGGGAGCATTGCATCAGGGCGTTACTTGTATGCCCTCTGTTTCATTTTCCACCCGGGATTTGACTCTATTAGTATCATACTTTTGTACAAAAGTCTCTATTCATTACATTTATGATTCACTATGGTGTATGTGTGGATTGAACTGGCAGTTCCGCGGAACCGAAACCGTTAAACCAGCTCGATAATTTCACGGTTTCGAGCAAACCGGTGTCGGTTCTTCTCCTGTCGAACAGTCAGTTCGGCAAACCGGTTTTGGTTTCATGTAAATCGAACACGCCCTTAATGTCTACCTTGAACTGTAAACAGCAGCAGTGCAGTCTGCTAAGAGAGCCGGCATTTCACTTAGAGTCTACCCAAATTGGAAATATAGGTCAGAGAATGACATATTTTTAGGGCAACGATTGGTCACGCTGTAGTATTATGCGTGCAATCACTCGCCTGGCAGTCCCATTGCTTGGGCCAGTTTCGGCGTCCAGAGGGTTGGAGCCATCCAAATGTTAAATAGAAGAAATTTGCTATGCGGCATCTTAAAATTACTATTTCAACAAATTTTGCGGCGGGGGTGTTCCGTCAGATCACGTGAGGCGCCGCGGCTGTTGGAACAGCTGTAAACACTGTATAACACTCTGCCTCAAGGAGGCGCTGCCAGTCGCGAATCCTGGCCAATAACGTCTAGTATATATATGGCTGGTACCAGTGACTTCCGGAAAGTTAGTTGTTGGCGCTCGCCCTGGCGGAGATTACTTCATGCGTGTTACGTCACCAGCACATCAACGTCACTGTACACCCGATTTTTCTCCGCCAGATTTGGATCACAATGAATGTTTACGTTTTGTTGTAATAGTAACTTTAAACTTGAAATAGTAATCATACACCGGCCCGCCACCGCAACAATTTTGTGCAATAATAATAATGCGATGCAATAATTATGTCCGTATAATTATTCAAGTACAATGAACTCAAGACAATTGCACGTGGCAGGTATAACAGTGTGAAATATAACAATCATGAGAATAAGTATCAACCATATGCTTTAAAAATATATATTTTGAATATCATTCCAAACTATGCGTATGTACCTTTTGAATGATTTGGCTTAGTGGAGTATTGATGATTTCAACCCGACTAAATCTTACACGTACATTTAGTAAAAATTCATGCTGGACCCTAACGATGTGAACATATAATTACAGTAGTGAGTATAGTGAGTATGCACTTCGTTATTTCCGACCACGGACAGTTCATTAAAATAGGCCGGCAAGTTATCATTCGTTAATTTCATTTTTTGAAAATGTTTTATGTCTTCTGATTTTAGGTAGGGTATATTTTGATTTGTTTAAAATTCCACTTTAGGTATTGTACACAACATTTTTGCGACATTATTCATGTGTTTGTTTATGATTATACCCACTTTGCACTCTCTTTTGTGGCGTATGAAATACCATAAAGACAGTCGGTTTATATTTAACCATTCACATATTTTAGACGGTTCATTATTTAATATTTTGCTACAGTCTAGGCTAGCGACAACCTCCGTAATGGGCCTTAGAGTACTTAATAAACTGGTATCGTTAAAGAGGGTAGTAAGTAAGTGGTAAGTAAGTTTATTTCGTACATGATGCCATCATGCCCATAGTACATACAGGGTTACATAAATATATTTCGGTGTAACATGGACATATAGAATTTAAGTTTCGCCGTTTTCTTGGTGCAACTGCCTTATATAAATAAATCGATAAATTCAATGTCTTGCTTATTGTGGGACTTCAGCAATTCATCCAACATTTGTGAGGAGTTATTCGATCGGTAGTTCACATTTATATATGATTGTCTAAACTTTTCATACAACGGGCATTCACAAATAACATGAAATTCATCTTCTATGGAAAGTAAACCTCGACTCTCGCAGTATTTACAAAGAGGGTAAAGAGGGCACTGGTGAAGGCTATATCATAATTCATGGATTTCTCACCGATTTTAACCTACGACGAGGCTGTTATGGACACCATAAAATCCATAACAAGCCATCTAATTGGGCTAACCGTCGGGAAATCATATACTATTCATGGGGCTGACGAAAGAAGCATAGGCGGAATTATTGCCAAAGGGATCCTCGTTGATGTTTAGAAACTGTTTTAGTAACCTGTCTTATGTAATATTTTGTTAACCCGGTCAGGCGTGAAATAAAATTTATAAAAAGCAACAAAAAACATGACGCATATCGACGATGCTGTCAGCGGTTGTGTCACCGAACCCTTCACTCGCGGTCTGCCATGGGCATCTTCTTATTGATCCAGGGCAGGTACTCCGTGATCCTGGTGAAGATTTCTGGGAAGTTCTTCCCGCACTCCACGTTGGCCGAATCGATGCCGATGGCATGGAAGTGGTTTTTAGGGTCCTTGGAAACCAAGGCACCTCCTGAATCACCCTGGAACGTCAGTGGAAATATCGTCAACATGACAGCGAGAAGATGACGTGTTGGATGAAATTTCATTAACAACATTTCAATAGAGAGTATTACTGCACATAAATATAATTGTAAATATAATATTAATCCAGCAATACTTTCCATAATTATAACTGCAATTATAATTATAATTACATCCAACGTCTTCCGCAGAGAGACGGAAGCCAACCGGTCAATCAAACCAGCCAGTATAACAGGTTGCCGTCTTGGAAGAAGTAGATTATAATGGTATTATATAGGTTACTGCCTAATGTACACTATGTGCAGTATAGTACGGTACGGTATGGTACGGTACAGCCTGGTACGGTACGGTACGGCATAGCATGGCAGAACATCCCGTAGCATAGTATGGCATAGCATAGCATATCTGAGCATAGTGTAAAATAGTTAAGCGTGCATGGTACAGTATGGAAGAGTACATAGTTATGGTATATATTATAACAAGGGAAAACGCAGAGCAGTGTGCCATGGCATTTTAAGATATTGTATGTTATACTGTGATATTAGTTTATTACAACTCAAACACACATTTTAACTTCCCAACGCGTTTTGTTGAGAGAAGCTAACATCCTGTCGCTTTTCGGTTTTTAGATCATAACCGGTCATCGATTTGCTGCTCCCGAACAAACATAACGGTAATGGCCCGGTACCAGCATTTTTGCGGCTGATACCGGCAGTACCCGCAGCAGTGTAACATTACGGTACACTTATCTAATGGCTCGTCCGTACAGCCCCAGTACTACAGGATAGTAAAGGCCCGGTACAGACCCAGCACTACAGGGTAGTAAAGGCCCGGTACAGGCCCAGTACAACAGGATAGTCAAGGCCCGGCACAGGCCCAGTACTACAGGGTAGTAAAGGCCCGGTACAGGCCCAGTACAACAGGATAGTCAAGGCCCGGCACAGGCCCAGTACTACAGGATAGTAAAGGCCCGGTACAGGCCCAGTACTACAGGACAGTACAGGCCCGGTACAGTACTGGGCCACCACCGGCCCACATTACTGGCCCATTACAACGCCAGTGTGCAAAATGGTACTGCGCCAGTACTGTGTGCCGGTAAAATCCGATACTGGCTGAGTGTACTGGGCCAGTACCGGGCCATTAGATTCATGTTTGCCAGGTCCTCTCCCACCCCCATACAATTTTTTCGCTTAAACAGGGCGCCTAGAGAAACATTATTTAACGCCAACGTGAATCATGTTCCACTTTGGCTCTAGCTATGACGTGACTGTGACGTACTCTGCAGGGGATCGAGAAGAAACCGTCCGTGATGTCCTCGGTGCACAGCATGCCTTCCGTAATCGTAAAAGGCTTGGGCAGCTTCTTGTATTTATCCGCGCAGGGCTTGTTGCCTATGACGTCCATTACGGTATACTTCAGCACTGGTGTGGGGCCGGGTTTCTCTGCAGGGGGGGTAGCGCGTAATACACATTTAGAAAAAAAGTAATACGCTTTTTTTTCCTGGGATTTCATAATCGGCGCACCGAAGAATCATAAAACATTGTGAGCCATAGACATTGTGAAGGAAATACCATTATGTTAACCAATAATCGAACAGAGAACGATAGTATAGTATTTCACGGTATTGTATTGATCTATACTTTAACAGATAAACTTTAGTATGGTGCATCATTTCGATAATATATTTTTTACTTGAACAACAAACAGTGTTAATATTGCAGTAAAATCATTCCTCAGTTCTTCCAAATATCGTGCAATACAAAACAACCTTAGAACATTACAATAATGACTACATTCATTCACGCCCATTGATGAAAATCGTTGAATATGTCGCCCCAGCCACTGACCACTTAAAGTGTGTACACTCACCGTAGGCGGTACGGCCCCAGCCACTGACCACTTAAAGTGTGTACACTCACCGTAGGCGGTACGGCCCCAGCCACTGACCACTTAAAGCGTGTACACTCACCGTAGGCGGGACGGCCCCAGCCACTGACCACTTAAAGCGTGTACACTCACCGTAGGCGGTACGGCCCCATCCACTGACCACTTAAAGCGTGTACACTCACCGTAGGCGGGACGGCCCCAGCCACTGACCACCTTAAAGCGTGTACACTCACCGTAGGCGGTACGGCCCAAGCCACTGACCACTTAAAGTGTGTACACTCACCGTAGGCGGTACGGCCCCAGCCACTGACCACTTAAAGCTTGTACACTGACCGTAGGCGGTACGGCCCCAGCCACTGACCACTTAAAGTGTGTACACTCACCGTAGGCGGTACGGCCCCAGCCACTGACCACTTAAAGTGTGTACACTCACCGTAGGCGGTACGGCCCCAGCCACTGACCACTTAAAGCTTGTACACTGACCGTAGGCGGTACGGCCCCAGCCACTGAACACTTAAAGCTTGTACACTGACCGTAGGCGGTACGGCCCCAGCCACTGACCACTTAAAGTGTGTACACTCACCGTAGGCGGTACGGCCCCAGCCACTGACCACTTAAAGTGTGTACACTCACCGTAGGCGGTACGGCCCTAGCCACTGACCACTTAAAGTGTGTACACTCACCGTAGGCGGTACGGCCCCAGCCACTGACCACTTAAAGTGTGTACACTCACCGTAGGCGGTACGGCCCCAGCCACTGACCACTTAAAGTGTGTACACTCACCGTAGGCGGTACGGCCCCAGCCACTGACCACTTAAAGCGTGTACACTCACCGTAGGCGGTCGGCCCCAGCCACTGACCCCTTAAAGTGTGTACACTCACCGTAGGCGGTACGGCCCCAGCCACTGACCAGTTAAAGTGTGTACACTCACCGTAGGCGGTACGGCCCCAGCCACTGACCGCTTAAAGTGTGTACACTCACCGTAGGCGGTACGGCCCCCGCCACTGACCACTTAAAGCGTGTACACTGACCGTAGGCGGTACGGCCCCAGCCACTGACCACTTAAAGTGTGTACACTCACCGTAGGCGGTACGGCCCCAGCCACTGACCACTTAAAGTGTGTACACTCACCGTAGGCGGTACGGCCCCAGCCACTGACCAGTTAAAGTGTGTACACTCACCGTAGGCGGTACGGCCCCAGCCACTGACCGCTTAAAGTGTGTACACTCACCGTAGGCGGTACGGCCCCCGCCACTGACCACTTAAAGCGTGTACACTGACCGTAGGCGGTACGGCCCCAGCCACTGACCACTTAAAGCGTGTACACTCACCGTAGGCGGTCGGCCCCAGCCACTGACCCCTTAAAGTGTGTACACTCACCGTAGGCGGTACGGCCCCAGCCACTGACCAGTTAAAGTGTGTACACTCACCGTAGGCGGTACGGCCCCAGCCACTGACCGCTTAAAGTGTGTACACTCACCGTAGGCGGTACGGCCCCCGCCACTGACCACTTAAAGCGTGTACACTCACCGTAGGCGGTACGGCCCCAGCCACTGACCACTTAAAGTGTGTACACTCACCGTAGGCGGTACGGCCCCAGCCACTGACCACTTAAAGCGTGTACACTCACCGTAGGCGGGACGGCCCCAGCCA
This sequence comes from Arenicola marina, assembly GCA_964019135.1. Classification (NCBI taxonomy): domain Eukaryota; kingdom Metazoa; phylum Annelida; class Polychaeta; family Arenicolidae; genus Arenicola; species Arenicola marina. The sequence goes on along the minus strand of OZ025258.1, from coordinate 22,036,739 downwards.
CTGACCACTTAAAGCGTGTACACTCACCGTAGGCGGTACGGCCCCAGCCACTGACCACTTAAAGTGTGTACACTCACCGTAGGCGGTACGGCCCCAGCCACTGACCATTTAAAGTGTGTACACTCACCGTAGGCGGTACGGCCCCAGCCACTGACAACTTAAAGTGTGTACACTCACCGTAGGCGGTACGGCCCCAGCCACTGACCACTTAAAGTGTGTACACTCACCGTAGGCGGTACGGCCCCAGCCACTGACCATTTAAAGTGTGTACACTCACCGTAGGCGGTACGGCCCCAGCCACTGACCACTTAAAGTGTGTACACTCACCGTAGGCGGTACGGCCCCAGCCACTGACCACTTAAAGTGTGTACACTCACCGTAGGCGGTACGGCCCCAGCCACTGACCATTTAAAGTGTGTACACTCACCGTAGGCGGTACGGCCCCAGCCACTGACCACTTAAAGTGTGTACACTCACCGTAGGCGGTACGGCCCCAGCCACTGACCACTTAAAGTGTGTACACTCACCGTAGGCGGTACGGCCCCAGCCACTGACCATTTAAAGTGTGTACACTCACCGTAGGCGGTACGGCCCCAGCCGCTGACCACTTAAAGTGTGTACACTCACCGTAGGCGGTACGGCCCCAGCCACTGACCACTTAAAGTGTGTACACTCACCGTAGGCGGTACGGCCCCAGCCACTGACCACTTAAAGTGTGTACACTCACCGTAGGCGGTACGGCCCCAGCCACTGACCCCTTAAAGTGTGTACACTCACCGTAGGCGGTACGGCCCCAGCCACTGACCATTTAAAGTGTGTACACTCACCGTAGGCGGTACGGCCCCAGCCACTGACCACTTAAAGTGTGTACACTCACCGTAGGCGGTACGGCCCCAGCCACTGACCACTTAAAGTGTGTACACTCCCCGTAGGCGGTACGGCCCCAGCCACTGACCATTTAAAGTGTGTACACTCACCGTAGGCGGTACGGCCCCAGCCGCTGACCACTTAAAGTGTGTACACTCACCGTAGGCGGTACGGCCCCAGCCACTGACCACTTAAAGTGTGTACACTCACCGTAGGCGGTACGGCCCCAGCCACTGACCACTTAAAGTGTGTACACTGACCGTAGCCGGTACGGCCCCAGCCACTGACCACTTAAAGCGTGTACACTCACCGTAGGCGGTCGGCCCCAGCCACTGACCCCTTAAAGTGTGTACACTCACCGTAGGCGGTACGGCCCCAGCCACTGACCAGTTAAAGTGTGTACACTCACCGTAGGCGGTACGGCCCCAGCCACTGACCGCTTAAAGTGTGTACACTCACCGTAGGCGGTACGGCCCCCGCCACTGACCACTTAAAGCGTGTACACTCACCGTAGGCGGTACGGCCCCAGCCACTGACCACTTAAAGTGTGTACACTCACCGTAGGCGGTACGGCCCCAGCCACTGACCACTTAAAGCGTGTACACTGACCGTAGGCGGTACGGCCCCAGCCACTGACCACTTAAAGCGTGTACACTGACCGTAGGCGGTACGGCCCCAGCCACTGACCACTTAAAGTGTGTACACTCACCGTAGGCGGTACGGCCCCAGCCACTGACCATTTAAAGTGTGTACACTCACCGTAGGCGGTACGGCCCCAGCCACTGACAACTTAAAGTGTGTACACTCACCGTAGGCGGTACGGCCCCAGCCACTGACCACTTAAAGTGTGTACACTCACCGTAGGCGGTACGGCCCCAGCCACTGACCATTTAAAGTGTGTACACTCACCGTAGGCGGTACGGCCCCAGCCACTGACCACTTAAAGTGTGTACACTCACCGTAGGCGGTACGGCCCCAGCCACTGACCACTTAAAGTGTGTACACTCACCGTAGGCGGTACGGCCCCAGCCACTGACCATTTAAAGTGTGTACACTCACCGTAGGCGGTACGGCCCCAGCCACTGACCACTTAAAGTGTGTACACTCACCGTAGGCGGTACGGCCCCAGCCACTGACCACTTAAAGTGTGTACACTCACCGTAGGCGGTACGGCCCCAGCCACTGACCATTTAAAGTGTGTACACTCACCGTAGGCGGTACGGCCCCAGCCGCTGACCACTTAAAGTGTGTACACTCACCGTAGGCGGTACGGCCCCAGCCACTGACCACTTAAAGTGTGTACACTCACCGTAGGCGGTACGGCCCCAGCCACTGACCACTTAAAGTGTGTACACTCACCGTAGGCGGTACGGCCCCAGCCACTGACCCCTTAAAGTGTGTACACTCACCGTAGGCGGTACGGCCCCAGCCACTGACCATTTAAAGTGTGTACACTCACCGTAGGCGGTACGGCCCCAGCCACTGACCACTTAAAGTGTGTACACTCACCGTAGGCGGTACGGCCCCAGCCACTGACCACTTAAAGTGTGTACACTCCCCGTAGGCGGTACGGCCCCAGCCACTGACCATTTAAAGTGTGTACACTCACCGTAGGCGGTACGGCCCCAGCCGCTGACCACTTAAAGTGTGTACACTCACCGTAGGCGGTACGGCCCCAGCCACTGACCACTTAAAGTGTGTACACTCACCGTAGGCGGTACGGCCCCAGCCACTGACCACTTAAAGTGTGTACACTCACCGTAGGCGGTACGGCCCCAGCCACTGACCACTTAAAACGTGTACACTCACCGTAGGCGGGACGGCCCCAGTCACTGACCACTTAAAGCGTGTACACTCACCGTAAGCGGTACGGCCCCAGCGACTGACCACTTAAAGCGTGTACACTCACCGTAGACGATGTCTCCCCAGCCACTGACCACTTAAAACGTGTACACTCACCAAGGGCGGTACGGCCCCAGCCACTGACCACTTAAAGTGTGTACACTCACCGTAGGCGGTACGGCCCCAGCCACTGACCACTTAAAGTGTGTACACTCACCGTAGGCGGTACGGCCCCGGCCACTGACCATTTAAAGTGTGTACACTCACCGTAGGCGGTACGGCCCCAGCCGCTGACCACTTAAAGTGTGTACACTCACCGTAGGCGGTACGGCCCCAGCCACTGACCACTTAAAGTGTGTACACTCACCGTAGGCGGTACGGCCCCAGCCACTGACCACTTAAAGTGTGTACACTCACCGTAGGCGGTACGGCCCCAGCCACTGACCACTTAAAGTGTGTACACTCACCGTAGGCGGTACGGCCCCAGCCACTGACCATTTAAAGTGTGTACACTCACCGTAGGCGGTACGGCCCCAGCCACTGACCACTTAAAGTGTGTACACTCACCGTAGGCGGTACGGCCCCAGCCACTGACCACTTAAAGTGTGTACACTCACCGTAGGCGGTACGGCCCCAGCCACTGACCATTTAAAGTGTGTACACTCACCGTAGGCGGTACGGCCCCAGCCGCTGACCACTTAAAGTGTGTACACTCACCGTAGGCGGTACGGCCCCAGCCACTGACCACTTAAAGTGTGTACACTCACCGTAGGCGGTACGGCCCCAGCCACTGACCACTTAAAGTGTGTACACTCACCGTAGGCGGTACGGCCCCAGCCACTGACCACTTAAAACGTGTACACTCACCGTAGGCGGGACGGCCCCAGTCACTGACCACTTAAAGCGTGTACACTCACCGTAAGCGGTACGGCCCCAGCGACTGACCACTTAAAGCGTGTACACTCACCGTAGACGATGTCTCCCCAGCCACTGACCACTTAAAACGTGTACACTCACCAAGGGCGGTACGGCCCCAGCCACTGACCAGACCCTTTGTACCCGTGTACGACTCTCCCGGACACGGGGGACACACAGGCCTGACGTCAGTATTGAACGTCAGCGGGGAGCAGAGTCGAAGCAGCGCGATGTCGTTGAGAAAGGTGTCCTTATTGTAGTGGCGGTGTCTGACGGTCGTTTTCACCAGGCGACTGAACTCCACACCATCCGTCGTGTCGTGCTCCCCATAGTACACCATGGGGATACCCTTCTTGCCGCAGTGTGCGGCCGTCAGGATCCAGTAACGGTTAAGGATCATCCCTCCACAATAATAGTAGCGAGTCTTGTTGATCCAATATTTGATCAGCACCTTAAGTGTGTTAATGGAGAGAGAAAGTAAAACAAATCTGTCCGTCCAATCTCGGATCAGCACCTCAATTATTTTCATAGGGATGGGGCGGAGGGAACCCCCCCCCCCCACTCCTATACCATGCACTGTAATATGCCTTTGTTTTGAAAATGAAAGAAGAAAGGACAATTGAAAGATTTAAATGAATGCAGGTCGATTATCTGAGTGATTGAGATGAAAGTGCCGAGCGTGATGCTTGTTGTTTCCATTCTGCACACAACGACTATGCCGAGCCAATAAGTGGCTTACAATGTTCGTCAAGGCAAGCATCGTTTTTTTTCAATAATGTATTCGTTAGCAAAAACGCATCCAGATAGTTGAGTCTTTCTTATGTGTAGCGTTAGCTCGCGATCGCCTTTGCTTAGGTAAATACGGTAAATACAACGTTCGTAGGGCAGAGTCCGTTTAGGAGTGGTCACCAAATACAATATTAGTTAAGATAAATGTTCGCTAAGGATAAGTGTGTTCTTTAGGTAAAATGTTCGATAGGATAATGTGTTTATGTTGTACATTCTTCTTGTTTAGTTCTGGCCTCACCTGCCAGGGGAACTCGTTTGGCCGCGCATTGTTGCCACCGACGATGCGGTTAAAGGCCGGAAGTCCCACTCCCGCGTCCGGATATTTGCTGACACCACACGGACCGCCTTCTGCAACCAGGAGCAGGAAGCAACACAATAAGGAAAGAGTCAGGATTTGGAAAAGGAAGTAACATAACAGAGGGGAGGGCTTATTTGTGTGAGAGAGGGATTGGGGTTCACAGTCATGTGAATGAGGGCGACATCACAAAGGAAGCGCAATAATCAACGGAAAGGTGTTTTTTTAAGAAAAACTAAGGGGGTACAACGGGGGCCATTGAAGTCATTGCGATGCATCGTGATACTAACCGGGAATAGAGATAGTTTTGCGTTTAATCCCAATAAACGCATGCACGCACACCACTAAAATTAAGCATTCTGCCGTTTCCAGGAAAGTATTGCTTCCAGTTGCGTAGCACAAATGGGATAAAACCACATTGATTATTCCAAAGAAGTCACCAATGCACATGGAGGAAGCGCGTTAATTTTGAATGTTACATTACAGCTAATCGGTAGCAGAAAGATGTTTTCTTTAGAGCAAAACACTATGTGTATAAATATTATTTGGTATCATACTTACTGTACCAGACGGGGTATTCACCTGCAAAAAGAAAGGTCGGAAAATATTGATCGTTATAATTTAATGTAGCTTCGACGTGGACAGTAATGACATTGCTAGAGTGGTCATGGAGAAAGGCATTAACTCGTTAGGTGGCTAGAGATGCCACACGATCGCCTCAATACAATATAGTCCATGAAAGGAAAAAACGTGCGATGGAACACGGATTTATAACTGTACTTACAGATATATAATCAGTATCTATTATAAAATAGTGGGTGAGATTTGAACAATGAAAAGACAAATTTCCCAAATATGCAGCCATCGGGTACAGGTGCAGGTTCTCATCTTATATTGGTTTTCACCTATATTAGCACTAAGAATAAAAAGCAGTATTTCTAGACTTACACTCTGTTGGGGTTGTGGTTGTGGCGGATGTCGCGGTTGTGGTCTGTTCCTGGGTTGCTGTTGCGGCTGCGGTTGTGGTCTGTTCCTGGGTTTCGCTTGCGGCTGTCGTGGTGGCTGTGGTTGTGGCCGTGGTTGTGGCTGTGGTTGTGGCTGTGGTTGTGGCTGTGGTTGTGGTATCCTCCCCAAGAGCTGCTCAACAAGAAACCGCATTTACATAAATTTACATAAGTATCAATATGCTTTCAGTTAGCTTCTCGTTTGACTGCATGTTAAATAAAAAGATTTATTAAACCTCTTGCGTTTGCATTCTTTCATTAAAAAAAACACCATGGAGATGGCGAAACGTTTCTTGATACAATTGACAAGATATTTCAAGATCAGACGATCTACCTGGTAAGTTAATTGGTTTTATTGACGGAATGCTAATAGACCGGTTTTAGAAAAAAAAAGAGAAAAAAAAGAGGGTGGGGTGCGAGTCATTGCGATGTATCAAATGATACGAACCGGGCAAAGAAATCATCTTACGTTCAATGCCCACAAAAGCATACAACCACCCCCCCCCTCCTCCATCGTCTAAAATTGAGCAACCTGCGGTTTCCAAGTTTTGGATCCAGTTGCATAGCACAAATACGATAAAACCAATTAGATTATTCCAAACAAGTCATTGACGTAAATGGTTGGTTGGTTGTATATTCAGGACGCTTTAACAACTTCAATCAATGGGAGAAGTAAAGGGAGAGCGGAGCCATGCCACCGGGGTAACCCCTCTACTCTGCGAGGAAGGGCATAGAATCTTTATCCTGCGACCACACAGTCATGGCTACAGCGGGGCGCGAACCACCGATCTACGTGCCGTTAGGCTCTTAGGTGGCCAGAGCACTCAAGGCGAGCACTCTACCCCACCGAGCTATCGAGGCGGCCCCTAACGCAAATGGTGGAGAAGCGTTAGTTGTGCATATTACATTACAGCTAATCGGTCATAGAAAACTATTTTGTGTAGATTGAAACACACTTTTATGTCATAAATTGACCAGAACGTTTTAGCTAGGTACGTATTACAGAATTAGTCATCTTTGTTATTTGATATCATACTTACTGTACCAGTCGGGGTATTCACCTGCAAAAGCAAGGTCGCAAAATATTGATCGTTATAATTGTATGTAGCTTTGACGTGGACAGTAATGACATTGCTAGAGTGGTCATGGAGTAAGGCATTAACTATTTAGGTGGCTAGAGATGCCACACAATCGCCTCAATACAATCTAGTCTCTGCAATTGCGAACGCGCCATGGTAACACGGTTTCATAATTGTATTGACAGATATATAATTATTATACGTTATAAAATATTGGACCCGAGTCGGCACGAATCAAAGATGTGAACAACGAAAAGACAAATTACCCAAACCTAAAGCAATCAGGTACTTATATTAACACTTAAACCAAGAATGAAAAGCCATAAGGGTGGACTTACACTCTGGACCTGAGGTTGTGGTTGTGCCTGTGGTTGTGGCTGTGGTTGTGGTCTGTTCCTGGGTTGTGGTTGCGGTTGTGGCTGTGGTTGTAGTCGGTTCCTGGGTTGTGGTTGTGGTTGTGGCTGTGGTCTGTTCCTGGGTTGTGGTTGTGGTTGTGGCTGTGGTCTGTTCCTGGGTTGTGGTCGGTTCCTGGTTTGTGGCTGTGGTTGTGGTCGGTTCCTGGGTTGTGGTTGTGGTTGTGGCTGTGGTCTGTTCCTGGGTTGCGGTTGTGGCTGTGGTTGTAGTCGGTTCCTGGGTTGTGGTTATGGTTGTGGCTGTGGTCTGTTCCTGGGTTGTGGTTGTGGCTGGGGTTGTGGTCGGTTCCCTAAACACTAGAGACCATGTTTAAGATAAGAACACTTAGCTGTTAGGATAATTCGTCTTATTCATGGAGGATAAAATCCCCGTAATACCCGAACCGATTCGACAATAGACTGATAGTAAGCCGCATGCACAAATACTATCAAAGACAATGCAGTTGTGATATTATTACATTAATTACCCTTGATTGTATCTCGCGCTCAAATCAATTTTTATATCTTGATTTATGCAATGTCACTTAACAAGCCTTATGGAGTTAGTTAGCACGAGCCTGGGGAGGTTCCAGATTTTAGAGACAAGACTGATTGCAGCGGTCGATCCATTAATAACAAAGAAATTCTCAAAGACGATAATACTAACCATAATAACGATAGTAATGATAACATTAATAATAATATATGATTTAATAAAATTGTCATTTCAATAATTTACTAAACACAATCAATGAGAGTGTCTGCCATTGAAACATATTCTCTATTTCTCACTCACGTATTAGTCGTGCAGTGCAATTGATACAAAGGTCGATTTCCCTGTGTCCAGACATGCAACATGAATCACGCAAGTCATGAGAAGAACTAATTCTTTGCTTGTAACAAGTTTATAAGTACATTAAAGAACTCGCTGTCGTACATTCCCCAAATAAGGCACTCCAGCTCGTTCTTTAACTAGTTCATACACAATGTCTGTCAATCTCTCTCACGGTCATTGTAAACCAAGCATAAACACGGTCTGCCATACCCTCTCACGGACATTGTAAACCAACCATACACACGGTCTGCCATACCCTCTCACGGTCATTGTAAACCAAGCATGCACACGGTCTGCCATACCCTCTCACGGTCGTTGTAAACCAAATATTCACAAGATCTGCCATACCCTCTCACGGACATTGTAAACCAACCATAAACACGGTCTGCCATACCCTCTCACGGACATTGTAAACCAACCATACACACGGTCTGCCATACCCTCTCACGGACATTGTAAACCAACCATACACACGGTCTGCCATACCCTCTCACGGTCATTGTAAACCAAGCATGCACAATGCCTGCCATACCCTCTCAGGGTCGTTGTAAACCAAATATTCACAAGATCTGCCATACCCTCTCACGGACATTGTAAACCAACCATAAACACGGTCTGCCATACCCTCTCACGGACATTGTAAACCAACCATACACACGGTCTGCCATACCCTCTCACGGTCATTGTAAACCAAGCATGCACACGGTCTGCCATACCCTCTCAGGGTCGTTGTAAACCAAATATTCACAAGATCTGCCATACCCTCTCACGGACATTGTAAACCAACCATAAACACGGTCTGCCATACCCTCTCACGGACATTGTAAACCAACCATACACACGGTCTGCCATACCCTCTCACGGACATTGTAAACCAACCATACACACGGTCTGCCATACCCTCTCACGGTCATTGTAAACCAAGCATGCACAATGCCTGCCATACCCTCTCACGGTCGTTGTAAACCAAATATTCACAAGATCTGCCATACCCTCTCACCGACATTGTAAACCAACCATAAACACGGTCTGCCATACCCTCTCACGGACATTGTAAACCAACCATACACACGGTCTGCCATACCCTCTCACGGTCGTTGTAAACCAACCATACACACGTTCTGCCATACCCTCTCACGGTCGTTGTAAACCAACCATACACACGGTCTGCCATACCCTGTCACGGACATTGTAAAAAAAAAAATCTTTGGATGCTATGCAACTCACGCATCTAGCCTACATACATTACGCTATAATACAGAAATAAGGCTATGAGAATAACTGCTCCTATAGTGTTAGCCCCCCCCCCTGTTTACATCGCAGTCGTTATTTAAACAATTTAGGTGACATTCGAAAGAGTTATCACATGTTGGTGAACGATAAATTACAAAAGGAGTTTTCCAACCTTGCCTTAAATCCTCTGCTAGTCGTAAATACGACACCCACAATAAATGTGCGTTCCAGTTTATTCCAATGAAAGATGACTTTGCGCTGAGATGCCTCAGAAATAGTCTACCTATTCTGTTAAATTATACTCATGAAATAGTAAAACGTAAGATCACAATAAACATTTTGCTAAGCTTTAATGACTATGCAATGCACAAATCAATATAGTGTAGTCTGTATCACCTCACAGTTGTGGACTCGCATGGTAAAATTATATATTGACGATTTGATTAAAACAATGTACGATTAATGCTAAGAAATGACCACGGTCCCTTCTTTCTTTTTCATTATTGTCGACTATTTGAGACCTATCGGCTTTCGTTTTAATGAAATATGAAAGAAATGTGACGGTGAGACGTGTCTCGGTGGTGAACGTGAAACCCAATTGAATTGTAACGGCAATAGGCGAACCCGTACAGTTTTCTGTACTCTGTGATATATATTATTGATTTGTTCGGATAAATGACACAGATTCTGAGAAGAAGCTAATAATTCATGACGTTTAATGTGGCCTTAAGTCAGCATATATATAAATACAAAAATAAATAAATACCGAGATCTTCACACGTTGGTCCCTGATATAACGGCGGGCACCTGCAGCTGAAACCTTGGCCGTTCACGCTGCATGTACCTCCGTTCTGGCAGGGGTTGTCGAAACAGCGGGCTGTGGACAGAAGACATATACTTGGGCCTATGCATTTGGAGCCAGCGTCATAGGTACAGCTTCCCTGTTACGCATTTAAGGCAGGTTATTTGCGTAGCTACATGCATAAAACGACTTATCAAAGTTATAAGTAACCAGTATTGTACAGGAATGATGATCGTACTGGTGACATCCAAATTTAATATCCAGAAGTAACCATTTCGGATTTTCGGTACTGCGGTAGACAGACGTTTCTAACACTGACTTGGCTGCGGCTCATTGTGACACCAGGTCTGGGATAAACCAATCTCGCACTCTCCGAATGGGTACTTTTGCAAATATTTGATTTGTCACCTCTCAGGGCCAAAATTTCACTGGTTTGTGCGCGAAAATGCGTGTGGCGTGGCTTTTCTCGTATCCTACCCTCACCTAAAGACTCGGACACAATGCGGTAGACTTGTGCTGAGATAAACCTATCTCGCACTCGAATCAGTGCCATATGAACATCATCTGTCGGCATCAAGAAGCTTTCTCTGCACTTACCTATGTATACGAGGATAGGAGATGCGTCGTTGTTGCAAAGATCCTCCTCGCAGCAAGTTGTGCAGGTGGGTCTCGAGCTCTCGAGACACTGAACCTCTCCCGGAGCGTCACACGTCCCGTAGCAGCCCATTGTGTAGAGGAGACCGCCTTTGCGCGCGCGCACTGTCAACCTGCAAGTCCTCCCAGACGCGCAGCTCACTGTCGGGGAGTTCCTACACGCCTCCTCCGAAGGTAGCCTGTTACACTGGTGACATTGCAGCGCTGCAACAACAAATGAAATAGGACACATTTTGTGTATGCGGGTTTGACCGAATTGTATATTATAATTTAGATTTATTCGCGGGTGAACTGAAGACGCCTTGGTTTCTTCTGGCAGATATTCATTTCCGTAGATCACACGGTCAAACACTTGTTGCCGTTTAACCTCACCTTTGATTAGTCGCTTTATCCAGCTTATTTTTATCGTAAAGATCAACAAATCAAGCTGGACTAATAAGTGAAATATACATTTTCTTCCTCAAGAACATTTTCTGACGACGTTTACTATTTTCGTTGTCATGGCATTCGAGGGGGATGGCAGCACAGTTAAATGCATGCACCAATTTTGGGATCAAAGGGATTTCACAATCGTAACTTTCCCGTGCAGTGAGGTTGATATTTCCTCGAGCTTGCTACCATAATTCTTAGAATGCATGTCAGTAATATGAGTAGAAAATAAGATGCCTAACAAGTCACTTAACAAACAGCGTGCCAGACAAAAAATTCTTGATAGTTTAAACATAACATCGTATAACAGTCTTGTATTCTCTTTTGTGTATCTACATTTCAGAAATTCTTTTTGTCAATTTTTTCCTATATATGACAACACCTCCGTTAACCTTTTGGCTATCACACCCGAAATTATTTTATAATCTGTGTTATTGATCTCTAATTGTTCAAATACTTTCTTGCTTTTTCAGCCTTCGCAATATAGGGTATAATATCCTGGTGTTGAATTGATATTTGATATATCAAAAAAATATATATTTGATATATCAAAAAAAAAAATATAATATAAAATAATATAAAAAATTGATATTTGATATATCAAAAAAAATAATATCAAAATCAAATATCAAAAAAAAAAAGATATTTGCATTTTTTCCCTACGTTCTTTTTGCTTCTTACTAAAAAGTATAATATTACGTTTTTCCAAAAAGTATAATGCTGGCCATCATCGTCAGTGCGTAGATTTTTCTCCTATCTTAAGCGCATCAAAAAATATATGCCTAACGTATTGCTTTATGGTGTATATTATACATTTTGTAACGGTAGTAACATATTCTACATATTCTAAAAAATGTTCAGCTTTCAAAAGGCTTTTTGCCCTTTTGCATTCTGATCCATCTAATCTAATTGTTATACACGAATGGTAAGTTAGATAACCGGGAATAATGTTGCATTTCAGTATAAAAACGAAGATATATGTGTCACAAGAAAAAAATCCGCGTGAATTTTTTGCCTTCTCAATGGGTATGCGAGCTGCCATGTATCTGGTAGTTCGAGCGCATCTATCAAATCCATGACTTTGTGCCTACATAGCTTTGGAATTGTTCTTTCGTCTGTAGTTAAGTAGATCAAGTTTAGCATCTTGAACAAGATTACAATCTCAGCAAATTATGAAATCCCTCATCAAAATAAATCGGGTCGGTCATTATTTGTCCCAGATAATGTTACAAGTGTATCCCTCAGGTTACATATCGTAATATCTATAATGATATAGTTACCAACAGGGAAACAAAGAGAAAAAACAGTGTCAAAAGCGCGTCACGAACAAAGAGAGGCTTTTGTCACTGCAGCTTCAATAGTTACATCCCTTTGCATACTGATGGGCTAAGTGGAATTTTTAATTAAATATGAAAAAAAGACATCTCCGCTTAATTACGACACTTGACGTCAAACACAATGGGATGGGACTTTAATCCAGGAATAATACATAATTATTATATTAACCACGATAACCATATTTGCTCGATCAAATGTCCGAGCTCTTAATTAATTAATTAATTAAGGCAACTTACTGTAAAGGGAACTGATAAATCCATCATACTGGGAAATATATATAAGCTATCATGCGACGTAAATGAAGCTTATTGGACGTTTATTGAAGAGTTTTCTAACACTGTATTTCTCTTTGAGAGAAAGAACGGTGAATTGTTAGTGACTGTAGACTTAAATATTGACTTCAAATCCATGAAAAAGTACAATAAGTAACTATTGGATTTGCAGTATTTACAAGAATATGCTGTTTCTTGTATTCTAGTGAAATCAATTAAGATTAATCCTGCTGACATTATATTGTCTACTGATCACATAGTAGATATATTTAATAGATTGAACCATGAATTGAGAACAGAACCTGATCCAAACTACAATATTTTACAAGACAAAAATACTCTTCAGTCGGATAAATTGACGAATTGTTTAACAGAAGTTTAACAAGAGGAAGCATACGATGTGCAACTGGATTTCGAAAGGTATCATCAAATCTATTTCATTTAAAGATCGCCTGTATAAGAAACGTATGATTAAAAATTAATAATATATGCGAACGGCAAAAAAGACTACTGTTTTAATTAGTTCATCAACGCAGTCCTGAATAACAATAGGCGGAGGAATAAAACATTACCTGAAGCAGTTTTAGAATAAGTAAAGAAACTGGCAAATTATTTTCAGGTATTTTTCTCTACTGGTAGTTAGACAGCCTGTGATGTAACTCAAAATGAAGACCATCCATCTTTCTCTCAATACATCGGGTCACCACTTTCTTCCAAAATGAAGTTTAGCGTTCAACTAAAGCAACGGTAGTCAACATCATCGATAATGGGCTCTCGGTAAAACTTGTTAAAGCAAAGGTCCAATCTAATCTAATTGCGATGTGCACCGAAAATTTACATCTCAAAATTAATTTGGCGAATGTTAACGCTTCGTTTTGGCCGCCTGGTAAGGATAAACAAATTAATTCAACCCGCCCCATCAATGTCGAGCCGCACGCCATTTTGCCGGAGCATTTTGACCCTTCATGTCGCGTAACCTTACGTTCCTTTAAGGTATTAAAATCAAATGTGAGTGAGTCGTTAGGCTTAAACATTAATCAATCGCTATCTACTGATATATTCCCCGACAGTTTTGCAAAGATAAGTCCAGTTTTTAACACTGTAAATGATTGGGACATATACACCACATTTCCGAGAAGTCGCATGTGAAAATTACAATAAACGTTGCTTACCTGATCCACAATTCTCCGACACCAACACAAGCAGAACAACGATTATCAGCAAATGTCTCATCATCTTGAAGCTTGCTACGGACTCTGTACCATGCGGGTGCTGTCCACGTATGCAAGACACATTTAAACGCTACCTATTTATACCACCTTTTACTGGCTGCCCTACCCTAAACCCACTTTAGTCCAGTAATTATAATACTTTCCTAACTTGAATTCCTGATAACCCGAGCGAGTCCATGCGGCTAAATTTATCCCATTCCCGCAAACGGACGCGAAATTAATTATAAGAGCTGTCAAATTATTTTCTTTTGCGTTCCATCCGTGCCTCAGCTGTAAGCCAATAGGTGGCGTTTGTCGCTCACAACAGGATTGGGTGTGGCTCCTGAGACGCCACCATTAAAATACCGTATGTCATCTACTGTTTGGGGAGATGGCTGGAATTGATGCCTTGCCTATGCGCGCTTCACCGGGTTTTCGTTTGCCCAGTCAGGGCGAGGCCGATACCCGTCAAAATAGAATATACGACGTTCCTTTGCGTGTGAACGTTTCAGTAAACGGGGCCATTGTAAGCGCTGATGTTTATTAAGGGCGTTGACATCAAAACAAGGAAGCAACAAAGCAACGACACTCTTTTACCCTAACCTTACATTACCCCATCCCTACGTCGTTTTTCCACGAACTCGACCACATCCCTTTTTGGTGAAAATCCGTCAAGGCCATCGCGCTGGCATCATACCATTACTTTTGGCTAAATGTTTTGGAGAAACGGTCTGAACACTTTGCCTGATCATCTGAATGTTACTTCAAAATAGATGTATTATCATATTGTAAAAGGCAAAGAAGGGCAGGAGTGCTCAACATTTGATGACGTAGTACACACGAAAGCCCGTTTCCCACAGGAGATGCAACAGTTTTTCTTCAATTTGTAGCTTCTCTATAAAACCTGATATTTATTGCATACAATATATATATATATGTATATATATACCTATACACTATAATAAATTAAATGTGTTTCTGTTCAAAACATTTTTAAAGCTTCGCAGGGAAAATATATCCACATGAGTAACTTGTGATTAAATTTGCTTCGAGGGGAACGAGTTAGGTACGAGATTTATGCATGCGGATCAGTATTCTGTAGGCTGAAGTACTCGCCTTTTAAATATCCACTCTCAAAAACAAATGAGAATATACCGTCTCTTCCCTCCTGCAGCTCACACTCCCCTTCGCGCCCACCCCCTTCACGATCCACCTGCTTCACCCGCCTTCTTCGACCCCCCCCCCACCCGACAATTCCGACCTTCTTTAACCCCCCTCCCCAGTCTTCACCCCACCCATCCTCTTCCTTCAACCACAATACTGTTCGCCCGCCCCCCCCCCCTCCCCGCCCCTCCTCTTTCGGTCACTGTCCTACTTTCATTGTCCCTCCGCTCGTCAATCCCCCCCACTCCCCCACAACTCTCCTTCGCTCACATCTAAGTGGTCTATTTGTGGCATGTACCGGGGATGTACCTAATACTCAAGGTAAACAAGCCGGCGACGAATACCTTGAGAGGGTGAGGGGTTAGGGGTGAGGGGCGAAGGGTACGTGCAGTGAATCGCGTCACGGGTTAACGTATTTGCAGGTTTTATTTTACCAGTTACATTATAAATTAATCCCCCCCCCCCGCACACCTCCGTCCTTGTCCCACCCGACCTTGTTGCAGAACTCCCCCCCTTCCTCCACCCCCCCCCCCACCACACACACACAGGATGATGCTGTGGAGAGAACGACCGCGTCACACCCCAGTGCTTCTGTGGTCTATTTCATATTACCCCTACTAACCCCAGGCAACGCCCCTGTGTGATCAGTGTTCCTTAACCCCACCCCACCCCCGCTCCAGCGAAGCCTGTCTCGACGAAAAAGACAGATGCACTCACTCCGCCAGTAAATACTGAACGTGTTCAGACTAGAAGGGGAGAAGATGAGGGTACGTAGTTTTTACCTTCCATTTCCCCAAATTGGGTTGGCTAGAGGGAATAAGGTAGGCACAACTAATAACGCTTGTCTGCGGCGGTAATAGAGGTTCGTCTCGTCACACCCTTCCTTCTACCACCTTCAAAAATCCGACCTGAATTGTACCTGCTTCAATACAAATTAAAAACAAAATCTTTGTTTATCCGCCTCTCCGCTCTCTAAAAACTGGCGACCAAGGTTACGCCTCAGATGGCTTTGATTTTGAGGGGAAAATGGGCATTCTTTCACAATAAGCAATAATTGTCAGTGAACAATTTCGTCCTAAATACCCATTTGCTTGTTTGAGGGTTTGAGGTTAATTAAAGCTGATTCCACTGATTGTGACAGTTGTCGTCTGCTAAAGTAGATTATTACCTTCACCCTTGAAGAGTTCCAAAAAGAAGCGTCATTGTCCAGTAGCCGTGAGGTGGCAGCACAACTCCAGGCCTAACTTAGTCGCGACGCCTGGTGAGGCGATACGCTTTAGAGATTGAGTTGCGGAATTACCCCGCCAGTAAAAACTCAGCACAGATACGTCATAAGTTGTTTATATAACAGCATTAAGTTTTGAATCTTACCTTAGCCAGAAAGTTAGCATACAGAATACGGGCCCAGGGCAATGGTCAATCACCCAGTGTACAATATGCCACACAAACCAGCAACACTCGACCACCAGCGTTGTTTGAAACATACATGTGTGTTTATATCTGCGACTAAGACTGACTGTACTTAGTATTTAAATATCGTCCCTCGTTATCCAGAGAATGTGGATACAGTGAGCGATATTTGGCGGTCGACGTAGCCATATTTTGTTCTAATTGGGGAATAACATTCGGATAAAGTTTAAATGCGATATTCATAATGGGTATGTCGCGTCTTACAAGCGGAACGCTCCTATCATAATGCCATCAGAATGCAAGGTTCATATTGCATAATAACACATTCATATTGCTTCATATTGCGCATAATTCATAATGGAATATTCATATGGCATGTGGATCATCGAATTTAAAGTTGGGTATTAGGTGAATACCATACTACTTAGTCTCAATATATCATGTCGGCATATGCGTAAAAGGTATTTTAATTAAGATAATGACTGAGACCGCAAATGGGACAGCAACTGCAAGAACCACAAACACGATTCGGAATTTAAGACGTTTTGGTACGGAATGTAGAGACCTTTGACTTGAGATGAAGACTAACGCCCCAATAACATACATGCATATAACATTACAAGCTCCCCGCACGGTGGCGCTACGCAAACTAGGTTTTACCGCTGCTGTCGGCCAGGGGCAAATTTCAAGATTCTTGAAAAACGGTCAAATCAGCTATAATTTCTTGCAACATTATATTTTTCGAAAATAAAACATACAAATAACGAGCTATGTGTATTTAATACAGCAAAAAACATCTTGTACCCTTTCGAAGAAGTTATAATTGTGACTGAACTCACTTTTCCTCACCTGATAGCGTGTGTTATTAGGCTTAGGCTGAGTCCCCGGTACTAATTTGTAAGAATGCGCGGCGCATTTTCCCCATCCATTTGCGCAGCGCCGCCCTGGTGAGCGAGTGTAAAAATGTATTGAGGAAGTAAGCGACAACAGAGATATAATGGAGCAATAGCGGAGTGAGTCGCCGGCAGAGAGTGTTTAATAAGCTGGCAATTCCACACGGATAATTATGTACTAATTGCTGCTTCTGTAGTAATTAGAGGGCATTATGAAGGCAAGCGGTGCTTCTCACCCTTTTCATCCCCAACCCTCTTCTCTCCTATCACCCTCGCCTGACCCCTAACCCCAGGTTCACCGTGGGCGTGGTCCCCAGGGATCGTATAGTGCACCTCAATGGGCACGCGAGGTGCACGCCGTGATCAGGCGGGAACCGCGGGTGAACCTGGGGTTAGGGGTCAGGCGAGGGTGATAGGAGAGGAGAGGGTTGGGGATGAAAAGGGAGAGATAATTCGTCATAATGCGCCCATATCGCCCATGTGCAATACCAACAAATACCCCACATGCACTAAAAGGGAATCGCCGCAATTCGCAGATTCGTGTGGACTTAGTTCTAATCGATGACGGTCTTAGCTTATAAGAGGTATCTTGGATTTGTAACTGCTAATGTGAATATGACAGGTGAATAAATTCCAGTGATGGGCCCATGTAAAGTCGGTTTGAGGCCTATTTTATTTGCTAAATGTTATTAGCCCTTTAGCTGATTTGGTGAAATCTGGTGAAAATGAAGGACATCATATCATCATATCGTATCCTCAGGGTAACGCTAGTCATGTCGCAAATCCTTAATTTAGTTTTAGACCGTAGTTTGCCTAATGGCCTTCCGTACGCATCGACAAGCGAATCACACGCTTGGCAACAACTTTTCCATCACCGCTCGAGACGCTGGTCCACGTGCGTTTGTTGACAAACATTCGATCTCGCTCTGCGCGCGACGTTATAGCCGTTCACAACTTCCGGAAAGGTGAGCGGCCGTGTGTGATTGCTGCCCATCTTTACAGTCACGGGTAATGCAGCAGGACATTTGTTGCGGGCGTATATTCACTAAGTAATTAACCATACGTTGGAAATAGTGGCACAATCTAATTAGCAATCGAAAATATTGATACATCAAGAATAATTATTGCCCATCGACACTTACGGGTTAATTTTAGCCAGACTCACTTCAGAAAAATCGCCGCCCACGGTTCAATATCAGGGGTGGATCTAGGAATTTGAAAAGGCGAGTGCGTGGGGGGTGGGGGGGGGGGGGGCACGAAAGACTTGCGTGTGTCAAAAATGACGGGGGAGACCACTATTTTACGACCGGGAGGGTAGGGGGATCCACGCCTCAGATTGCCTTGATTTTGCATCGAAAAAAGTAGTTTTTTACTTTACATTTCCCTTACTGAAGGGGTGCATGGCGGGGGGTTATAAACCCCCTAAGTCCCCCCTTGATCCACCACTGAATATCTATTCTGAACGACTGCGCTTGTTCGCCGCGCACTATGTACCCCACTTCCCGTTTGCAATACTTTGCGTCCTTGATTAGTGTTGACGATTTCGCCAAGTTCACCAGCAAACGCGCTGGAGTACGCGGCCCTGATTATAGGAGTTATGGCACACACGGCACGCCATGCGAAATGGAACGTTGAGTCTTGCTTGGTGACCTTGGATGTGTGCACAGTAGGACTATTTACTGCATGGTTCACCGAGAACTGGGTCACCCCCCTTGGCCTCAAGACCGGCGTGTATGCCGGCAAAGATGTTAGTACACCGTGTATCCTACTAATATCTTTGATGCCGGCCACTCACCCATCCTTTGGAGGGTGGAGGGTGGACTGTCTGCCGCACATATCGTCTCCGGCGTCGCATTTTTACGTAACTCAACTGCGAAACTGGCACATTCTCCCTTGTGTGAGCCATAATTTGCATCGATGAAATGTGCTGCCACCTGGTAAGCCAAGTCAAACGTTGCAACATGAATATGCATCGTTGCCAATGAACGAATGACAAACAATTTTAGACATAGAAAATTAAACGAGCAATAGAAAAACATAATATGGATTTACCACTTTGTCGTGGTGATTTTCCTGAGGTGAGTTTTTAGTGAATAATTTTCACTTTGGCACTCCATAACAATCCATTACAAGCCCAACACTTGCGTAGGTACGCGTCACCGAAGCTCCCCTCCCCCACCCGCCTCACGGTAGTGAGGTGTGAGTTATCGACGGACTATCAGTCCGTGTTGGTGGTTCAGGCAGGGATTAACACTGGATCTGGCGTTAGTGACAATCTATACCTTTATCTATATGACAGGATTGGGACGTGCTGTCACCGTGGGTGCTTGTGCGGACTAGAATGTCGTCATGGCATAGGATTGTACGAGACTAATTGTACACAGAAAACTGTGGGTCGGGCAGCCACGCAGCGTGCACTATAACAGCCCCCCTGTAGGTCCTTTCGCGGACTGGCCTACTCGGCGGCACAGAAACGTCGTCGTCGCTACGTCACACAGTTGGAGGACTGTACGACTACGTCACAAGTGTTTCATTATATAGGAGCCATATATAATAAGAGCATGGCGATGGCTGGAGCCCGCCTCATGGGGGCATCGCTACAACGGAAGCCCTGGACCTCTTGGTCCGTGATGGGCCGTCTATCCCTCCCACTGGTCAGACCACGGCAGGCCGCCGCCGCCGCCGCTGCCACCATAAAGCAGGAACTATCCACGTCACAGTGTCGTCAGACGGTCGCGCAGCCCGCGAAGTCCCCGACCGACCAGGAACCGGAACTGGACGCGCTCCCGTTTGAGGCCATTCCGGGTCCGAAGGGACTGCCGCTGGTCGGTACGCTGTTCGAGTTCTGGAAGAACTTCGGAAGCATGACCAAGCACATCCGGGACCGGGCCAAGGAATTTGGCCCGATATACAAGGAGAAGACTGGTCCGTTTACCACTGTGGTCGTGACGGATGCCGATGTTATAAGAAAGATAAGCCACCAGGAGGGTCGCTACCCGGTGCGACCTGAGCTGCCTTCGTGGGCAGCGTGGAGGGAACAGCAAGGCCACAACAAGGGTGTGTTTCTCGCGTAAGTACTTCAGTTTAAGCCAATTCTTTCTCGCTAATGTAAAAAAACTAAAAAGCATTGAAGTGAAAAATTAGCATTCGCAGTTAAAAAAATTTGTAACATTAGCTTAAACATGTAATGGTAAACCTGGCAGAAAAGGTATGTTGTGCTTGACAGCTGACCGTAAGTGAGGATATGTGAACTACGTCACAGATATGTGTGTAGTTCACCGGTTTATTGCACCATTTTATGGATGCTAAGCAGGCTCCAGGCAATACATTTTAGTGATAACTTTTTAGTGAATAAATAATTCTGGCACTAATCAGGCCTTAACATGTAACAGTTTTAGATTCTATGGCATGATTTTGAAGGGGAAACAACCGTTCGAATATCTCAAGTTTAACATTGTCATATTGCCTGTTTAAAATTGGTCAAAGCAATTTTCGGATGGCTGCGGCGTTCAGAAGAGAGACGGTGAAGCAATAGTAATAGAGGCCCATACACTAACGCTAAAAGCGGTCAAGTCACTGTGCATGGAGACGGTAATCTAAATGCCACGGTAAGAACACGTGATCGATCGCGAGTTTGTCCGTAGCGTCCTATCAGGGGCGGATCCAGCAAATTGCAAAGGACGAGGGGGGGGGGGTCCACTGAAACTTGCGACCAGAGGGGGCGGGGGGGCTGGGCGGGGGTCTGTACAAAATTGCGATTTCGATTGGGGATCGGGGGTGGGTGGGGGGGGGGGCACTGACAACTTGCGACGGGGGGGGGGGGGGTCCTCGCCTCAGATGGCTTACATTTTGCATTGAAACACGCCACCATCCGCCCCTGCTTGTCCACCATAACTGATAGGCGACAGATAGGCGACCCACTCAGTGTTGACCTGTTGTGATTCTTGATCTTAGGTACGTCGCTCAGCTGAACCCAATCAACCACTTCATAGTGACGCCCGTCATGTTATGTTACTATGTACAAACCATCCCTGATTTAATACAAGTAACACTGTGGGCCGTGGAGGCTAAGTGGGTCGTTCGTGTATTTCTTGCAATGCGTTTCCAAGAGGCTGGGGGCCGGCTAGATAGCTCAGTGGGTTAGAGCGTTCGCCTTGAGTGCACTGGCCATCAGAGAGCCTAACGGCACGTGGTTCGAGCCCTGCTGTGGCCATGTTATAAGGATAAGGATCCCGTGTCCTTCTTCTGGGGGAGTGGGACGTTCGTGCGTTTTTTGCCACGCGTTTCAAAGAGGCGGGGGGGGGGGGGGCTAGAGCGCTCGCATTGAGTGCTCTGGCCACCCGAGAGCCTAACGGCACGGGGATCGGTGGTTCGCGCCCCGCTGTGGCCATGTTATAAGGATAAGGATCCCGAGCGTTCACATTGAGTGCTCTGGCCACCCGAGAGCCTAACGGCACGTGGGTCGGTGGTTCGAGCCCCGCTGTGGCCAGGTCTGGGTGATGAAAATCCCATGTCTTTCTTCGCAAAGAGTAGGGGGTTACCCCCGGGGACATGGCTCCATTCTCCCTTCCTTCTCCAATTGACGCGATATGACCAGAATTGGTTAACAGCGTCCTGCATATACAACCAACCAAAGAGACGGGTATGGGTATCCTACCCGTTAAGATGCCAATACTTAGCACAGTTAGCCTATGTCTGTGGTTTGTCAACCACATATTTGCCAAGGGTTGATCTGCCGAACATGTTTAATTGATCCGCCGCCACAGTTTGCGTTCATTTAGTTCAGTGCGTTCAGTTGGTAAGTAGGTTCAGCTGCAGATCGTCGATTCCATCCTTGGTACCTGCATCTATAACATGATCTATCCAACCCCGTTTCATTGACCCGTGTGGTTTCTCGTCCAATTTAAAGCTCCTCATGCCGCAATTTTTTACTTAAATGGAACCGCCAGCCTGGCCTCTAACGCTGCTTTACCGATTCATATAATACCCAATTGTCTATCCTCCAAATTACAGAATTTTTCGTCCTATCTATAGCTCACAATAAAATTTAGAAGTGACGCCGGGCACGATTTCGCCGCCTACCCGGGCGGCAGCCCTTTTAGGAGGTGTGGCCGCGATTTACCAATCAGAAGGCGATACTCTAATTTATTCAAACCGGAAATTCCGCCTATTGTGTGAGCAAAGCAAGAGGGCGTGATCATCGCTAATATAAATAGCTCCGATTCTAACTCCAATCATGGCATTGTTGCGGAGTCAATCGTCGCAAGACGTATATCAATTTGTTTTTGGACGGTACTTTTCCATGAAACACTAAGATTTTTTAATTTTTTTATTATTCCTTCAGCAACGAGAGCTACATACATATATAAATATAGGCAATGCAATTATAGGTCGAGGCCGATAACATAAACAATTATTGATTACTCAAATATGGCAATGTTGAAATAAGGTCTGCGAATATCGTATTAATATGTGACGGAATATTGTATAAAATTATATAATTACATTACAAGATTATATTTTCTCATACAATGCAATATATCTGGATGATTTTCCTGTAAGGATGTCAGCATGATGCTCCATTTGCACCTGTTTCTTGACGAAATATTTACATAATTCGAAATTTAACAGCTTACTCTCCGATAATCTACTTTTGTAGATGTACCATTTAGCCATTACCACAATGAAATTTATACTCAGTACAATAGATCCTTTATCACCAGAAATACCACACAAGACGTCTACTATTGATAGACTCACATGAACATTGTATAAAGTTGTAATCCATTGTTCAATGTTTTGCCAGATCTTTTTGACAGAGGGGCAGTAATACATAAAGTGCTCTATTGTGTCAGTTTCCATACATACATCGCAGGCTGCATTGTCTTTTATGTGCCATTTCACCAGATTGTAATTACAAGGTATGATTCTATGGAGGATTTTGTACTGGAAAGTTTGTATCTGAGTGTTGCGTGTTGCACTATTACCTATTGAAAAGTATGTTTTGAAACTGTTTTTTGAAACACTAAGATCATGGTCTACTGCGCGGTTTGGAACTACCGCTGTTTATCTGTAAATCGCGGCCCTGATCTCTCTCCGCGAGTGATAACATAAGGCGGTGCCACATGAATAGTCACAATACGCGTCACTGCTCCCGGCAAAATGGCGCTCTGCTTGACATTGCTGGGGGCGGGTTGCCTTAATTTTTTTCTCCTTACCAGTTTTACCAATTAGGTTGGACACCCGCTTTAAATTATGGTTTTCGAAATATTTTGGAAACACATTTAGAACACCTTGTCTGACTATATAAATGTAACCTTCATGAGAAATAGATCTGTCATCGCACGATGAAAGGTATAAAACTGCCGCAATATGCATATTTCGATGACGTAGTACGCAAGAAAGCTACACTTTTTTTTACATGGGACGCACTAATTTTGCCAAAAAAAGAAGCTTAACAACATATCTGGGTTTTTATTGCATACAATATAGGTGTACTTCTATGCTAAGAATATAAATACATTATTTCCAATCAAAATAATTTTTGCATTTTCAAGAAAAATATTGCTGGATGAGTAACTTTAACCTTCACGTTGCGCACCGGTAAAAGCGGCCCAAAACACAAACATGGTTGATACACTTATCTGTCCAGGAGGGGTCCGGAGTGGCGTCGGATGCGCACAGTCCTGGAGAAGCAGATGATGAGGCCGCGCAATGTGGCGGAGTACGCCGCCAAGGTCAACGACGTCAACGACGACTTCGTGCAGCGCGTGCGTCGCCTGAGACGCGACGACGGTTTGGTAGTTGCCATGGACAACGAGATGTTCCGGTGGTCTCTAGAAAGTACGTTCGGCTCTGCTCTGCTCTGCTCTGCTCTGCTCTGCTCGGATCATGCTCCCGATGTCTGCGGTAGACCATATCAACTCCAAATATATGTGCGGAGTGTATATTTCTTCTTTATGCTCTGACATGTCAAGCTCGTGTTTAAGTAAAGAATTTCAGCGTGTTAATGATGTAGTTGTTTGTTTCTTCTAGATTTGTATAATTTTCACGCTATTTGAAGAGCATTATATACTAAGCTCAAAACTGGAAAAAATATATGCCACCACGCTCTTTAAAGAGCTAAATATGATTTCAATGAGGGGCCCCTTATCAGTTTCCGCCAGTTTGTACCAACATGTGTTTCAATGGGATTTTTGATTACACGTGACGCTAACAGCACCGCGAAATAAAAATAATCATGGTGACCCTATCTTTTTTTTAAACATTATTGTGTTCTATAAACGTATCAAATCTATACAAATTGTATGCCTACCAAATCTATACAAATTGTATGCCTACCAATATATACAAATTGTATGCCTACCAAATCTATAACAATTAGGCTACGGACATGTAGATTTCCTAACAGTTTGTTTTGGCCGCTAAGGCATCACGTGTAACGAAAAATCTGGGACTCGTTGTTGCGAACCTCTTTAAATATATATTAAAATATAGGCCTATATATATAAAAAAAGTGATCCATTAAAATCAGCATAGACCGCTTTGTCAACTGTCCCAGACGATGGATAAATAAAGGGGCCCAATATTTGGAGGGAAAAGGGACGGAGGGGGGGGGGGGGTTAGCTAACAGGAGGTATGTTGAGCTGGTTCTATGCAAATTACGTTATAAATGTACAAAATGTCACAGGTATCGCTTCTCTGATGTACGAGACGAGACTCGGAGGTTTGTCCGACAACCCAGACGCCAAAGCCATGTCATTCATACAGGTTGGTAGCATCGTGCCATTAGGCTATGCATGTCAATGGGGCATATAATTCTTATCAAGTCTTTATTGTCACGTATAACGTTATGTCAAGTATAAGACGACAAAAGAACAGTAGAGACTCACTGTTAATATCATTGTATAAACCAAATATAATGCTTTTGGTTGGTAGCATCGTGCCATTAGGCTATGCATGTCAATGGGGCATATATTTCTTATCGAGTGTTTATTGTCACCTATAACTTTGTGTCAAGTATAAGACGACAAAAAAACAGTACAGACTCACTGTAAGTACCATTGTATAAACCAAATAGGATGCTTTTGAGATATTGAGGAGGAGGTCACCCCGTGGCATACTGGGTGGCGTATCAACCTACGTGTTCACAACATTTGTGGTCTAAGCCAAAATTTATCTCATATGTGTCGAATTGTAAAGAGCTTTATTTCGTTCTCCTGACAATTCTTTTGTGTGTGCGTGAACGAGGGAGCAATGTAATGAACTTTTAAAGGCTTTTCTCCTTTATCAACTACATTGCAGGCTGTGAATGACATGTTTACCGCCACGGAATATTTGACAAATCTGCCCCCTAGCGTGGCTAAGTGGTTCGCTCCACGCTGGACCAAGCAGCATGGGGACGCGTGGACGATCATCTTCAACACTGGTGAGTTAGTTGTAGAATACCTACCTCTCGGTCGTGAAAAGTCTCCGGTCCGCTGCTCATAGGTTTGGTTGTATATTCAGGACGCTTTAACCACTTCTGGTCCTTTGGTGCGTCAATGGGAGAAGGAAGGGAGAGTGGAGCCATGTCCCCGGGGTAACCCCCTACTCGAGGTAGGATCTTAATTTATACCGCTACCACACAGACGTGTTTACAGAGGGGCTCGAACCATCGAGCCAAGTGCCGTAAGGCTCTCAGGTGACCAGAATGCGAGCGCTCTAACCCAATGAGCTATCGAGGCGCCCCCCCCCCCGTTGCTGATAGGAGTTGATAGGAGAATAGGATCAACATCCTGGCTCGACACCTTGATCTTCATCAGGATCTAAATCCGGGGCTTGTTTCGCAAAATCTTCATCGCAGGCGACCCCCACAGGTTGAAATGTCTCATTGCACGATAAAGACCCTATGTCTAGCTTTGCAAAGAGTAGGTTACTTATCCCCCGGAGACATGGCTCCTCACTTCCTTGACCGAGTCAGTTGTCGTGGTATGACGTATACATATTAAAGCCTCTTATTTCAAGCAGTCAATCAATCGAAGTGCCAGGACGCTCGTTGGCTCTGTTGCGTAGACCATGTGTGCAGAAGGTGAGGCCAATGCATCCATTTAGAGGGTTCTAGAAAGGAGGGTCCAGTGCCAGTATTTTCACAATTCTCTGTGTCCAATGACGATTTTTTCACGACGTTCCTGTCGCTTTTTGGCTACATTTAGTGTCGTTTTTTTTTATGTCGATGTCACTTTTTCGGATCCTCAGTGTCGGAATTTGGGGGTCAATGTCGATTTGTCATATATATGCCTGTGTCGCCTGTGTCGCCATTTACCCATTGCATACACCTATTTAGCAAATTGACATATTGCTACAGAGAGCCATCGTATGTAGGTGGCTTGCAAACCCGGTGATTGATTCATCAAATGAATTGAAATTTAGAAATCAATTGTAGAACTAATCGTTGTTCTACAATTTATATAATGAGAGTTCTTGACATTTTAAATTCTTAACAATTGTGTGACTATGTACCTCAGCAAGCGGAATTTGTTATAGGCCTTGCCTAACAATCCGAACAATAATGGGACATGAATTGAAATGAAAATAGTCCGCTCACTATATATTTACAATGCGTCACGCTGTCCCCTCACAGCTCAATGAAATGCGTCATTTGAAATATTTGTGCGACTAATGATGCAGGAAGCGTATCAGAATCGCTGCATAACTGGCATAAATCCCCCAACATTTCCTTTCTGTGCTGTTTGGCCAGGGCAGGAGCTGATTGACAAGAAGATAGCGGAGCTGCTGGTCCGCGGGGAGCGGGGGGAGGAGGTGGGGGGCTTTCTGGCCACGGTCATTGGCCGGCAGGAGCTGTCCCCCGAGGACCTGTACGCCAACGTGTCGGAGCTCATGGCGGCCGCCGTCGACACGGTGGGTCCCACTCTGTCTGCCTGCGACTCACTCCGCTAGAGCTTCATTATATCTCTGTTGTCGCCTACGTCCTCAATGCATTTTCACACTCGCTCGCCAGGGCGGCGCTGGGCTAATTGAGAGGCAAAATGGGCCGCGCATTTCGACAAATTAGTGCCTCGGACCCTGCCTAAGCCTCATAACACACGGTATCCGGTGATGCAAAGAAATAGTTCAGTCACAATTATAACTTTTTCGAAAGGGTACAAGATGTATTTTGCTGTATTAAATACGAAGAACTCCTTACTTTTATGTTTAATTCTTAAAAAATATTCTGTTACAAGAAATTACAGCTGATTTGACCGTTTTTCAAGAATCCTCAAATTTGCCCCCGGTCGACAAGCAAGGGTATAAGCGGAGCTTGCGTAGCGCCACCTAGCGAATGGGAGCTTGTTTAAAACCGGTGAACCCTGCCTGTACCGATAGTATGTCAGTGACCTCCATGGTCTACCCCACAAGTGCCCTACTACTCCCTGGTAGATCGCACAACTACCCATTGCTCTCCGTAAGTTGTTGATAAACTGTATGTCTCCTTATAACCAAGCGGGATATATTCACGGATTCTTTGGAAAATCCTCACGATCGACCGTGACTTTAGCAACTTCTTCTCTGAAAATACTATGCAATTCCTTCTCCAAAGCCTCTAATTCTATGTCACTGTTCCTTCACAGACTTCTAATACTATGCAAATGGTACTCAACTACGTATCACGTGACCCGGAAGTACAAGACAAGATACGGGAAGAGCTGAATAGAGTTGCCGGACCGCCCCCCACCCGCCCCACTCAGGAGAACCTCAACAACATGCCCTATCTGCGAGCCGTTGTCAAGGAAACTCAAAGGCAAGTCAGCGCGATATCCGTACGCGAGGTCGCCAGACTGAGGTCTCCCAGCCATACATAAACCATGGATTCAAAGATTTGTCCTGTTCAGTGTGACAATAATGGAGTCTCGTACTAGGCCAGCTTACGGGTAGCGGGATCTCTCACGAAATCTAATTTTGCGGTCCGACCATGTAACAGCACACGGTAAAAAGTTTTTTATCACGAAGAACACGTTGTAATATATCTGTGACTTCTGAGTCGTTATTGACAATGCAGCGACGGATCCTAGTTGGAGAGTTCGCCCGTAAGTGGACCTCCTTCCCACTCCCGCCCTTTCACATTCCTGGATCCGCCCCTGCAATGGTCTGCCATTCGATGGTTGCCTTTCATACATGTTGTATTTAATGTTTAACGTTACGGTTGCAACATGTTTTGTGGGAATACGTTCGATGTACTTTACGTTTGACGTTACGGTTGCAACAAAACAAATCGGTTGTCACTTATCCCCGGTTAGGTCCACAGTGTGAATTCATGTCCTCTCTCGTTGTTACATTTCAGGCTGTTTCACGCTGCCATTGGCAGTGTACGGTCGATGCCTACCGACTTGGTCCTGGGCGGGTACAAGATCCCTGCTGGCGTGAGTATGTCTCACCCCCTGTCTCCATGAGACCCACAAGGAGGCAGCACTTCACTAATCGAGAACCCCATTTGGGGTCTCCTAGAATTGCGCTGGCTGGTTCCACGTCCAAATGTCATAAATGTCACTACGGGAGCAACATAAGTATTTGTATTTACAAGTAGGGATAATATAGGCATTGCCAGATAGGCACGGTGAAGTTAAGCATAAAATTCAAATTAAACTGCCTCCGCCTAATTCCTCCGCGCTTTTCCGAACTACTTACTGTTCGATTAACAACGTCATAATCACCGGGTAAGATATATCCGCGAGAGGAAAGATGGTGGCACCAAATTATTCTGTTTAAGAACACTATCCATGAAATGAAGGTCAGATTTTATTATTCAAACGCGTATATTTCTGGTTTAGACGATCGAGTCACCTGCTAATATAGCCGGTCGCTTGCTCATCCGTCGGTCTGTTGCTCGTCTCCAATTCTACAAGCCCCAATCTCAGAAACTCTAAGCTGGTAAAGTATACAAGCGAAGTTGGGGCCGCGGTACCAGGCTACAGAAAGCTATACCGTGTGTGTGACGTATGAGTTATTCGCATGCGTTTGATCAATTTGGGGCTGAGCAAGCCAGTCTCACCCCGGTGCAGTACGTAAACCTCGCTACGAGGACGCATATCCTTGTGATTAAATTGCGACGTATTGACAATAAGGAATTGAATTTGAGATATATAGTCTTCATATTTAAGGCATCTCAAATATATGAACAATGAATATATGAATATATGAACAATATTCCATGCCATTTTAGTTGACGTCAAATGGGGTGCATTTCTTTGAGCCAGGACGCGGCTACACTGAACACATGACAATGCTTTTCCGGGCGTACCGATATAGCTATGTATGTTAGTGAAATGTGCGCACGGGTTATGTCCGGTGCATTTAGAAGCACTGAAACCAGCCTGGACAGCCACTTGTCAATCTTCCGCCATCTTCTACATTATATCCCGTTTAGAACCGGATGCACTCGGTATGCCGAAAGAATGCGCGCGCACCCGACCCGGGCGAAAGAACGTGCTTAATGTGCGCGTCTTTGGTTTATGTCAGGTATATTCCCGGGTTACAAAGAAATGCACCCCAGGCGTATTTGCCAATGATAAGACTTCACATGAACCAGTTCGCTGGAGGTGTATGCGCGCTCCGTGTACGTTAACGTACATGTATGACGTCACTTGAACGTCTGTTTTAGACGTTCGTGTTTGCCGCGATGTTTCTGACAAGCATGGACCCAGCCAACTTCCCGGAGCCAGAGGCCTTCCGCCCCGAGAGGTGGATGAGGGAGGGGGATGAGAGGGCCGTCATCCACCCCTTTGCCTCGCTACCCTTTGGCTTCGGTCAGCGGGGATGCGTAGGTAAGGATATGTCCATGCACCTACAGCTCTGTGACTGAGATCCGCGTACAACATGTCAATAGCTAATTAAACAGATAATATGCGCGAATTTCTACACACTGAAATAATGACAGGTGAACATTCGGATTTAAAGTAATATGTTCTGTAAATTTGGTCTTATCAACCTCTTCTTCATGTCGAATAAGTACATTCTGTCTTGAATTTAACCTGTGGGCTATCTGAAGAAAACACATTTGTTCACCGGAGCAGAAGTGGGTGACCGGCTTTATGTCCCTGCGCACCTGTTCGCTGTTCGGTATTCTGTGTGATGTCGACCGCGACTCGCTAGGTCGTCCGCGCACGATAAAGTAGTCCGCAGAGTTTTAGTTGAAATTGTTCTTTTACAAACTCAACGAGATATAAAACATATGCATCATAATTTAGAGATATACTTTTAGTCTTGATTCTAAAATGCAAAGACTCTAAGATGGCTCATGTAAGTAGGCTGCTTTAATAGCTAATTATACAGATGATACCCACGAATTTCAGAACTTACTCGGAAATAATGACAGGTGAACATTCAGTGTACGTGTAATATGCGCATCAAATGATAATACTTTGTTTTTTAGATACGCACACTATAGTATATCCTGGTAATGGCCTATATTATGTCTTGACTGAATGTCATTATAGGCCGCCGAATAGCTGAGATGGAACTCCAACTGCTGGCTGCTAAGGTGGGTCATTGCGACAATCTTTCATTTCTTACAATAACCAAATCATTTAGCGTCCGGTGTTGGATGTGTTAAATGTAAAATTCTGGCGGATTTCTCATGAATATTGAAACACGAATGTCATGCGTTAATTGTTGGTGCTTTCGCTAACAATATGTGAAAGACGTAAATTTAGACGTAGAGGAATACTCAGATGAACATTTTACACCTAGAAACAATACCATAGTTGTAGAATATGTACTGAAATACGACGCATATCGCCTACGCATCATCCCAGTTCAAGGTTCGAATGGAAGCTCTCACTACCCGCCATTTCTTCTTATCATTACGAATGACCACCCGAATCCTAATTGGTCCGACTTTTGTCTGAATTGGAGCCATGTTTCGTACCGTGTTTCAGCTGTGCGAGCAGTTTGACATGGTATCCATGGACAAGCAGCCGATCGAGCTGGCGACGCGACTGGTTGTGATCCCCAAGACGCCAGTCTCCATTCGCTTCAATGATCGCAGGGGCTATTAGTAGGACAGGCAAACACAATTATACGACGTACCCAGCTCAATCTGCAATGTCGATCTGATCAACTGGAACACATCGTTGCTACGCTACTGGGGCCGTATTCATAATCCCCTCGTAAGTTACGCACGAAAAATGCGTTCTCGTCTTTGCCCCACCGGCTCTTTGTGGTGGTGCTCATGATTAAAAAAATCTCTTCCATATAATTGTAGCACTTTCTTAATTCAGAAAATCCACTTCTTGGGTGACTACTTAGTTATTTTGAACCCGATAATCGCTCGACAAATATTCCATCTAGCGCTAAGTCTAATGGCGTAGCCTAAGTGGCGATTATGAATAAGACCCCTGATGCGGTGTCCATGCGCCTTGCTATTAAGTTGTACAGTTCCTTAAAAACATCCGTGGGGTCGAGAGTCGAAAGTCAAACCTTTCGAGAAACCGGGTCCACACATGCATTCATTCACTTCAGACTTTTCTTGTAAAGCGCCCGGTCTTTTAGCGGTCAATATTCGGTGCAAGATGGAACGAATAAACAAACCCATTTTTCTTAAGTGGCATTGTTCCATTTAATTTGTCTATTCATTCGCCGGTCAGTGGCTGCCCCACGTGTGCACTCCAGGTTTTACGTAAGGCCCGATGTGTCGTAATGGATAAGAACAAAATTCACACTTCATATGAATTGAGTGCGTCACGTGATGCAACTTTATTAGAAAACGAATTTCTTGATAAAGTATTAAAGGAAATTTATAACAGGCATCAATCTGACAGAAAACACCTAAGTAAGTAAGTGATGATTATATAATGAAATTTCATGCCGTTCCCAGCAGCCATGGTTCATGCAAGCCTTTAGTCTTCTTGAGGCATTTTCACATTCAGCTTGTCATGAGTTAACGTGGTAGGGAAGCAAGGCGAGATGATCACATGCTGGAATGGAATTAATGTTGCTCCAAAATCCACGTATTAGAACGCATCTAGCATTCCGTCAGACCTGGAGTGCACGTGTAGCCAACATGTAGTATGTGCGCACCTCACTCGACTCGACTCCGACAAAATGCCAATTTCAATATATCAATCATTTAAACAAGCATTGTTTTTATTTGGCCTGTCACTTTAAACAAAATTAAATGTAAAATTTAAAATGGAATGTGTGTAAATATGATGCTGCTGTATATTAATATCATTTGTTGATTTAATTTTTTATGTCAATATGCATATAAGCAATGAACATTTCTTTACATAATGGTAGCTTATTTTTCTAATATATCTATACGGCTACAATGTGTATTATATCAATCTTTTAGAATTTGTGTCATTTAAGTGACGAGTAACCATGAGCTAATTATATGTATATAATGTGCATGTCACATGTTCACATACTGCACCTTTTTATAATAATACATATATGAAAGTGGATTGTGAATCTTTGTATGCTTTATTCTTGTATTTTTCAGACTTGATGGTGATTAGTGCTATGGTATCCATGTAGTAAGGTATTATGGTACACATACCATGGTAAGATACCATGGTACATTAGCATACCATGGTATGATACCATGGTAAGATACCATGGTATGATACCATGGTAAATTACAATGGTACATTATACCATGGTATACCATGGTAATTTACAATGGTACATTATACCATGGTATACCATGGTAATTTACCATGGTAATTTACACAACCCTTTTCTGACCGTCGTCTGACGTCGGTGTCCGACGTCGGATACCGACGTCGCGCACGGGTGCAAATTCAGATCAAATTAGACGTCGGCACACAACCTTGATTTCAACATCGCGCGACGTCGGTATCCGACGTCGGTACACAACCCTCATCTGACCGTCAGGCGACGTCGGATACCGACGTCGCGCACGGGTGCAAATCCAACTAAATTCAGATCAAATTAGACGTCGGCACACAACCTTAACTCGACAGTCGTGACAACGTCGGTGTGCCCGCTGGGTAACCATGCAATATTCGCTCAGTGTGATCAAATAGGGTTAAGGGGGAACTACATAAATGAAACAGCGAATAAAATGACGTGAAACATTGTACGACCTTATTTTTTGTTACTTGAAAGACATGTGCGGGGTACATGAGGGCCCACATATGTAGTTACCCTTGTATCTGACTGTTAATGTTGGGCGATAATATATGGATGTGGGCGATAATTTGTGAGCAATAAGTGAGTTTCCGTTGGCCATATTGGAACTACTCTTCCAACTCGTCACACGCGATCGATTCATCGCTCATATTCTCTATTCTTGGATGAGCTCTTCTCTTCTTGGAAGAGTTGAATCGATTAGACTCTAAGGGCGTGATCGATTCGCCTCTTCCAAAGTCTACCTCTTCCGGAAGCGTGCATGCAGTACGATCGTTTTGCCTCTTCTATTCCAAGAAGACCTCTTCTGCTCCTCCGCCCAGGTAGGTGGAAGAGAGAAGAGGTAGAGGCTATCCCAAGAGGGGGGAAGCTACTATGCAATATTCCCTCAGTGTGACAAAATAGGTTTTAGGGGAAATACATGAATGATACAATGAATACAATTCTGTGAAACATATGTAAGACCTTTTATTTTGTTATTTGAAAGATATGTGTCAGGTATATGAGGGCCCATATATGCAGTTAACCATGTATTTATCTGTTGAAGTTGGGCGATAATATATGGACGTGGGCGAAAAATTGCGAACTATAAGTGAGTTTCCGTCGGCCATATTTATACTACTCTTCCAACTCGTCAGACGCGATCGATTCATCGCTCATATTCTCTATTCTTGGATGAGCTCTTCTCTTCCTGGAAAAGTTGAATCGATTAGACTCTAAGTCTGCTGACACCATGTTCATACACCATCCTGTGGGCCCTACCAACCCCCCCGCTACCGGCTACTGTTGTGTGTCTGTGTGTTTCTGTCCGTGCGTCTGTCTGGTTGGCCGGGTGGCAAGCACCGTCTTCATCCTACCCTCCCCCCCCCGCCCGTCACTCGTCCGTCGCTCTCTCCATCCGCCATCCTCCGTCGCTCCGTCCATCGGGGCAGGGCGGCGCGTCACTACCATGACTGCCATGACTACTGACTGGCCGGGCTTCATTTTCCCTGACGTGTGAACGCGCGCGTGCATAGATAGAGAGCCCTGGCAACCGGGACCAGCTGAGCGCTGACGATACGTAAAGGCTGACCAGCGTAATGTTGCTACGGTTGCGACTAAAATGAACACCCCCCTGTGATGCACATGGTCCCCCCCCCCCCCGCCTAGCTCAGCTGTTCTTACATTCAAACATGCACTAAACAACAAAAGAGACGATATTTGCCCAGGGGTTACACGAACCTTTGGTGACAATAGTTCGGCCACATCCCGCTGCCGCTGCCGTGCGCAACAGGGTTCCCAGCGTTCCTGGCTCCTTAATGTCGTCACAGATCAATGTGACTGGGATCTCATCGTCCGCCTTGTGAATAGGAAGCTCCCCGGGCTAAGGGATGTGGCACACAGCTGTAACAGTCTTGTGGTAAGAACATATATATCTGACATTGACTGCACGTCCTGCACACAGCTGGAACGGTATTTCATGGGAATTACCCCGCCAGTAAAAACTCATTAATGTGAGAACCCAGTAATAACAGTATTAAGTTTTGAATCTTACCTTAGCCGGAAAGTTAGCATACAGAATACGGGCCCAGGGCAATGGTCAATCACCCAGTGTACAATATGCCACACAAACCAGCAACACTCGACCACCAGCGTTGTTTGAAACATACATGTGTGTTATCTGCGACTAAGACTGACTGTACTCTATAGAAAGGGATACAAGGGAACGATGGCGGGTTTTAAATAATTTCAGCAACTCAAGTTTCATAAACAAATTTTGCCTGACAAAGAAGCTTTACCGGGTGCAATCAAAGAGTGTAATATTACGCTCTTTGGTTCAGGCCTGTCAACCCTGCAGTCGGCGCACTGAACACTAGACGTGACAGTAGCAATTGACAGCGGCAAACAATAAGTCACGTCGGTAAGATATATCGTCCCTTTTTATCCAGAGTGTTGATACAGTGAGCCACATTTGGCGGTTGGTGTAGCCATATTTTGTTCTACTTGGACAATAACGTTCGGATAACGTTTAAATGCGATATTCTTAATGCGTATGTCGCGCCTTACACGTGAAGCGCTCCTATCATAATGCCATCAGAATGCAAGGTGCATAATATACATTCATATTGCTTCATATTGCATATTCATATTGCTTCATCTTGCATAATTCATATTGCTTCATCTTGCATAATTCATATTGCTTCATATTGCATATTCATATTGCTTCATCTTGCATAATTCATATTGCTTCATCTTGCATAATTCATATTGCTTCATCTTGCATATTCATATTGCTTCATCTTGCATAATTCATATTGCTTCATCTTGCATAATTCATATTGCTTCATATTGCATAATTCATGTTGCTTCATCTTGCATAATTTATATTGCTTCATCTTGCATAATTCATATTGCTTCATATTGCATATTCATATTGCTTCATCTTGCATAATTCATATTGCTTCATCTTGCATAATTCATATTGCCTCATATTGCATAATTCATATTGCTTCATATTGCATATTCATATTGCTTCATCTTGCATAATTCATATTGCTTCATCTTGCATAATTCATATTGCTTCATCTTGCATAATTCATATTGCTTCATCTTGCATAATTCATATTGCTTCATCTTGCATAATTCATATTGCTTCATATTGCATATTCATATTGCTTCATCTTGCATAATTCACATTGCTTCATCTTGCATAATTCATATTGCTTCATCTTGCATAATTCATATTGCTTCATATTGCATATTCATATTGCTTCATCTTGCATAATTCATATTGCTTCATATTGCATAATTCATAATGGAATATTCATATGGCATGTGGATCATCGAATTTAAAGTTGGGTATTTGGTGAATACCATACTACTTAGCCTCAAGGATTCATGTCGGCATATGCGTAAAACGTTTTTTCATTAAGATAATGACTGAGACCGCAAATGGGACAGCAACTGCAAGAACCACAAACACGATTTGGAATTTAAGACGTTTTTTGTACGGAATGTAGAGACCTTTGACTTGAGATGAAGACTAACGCCCCAATAACATCCATGCAAAAAACATTACAAGCTCCCCGCACGGTGGCGCTACGCAAACTAGCTTTTACCGCTGCTGTCGGCCGGGGGCAAATTTCAAGATTCTTGAAAAACGGTCAAATCAGCTATAATTTCTTGCAACATTATATTTTTCGAAAATAAAACATACAAATAACGAGCTATGTGTATTTAATACAGCAAAAAACATCTTGTACCTTTTCGAAGAAGTTATAATTGTGACTGAACTCACTTTTCCTCACCTGATAGCGTGTGTTATTAGGCTTAGGCTGAGTCCCCGGTACTAATTTGTAAAAATGCGCGGCGCATTTTCCCCATCAATTTGCGCAGCGCCGCCCTGGTGAGCGAGTGTAAAAATGTATTGAGGAAGTAAGCGACAACAGAGATATAATGGAGCAATAGCGGAGTGAGTCGCCGGCAGAGAGTGTTTAATAAGCTGGCAATTTCACACGGATCATTATGTACTAATTGCTGCTTCTGTAGTAATTAGAGGGCATTATGAAGGCAAGCGGTGCTTCTCACCCTTTTCATCCCCAACCCTCTTCTCTCCTATCACCCTCGCCTGATCCCTAACCCCAGGTTCACCCGCGGTTCCCGCCTGATCACGGCGTGCACCTCGCGTGCCCATTGAGGTGCACTATACGATCCCTGGGGACCACGCCCGAGCGGACGCTCCGATTGGCCGAAATTCACCGGCTCGGCCGACCGACCACGCAGGCAGGCACTGGATCGAGACGATACTGCTCACTCTGTCAGGACCGGATCGCGCGGACTCTCCCATTTGACTCAACCCCCACCCCAACCCCCCACCCTCACGAGAAACCCCGCCCCTCTGGCCGGACGCACACTGGCCAGTCAACTTAGATATCTAAGCGATACCTCCGGGGTCACGCAGAGGTGAGTGGCACAGACTGGAGTGCTTGACCTCGTTAATCGCACAGACGAACCCGAACTCGGCGACCATCTGCACATAGCCGGCATATGAACTACACTGCTCCCACACAGCGTCCGCTCGGGCGTGGTCCCCAGGGATCGTATAGTGCACCTCAATGGGCACGCGAGGTGCACGCCGTGATCAGGCGGGAACCGCGGGTGAACCTGGGGTTAGGGGTCAGGCGAGGGTGATAGAAGAGGAGAGGGTTGGGGATGAAAAGGGCGAGATAATTCGTCATAATGCGCCCATATCGCCCATGTGCAATGCCAACAAATACCCCACATGCACTAAAAGGGAATCGCTGCAATTCGCAGATTCGGGTGGACTTAGTTCTAATCGATGACGGTCTTAGCTTATAAGAGGTATCTTGGATTTGTAACTGCTAATGTGAATATGACAGGTGAATAAATTCCAGTGATGGGCCCATGTAAAGTCGGTTTGAGGCCTATTTTATTTGCTAAATGTTATTAGCCCTTTAGCTGATTTGGTGAAATCTGGTGAAAATGAAGGACATCATATCATCATATCGTATCCTCAGGGTAACGCTAGTCATGTCGCAAATTCTTAATTTAGTTTTAGACCGTAGTTTGCCTAATGGCCTTCCGTACGCATCGACACGCGAATCACACGCTTGACAACACAAGTTTTCAATCACCGCTCGAGACGCTGGTCCACGTGCGTTTGTTGACAAACATTCGATCTCGTTCTGCGCGCGACGTTATAGCCGTTCGCAACTTCCGGAAAGGTGAGCGGCCGTGTGTGATTGCTGCCCATCTTTACAGTCACGGGTAATGCAGCAGGACATTTGTTGCGGGCGTATTCACTAAGTAATTAACCATACGTTGGAAATAGTGGCACAATCTAATTAGCAATCGAAAATATTGATACATCAAGAATAATTATTGCCCATCGACACTTACGGGTTAATTTTAGCCAGACTCAATTCAGAAAAATCGCCGCCCATGGTTCAATATCAGGGTTGGATCTAGGAATTTGAAAAGGCGAGTGCGTGGGGTGGGCAGTGGGGCGGGGGGGGGGGCGGGGCACTAAAGACTTGCGTGTGTCAAAAATGACGGGGGAGACCACTATTTTACGACCGGGAGGGTAGGGGGATCCTCAGATTGCCTTGATTTTGCATCGAAAAAAGTAGTTTTGTACTTTAACTTTCCCTTGCTTAAAGGGGTGCATGGCGGGGGGTTATGAACCCCCTAAACCCCCCTTGGATTCACCACTGAATATCTATTCTGAACGACTGCGCTTGTTTGCCGCGCACTATGTACCCCACTTCCCGTTTGCAATACTTTGCGTCCTTGACTAGTGTTGGCGATTTCGCCAAGTTCACCAGCGAACGCGCTGGAGTACGCGGCCCTGTTTATAGGAGTTATGGCACACACGGCACACCATACGAAGTGGAACGTTGAGTCCAAGCTCCCCGCACGGTGGCGCTACGCAAGCTAGCTTTTACCGCTATAATGGAGCCCTAGCGGAGTGAGTCGAAGGCAGAGAGTGCGTTGAGTCTTGCTTGTTGACCTTGGATGTGTGCACAGCATGACTATTTAGGGGCGCACCATTTCATATCAGGGGGGGGGGAGGGGCCTAGAAAATATTTGAAAAAAATAGTTTGTGGTGACTATTTGGGGGAAAAAAATGTTTGCTTTTCAGATGCTACAAAAAAAAATAACTTGCTTTCATAATGTCAATAAATTTGTGAAAAATTAAAAAATTGCATGGTAATTTAGTTTCTAGGCCCCCCCCCCCACCCTGATATGAAATGGTGCACCCCTTACTGCATGGTTCGCCGAGAACTGGGTCACCCGGCTTAGGCCTCAAGACCGGCGTGTGTGCCGGCAAAGATACTAGTACACCGTGTATCCTACTAATATTTTTGATGCCGGCCACTCACCCATCCTTTGGAGGGTGGAGGGTGGACTGTCTGCCGTACACAGACGGTGTATCGTCTCCGGCGTCGCACTTATACGTAATTCAACTGCGAAGCTGGCACATTCTCCCTTGTGTGAGCCATACAATAAATTTGCATCGATGAAATGTGCTGCCACCTGGTGAGCCAAGTCAAACATTGCAAAATTTGCATCGTTGCTAATGAACGAATGACAAACGTAGATATAGAAAATTGAACGAGCAATAGAGAAACATACCCATGGAAAATAGATTGACCACTTTGACGTGGTGATTTTCTTGCGGTGAGTTCTTAGAGAATAATTTTCCCTTTCGCACTCCATAACAATCCATAACGAGCCCAACACTTGCGTAGGTACGGGTCACCGAAGCTCCCCTCCACCCGCCTCACGGTAGTGAGGTATCGACGGATGATCAGTCCGTGTTGGTGTGCCAGGCAGAGATTAACACTGGATCTGGCGTTAGTGACAATCTATACCTTTATCTATATGACAGGATTGGGACGTGTGTTGTCTGTGCTGTCACCGTGGGTGGTTGTGCGGACTAGAATGTTATAATGGCATAGGATTGTACGAGACTAATTGTACACAGAAAACTGTGGGTCGGGCAGCCACGCAGCGTGCACTATAACAGCCCCCCCTGCAGGTCCTTTCGCGGACTGGCCTACTCGGCGGCACACAAACGTCGTCGTCGCTACGTTACACAGTGTTTCATTATATAGGAGCCATATATAATAAAAGCATGGCGATGGCTGGAGCCCGCCTCATGGAGGCATCGCTACAACGGAAGCCCTGGACCTCTTGGTCCGTGATGGGCCGTCTATCCGTCCCACTGGTCAGACCACGGCAGGCCGCCGCCGCCGCCGCCGCTGCCACCATAAAGCAGGAACTATCCACGTCACAGTGTCCTCAGTCGGTCGCGCAGCCCCCGGCCGACCAGAAACCGGAACTGGACGCGCTCCCGTTTGAGGCCATTCCGGGTCCGAAGGGACTGCCGCTGGTCGGTACGCTGTTCGAGTTCTGGAAGAACTTCGGCAGCATCGACAAACACGTCCGGGACCGGGTCAAGGAATTTGGACCGATATACAAGGAGAAGACTGGTCCGATTACCTTTGTGTTCGTGACGGATGCGGATTTTATAAAAAAGATAAGCCACCAGGAGGGTCGCTACCCGGTGCGACCTGAGCCGCCTTCGTGGGTAGGGTGGAGGGAACAGCAAGGCCACAAGTTGGGGGTGTTACTTGCGTAAGTACTTCAGTTAAAGCCAATTCTTTCTCGCTAATGTAAGAAAACTAAAAAGCATTGAAGTGAAAAATTAGCATTCGCAGTTAACAAAATTTGTAACAAAACATTTGTAAGCTTAAACATGTAATGGTAAACCTGGCAGAAAAGGTATGTTGTGCTTGACAGCTGACCGTAAGTGAGGATATGTGAACTACGTCCCAGATATGTGTGTAGTTCACCGGTTTATTGCACCATTTTATGGATGCTAAGCAGGCTCCAGGCAATACATTTTAGTGATAACTTTTTCAGTGAATAAATAATTCTGGCACTAATCAGGCCTTAACATGTAACAGTTTTAGATCCTATGGCATGATTTTGAAGGGGAAACAACCGTTCGAATATCTCAAGTTAACCATGGGGTTAACCCAAGTGGGTGGGGGGGAGGGGGGGGGGGGCACTGACAACTTGCGACCGGGGGGGGGGGGGGGTCCTCGCCTCAGATGGCTTACATTTTGCATTGAAAAACGCAATCATACGCCCCCGCCGACGGATAGGCGACCCACTAAGTGTTGACCTGTTGTGATTCTTGATCTTAGGTACGTCGCTTAGCTGAACCCAATCAGCCACTTCATAGTGACGCCCGTCATGTTATGTTACTATGTACAAACCATCCCTGATTTAATACAGGTAACACTGTGGGCCGTGGAGGCTAAGTGGGACGTTCGTGCGTTTCTTGCAACGCGTTTCCAAGAGGCGGGAGGCCGGCTAGATAGCTCAGTGGGTTAGAGCGTTGGCCTTGAGTGCACTGGCCATCTGAGAGCCTAACGGCACGTGGTTCGAGCCTAGCCCTGGTACATGCCTCTCTTACCACGCCCGTAAACGGACCTTGGGTGAGAGCCATGCCGCTCACCAGGCCTAAAATTAGAAATCGCGGACCGGTGGCTCAAGTTGAAGGTCCTAACAGAATAACTATGCAGTGGCTACCCGTCAAGTTGCTCCATTAGATTCCTGAAGCTTTTATGACTTTTGTCGGACAGTCATTTCTTTGGTCGGTAGTGTATTTTCTTGTAATCCGGGCGATTTTTGTCACCTCTCGCTTCGTTTTGAATGCTCCGCCGCTCGCCGGAAGTAAACAAACTTAGCGTGAGCACTCGCTGCCAGGCGGCGTTTGTTGACATCCGGGTCCAATTTAAAGCTCCTCATGCCGCAATTTTTTTACTTAAAGGGAACCGCTAGCCTGGCCTCTAACGCTGCTTTACCGATTCATATAATACTCAATTGTCTATTATCCAAATTGAAGAATTTTTCGTCCTATCTATAGCTCACAATAAAATTTAGAAGTGACGCCCGGCACGATTTCGCCGCCTACCCGGGCGGCAGCCCTTTTTGGAGGTGTGGCCGCGATTGACCAATCAGAATACGATACTCTAATTTATTCAAACCGGAAATTGCGCCTATTGTGTGAACAAAACAAGAGCGCGTGATCATCGCTAATATAAAGAGCTGCGATTCTAACTCCAATCATGGCATTGTTGCGGAGTCAATCGTCGCAAGACGTATATCAATTTGTTTTTGAACGGTACTTTTCCATGAAACA
Organism: Arenicola marina; assembly: GCA_964019135.1. NCBI lineage: Eukaryota > Metazoa > Annelida > Polychaeta > Arenicolidae > Arenicola > Arenicola marina. The sequence goes on along the minus strand of OZ025258.1, from coordinate 21,994,471 downwards.
CTAAAATCATGGTCTACTGCGCGGCTTGGAACTACCGCTGTTCATCTGTAAATCGCGGCCCTGATCTCTCTCTCCGCGAGTGATAACATAAGGCGGTGCCACATGAATAGTCACAATACGCATCACTGCTCCCGGCAAAATGACCCTCTGCTTGACATTGCTGGGGGCGGGTTGCCTTAATTTTTTTCTCCTTACCGGTTTTACCAATTAGATTGGACACCCGCTTTAAATTATGGTTTTCGAAATATTTTGGAAACACATTTAGAACACCTTGTCTGACTATATAAATGTAACCTTCATGAGAAATAGATCTGTCATCGCATGATGAAAGGTATAAAACTGCCGCAATATGCATATTTCGATGACGTAGTACGCAAAAAAGCCACACTTGTTTTACATAGGATGCACTAATTTTGCCCAAAAAAGAGGCTTAACAACATATCTGGGTTTTTATTGCATACAATATAGGTGTACTTCTATGCTAAGAATATAAATACATCATTTCCAATCAAAATTATTTTTATATTTTCAAGAAAAATATTGCTGGATGAGTAACTTTAACCTTCACGTTGCGCACCGGTAAAAGCGGCCCAAAACACAAACACGGTTGATACTCTTATCTGTCCAGGAGGGGTCCGGAGTGGCGTCGGATGCGCACAGTCCTGGAGAAGCAGATGATGAGGCCGCGCAATGTGGCGGAGTACGCCGCCAAGATCAACGACGTCAACGACGACTTCGTGCAGCGCGTGCGTCGCCTGAGACGCGACGACGGTTTGGTAGTTGCCATGGACAACGAGATGTTCCGGTGGTCTCTAGAAAGTACGTTCGGCTCTGCTCTGCTCTGCTCTGCTCGGATCATGCTCCCAATGTCTGCGGCGAACCATATCAACTCCAAATATATGTGCGGAGTGTATATTTCTTCTTTATGCTCTGACATGTCAAGCTCGTGTTTAAGTAAAGAATTTCAGCGTGTTAATGATGTAGTTGTTTGTTTCTTCTAGATTTGTATAATTTTCACGCTGTTTGAAGAGCATTATATACTAAGCTAAAAACTGGAAAAAATATATGTCACCACGCTCGTTAAAGAGCTTAATATGATTTCAATGTGGGGCCCCTTATGAGTTTCCGCCAGTTTGTACCAACATGTGTTTCAATGGGATTTTTGATTACACTGGACGCTAACAGCACCGCGAAATAAAAATAATCATGGTGACCCTATCTTTTTTTTTAACATTATTGTGTTCTATTAACGTATGCCATTTAAATCTATACAAATTGTATGCCTACCAAATCTATACAAATTGTATGCCTACCAATATATACAAATTGTATGCCTACCAAATCTATAACAATTAGGCTACGGACATGTAGATTTCCTAACAGTTTGTCTTGGCCGCTAAGGCATCACGTGTAACGAAAAATCTGGAACTCGTTGTTGCGAACCTCTTTAAATAAATATTTAAATATAGGCCTATATATATATAAAAAGTGATCCATTAAAATCAGCATAGACCGCTTTGTCAACTGTCCCAGACGATGGATAAATAAAGGGGCCCAATATTTGGAGGGAAAAGGGACGGAGGGGGGGGGGGGCGTGTTAGCTAACAGGAGGTATGTTGAACTGGTTCTATGCAAATTACGTTAAAAATATACAAAATGCCACAGGTATCGCGTCTCTGATGTACGAGACGAGACTCGGAGGTTTGTCCGACAACCCAGACGCCAAAGCCATGTCATTCATACAGGTTGGTAGCATCGTGCCATTAGGCTATGCATGTCAATGGGGCATATATTTCTTATCAAGTCTTTATTGTCACGTATAACGTTATGTCAAGTATAAGACGACAAAAGAACAGTAGAGACTCACTGTTAATATCATTGTATAAACCAAATATAATGCTTTTGGTAGGTAGCATCGTGCCATTAGGCTATGCATGTCAATGGGGCATATATTTCTTATCGAGTGTTTATTGTCACGTATAACTTTGTGTCAAGTATAAGACGACAAAAAAACAGTACAGACTCACTGTAAGTACCATTGTATAAACCAAATAGGATACTTTGAGATATTGAGGAGGAGGTCACCCCGTGGCATACTGGGTGGCGTATCAACCCACGTGTTCACAACATTTGTGGTCTAAGCCAAAATTTATTATGTGTCGAATTGTAAAGAGCTTTATTTCGTTCTCCTGACAATTCTTTTGTGTGTGCGTGAACGAGGGAGCAATGTAATGAACGTTTAAAGGCTTTCCCCTTTATCAACCATACTGCAGGCTGTGAATGACATGTTTACCGCAACGGAATATTTGACAAATCTGCCTCCTAGCGTGACTAAGTGGCTCGCTCCACGCCGGACCAAGCAGCATGGGGACGCGTGGACCATCATCTTCAACACTGGTGAGTTAGTAGTAGAATGCCTACCTCTCGGTGGTGAAAAAATTCAGGACGCTTTAACCACTTCTGGTCATATGGCGCGTCAATGGGAGAAGAAAGGGAGAGCGGAGCCATGTCCCCGGGGTAAACCCCCTACTCGAGGTAGGATCTTAATTTATACCGCTACCACACAGACGTGTTTACAGCGGGGCTCGAACCATCGAGTCAAGTGCCGTAAGGCTCTCAGGTGACCAGAATGCGGGCGCTCTAACCCACTGTGCTGTCGAGGCGCCCCCCTTCCCCGCCGTTGCTGATCGGAGTTGATATGAGAATAGGATCAACAGTCCTGGCTCGACACCTCGATCTTCATCAGGATCTAAATCCGAGGCTTGTTTCGCAAAATCTCCATCGCAGGCGACACCCACAGGTTGAAATGTCTCATTGCACGATAAAGACCCCATGTCTAGCTTTGCAAAAAGTAGGTTACTTATCCTCCGGAGACATGGCTCCTCACTTCCTTGACCCTGTCAGTTGTCGTGGTGTGAGGTACTCATATTAAAACCTCTTATTTCAAGCAGTCAATCAATCGAAGTGCCAGGACGCTTATTGGCTCTGTTGCGTAGACCATGTGTGCAGAAGGTGAGGCCCAAACGGCCAATGCATCCGGCCATTTAGAGGGTTCTACAAAGGAGGGTCCAATGTCCAGTGTCCATTTTTCACAATTCGCTGTGTCCAATGACGATTTTTCACCATGTTCCGTGTCGCTTTTTGGCTAAATTTAGTGTCGTTTTTTGTCTTCAAAAATCTGTGTCGATGTCGCTTTTTCGGATCCTCAGTGTCGGAATTTGTTGGTCAATGTCGATATTTCATATATATGCCTGTGTCGCATGTGTCGTCAATTTACCCATTCCAGACACCTATTTAGCAAATTGGCATATTGCGGCAGGGCCATCGCATGTAGGTGGCTTGCAAACCCGGTGGTTGATTCATCAAATGAATTACAATTTAGAAATAAATTGTAGAACTAATTGTTGTTCTACAATTTATTTGTAAGGAATTTGTTATAGGCCTTGCCTGATTTCCAATTGCAAAGTAAAAATACGTTCAGATCAAACTTAGATATTTTCTGAACCTACTCTGCTGCTAACAAAATAATTGCAGTGTGCACATCAGCAGTGATTCTGATAGGTAGGCCAATGGGTGGGTACCAGTTTCCCAGAGCTCCTTAAAATTACGGAACATCCGAACAATAATGGGACATGAATTGAAATGAAGATAGTCCGCTCACTATGTATTTACAATGCGTCACCATGTCCCTTCACAGCTCAATGAAATGCGTCATTTGAAATGTTTGTGCGACAAATGATGCAGGAAGCGTATCAGAATCGCTGCATAACTGGCATAAATCCCCCAACATTTCCTTTCTGTGCTGTTTGGCCAGGGCAGGAGCTGATTGACAAAAAGATAGCGGAGCTGCTGGTCCGCGGGGAGCGGGGGGAGGAGGTGGGGGGCTTTCTGGCCACGGTCATTGGCCGGCAGGAGCTGTCCCCCGAGGACCTGTACGCCAACGTGTCGGAGCTCATGGCGGCCGCAGTCGACACGGTGGGTCCCACTCTGTCTGCCTGCGTCTCCTTCCGCTAGGGCTCCATTATATCTCTATTATCGCCTACTTCTTCGACAAATTAGTGCCGGGGACCCTGCCTAAGCCTCATAACACACGGTATCCGGTGATGCAAAGAAATAGTTCAGTCACACTTATAACTTTTTCGAAAGGGTACAAGATGTGTTTTGCTGTATTAAATACGAAGAACTCGTTACTTTTATGTTTAATTCTTAAAAACGATTATGTTACAAGAAATTACAGCTGATTTGACCGTTTTTCAAGAATCCTCAAATTTGCCCCCGGTCGACAAGCAAGGGTATAAGCGGAGCTTGCGTAGCGCCACCTAGCGAATGGGAGCTTCTTTAAAACCGGTGAACCATGCCTGTACCGATAGTATATCAGTGACCTCCATGGTCTACCCCACTAGTGCCCTACTACTCCCTGGTAGATCGCACAACTACCCATTGCTCTCCGTAAGTTGTTGATAAACTGTATGTCTCTTTATAACCAAGCGGGATATATTCACGGATTCTTTGGAAAATCCTCACGACCCGTGACTATAGCAACTTCTTCTCTGAAAATACTATGTAATTCCTTCTCCAAACCCCCTGATTCTATGTCACTGTTTCTTCACAGACTTCTAATACTATGCAAATGGTACTCAACTACGTATCACGTGACCCGGAAGTACAAGACAAGATACGGGAAGAGCTGAATAGAGTTGCCGGACCGCCCCCCACCCGCCCCACTCAGGAGAACCTCAACAACATGCCCTATCTGCGAGCCGTTGTCAAGGAAACTCAAAGGCAAGTTAGCGCGATATCCGTGCGCAAGGTCGCCAGACTGAGGTCTCCCAGCCATACATAAACCATGGATTCAAAGATTTGTCCTGTTCAGTGTGACAATAATGGAGTCTCGTACTTGGCCAGCTTACGGGTAGCGGGATCTCTCACGAAATCTAAATTAGTGGTCCAACCATGTGACAGCACACGGTAAAACTGTTTTATCATGAAGAACACGTTGTAATATATCTGTGACTTCTGAGTCGTTATTGACAATGCAGCGACGGATCCTTGTTGGAGAGCGAGGATGCTCTTTTTCATGTACGCCATCTAAGATGTGAACCACCCACCCCCACCTGTCCCTTTATTGGTACTGAATATTATTTTGTGGACCCACAGCTTGGGTTCCATTGCCCCCCCCCCCCCCCACCCCACCCACCCATCGCAAGAAGTTCGCCCGTAAGTGGATCTCCTCCCCACCCCCGCCCTTTCAAATTCCTGGATCCGCCCCTGCAATGGCTGCCATTCGATGGTTGCCTTTCATACATGCTGTATTTAATGTTTGAAGTTACGGTTGCAACATGTTTTGTGGGAATACGTTCGATGTACTTTACGTTTGACGTTACGGTTGCAACATGTTTTGTGGGAATACGTTCGATGTACTTTACGTTTGACGTTACGGTTGCAACATGTTTTGTAGGAATACGTTCGATGTACCTTACGTTTGACGTTACGGTCGCAACAAAACAAATCGGTTGTCACTTATCCCCGGTTAGGTCCACAGTGTGAATTCATGTCCTCTCTCGTTGTTACATTTCAGGCTGTTTCACGCTGCCATTGGCAGTGTACGGTCGATGCCTACCGACTTGGTGCTGGGCGGGTACAAGATCCCTGCTGGCGTGAGTATGTCTCACCCCGGTGCGACAGTAAACCTTGCTACGGCGCATATCCTTGGGATTAAATTGTGACGTATTGACAATAAGGAATTTGAATTGGAGATATATAGTGTTCATATTTAAGGCATCCCAAATTATATATGAACAATATTCAATGCCATTTTACTTGATATCAATTGGGGTGCATTTCTTTGAGCCAGGACGCGGCTACACTGAACACATGACAATGCCTTTCCGGGCGTACCGATATAGCTACTTATGTTAGTGAAATGTGCGCACGGGTCATGTCCGGTGCATTTAGAAGCACTAAAACCAGCCTAGACAGTCACTTGTCAATCTTCCGCCATCTTCTCCATAATACCCTGTTTTTAACCGGATGCACTCGGTATGCCGAAAGAATGCGCGCACCCGACCCGAGCGAAAGAAATTGCGTAATGTGCGCGTCTTTGGTTTATCTCAGGTATGTTCCCGGGTTACCAAAGAAATGCACCCCAGGCGTATTTGCCCATGATAAGACTTCACATGAACCAGTTCGCTGGAGGTGTATGCGTGCTCCGTGTACGTTAACGTACATGTATGTTCCCCTGCTGACGAAGTCACTTGAACGTCTGTTTTAGACGTTCGTGTTTGCCGCGATGTTTCTGACAAGCATGGACCCAGCCAACTTCCCGGAACCAGAGGCCTTCCGCCCCGAGAGGTGGATGAGGGAGGGAGATGAGAGGGCCGCCATCCACCCCTTCGCCTCGCTACCCTTTGGCTTCGGTCAGCGGGGATGCGTAGGTAAGGATATCGCCAACTACAGCTCTGTGACTGAGATCCGCGTACAACATGTCAATAGCTAATTAAACAGATAATATGCGCGAATTTCTACACACTGTAATAATGACAGGTGAACATTCGGATTTAAAGTAATATGTTCTGTAAGTTTTGTATTATCAACCTCTTCTCCATGTCGAATAAGCACATTCTGTCTTGAATTTAACCTGTGGGCTATCTGAAGAAAAACACATTTGGTCACCGGAGCAGAAGTTGGTGACCGGCTTTATGTCCCTGCGCGCCTGTTCGGTATTCTGTGTGATCTCGACCGCAACTCGCTAGATCGTCCGCGCACGATAAAGTAGTCCGCACAGTTTTATGTTGAAATTGTTCTTTTACAGACTCAACGAGATATAAAACATATGCATCATAATTTAGAGATATACTTTTAGTCTTGATTCTAAAATGCAAAAAATCTAAGATGGCTCATGTAAGTAGGCTGCTTTAATAGCTAATTATACAGATGATACCCGCGAATTTCAGAACTTATACACACTCGGAAATAATGACAGGTGAACATTCAGTGTACGTGTAATATGCGCATCAAATGATAATACTTTGTTTTTTAGAAACGCACACTATAGTATACCCTGGTAATGGCCGATATTATGTCTTGACTGAATGTCATTATAGGCCGCCGAATAGCTGAGATGGAACTCCAACTGCTGGCTGCTAAGGTGGGTCATTGCGACAATCTTTCATTTCTTACAATAACCAAATCATTTAGCGTCCGGTGTTGGATGTTTTAAATGTAAAATTCTGGCGGATCTCTCGTGAATATTGAAACACGAATGTCATGCGTTAATTGGTGCTGCTCCCTCTAACAATATGTGAAAGACGTAAATTTAGAGGTAGAGGAATACTCAGATGAACATTTTGCACCTAGATATAATACCATAGTTGTAGAATATTTTCTGAAATACGACGCATATCGCCTACGCATCATCCCAGTTCAAGGTTCGAATGGAAGCTCTCACTACCCGCCATTTCTTCTTATCATTACGAATGACCACCCGAATCCTAATTGGTCCGACTTTTGTCTGAATTGGAGCCATGTTTCGTACCGTGTTTCAGATGTGCGAGCAGTTTGACATGGTATCCATGGACAAGCAGCCGATCGAGCTAGCGACGCGACTGGTTGTGATCCCCAAGACGCCAGTCTCCATTCGCTTCAATGATCGCAGGGGATATTAGTAGAACAGGCAAACACAATATGGCAATAGCGCGAGTTTGCGGGGCGTTAGGCAATTTTATTGGCCCGACATCAAGCTGTAGCAGCCCGCCAATTTTTATTATCGGCCAGAGGCCGCAAGGCCGAGGGCGGATAATGAAAATGAAGGGCTACTACAGCTTGATGAAGGGTTAATAAAATGCCTAACGCCATGCAAAACTCGCGCTATTACTATTATTACGAGTTGAATTTAAATTTAAGGCGTTGACTTGTCTCTGTTTCTTTGGGTTAATTTCCGCATGCAACGACCAAAGTAAAGCATTTTGGGACTGACTGTCCGCAAAATCGTAAGCCTTTCCACATATTAGTTGGCAAGTCGCCTTTTTATACCATATATATCGTTGCCAAGAAACATGGCACGTGCAACTAGTCATGGAAGCGGGCCATTTAAAGCTATAATTACAATTCTTTTGTGCGTGACGTCATGTTTCATTGTTCTATGCGGCGTCGCTATGGCAACGATTGTCGATTGCATGGGCAGCAGGGCGGTTTGTGCCAGAATGGGAAAGGCTCAGGCAGGATTTTGGAGACTTGTGCTGAGATAAACCCATCTCGCACTCGACGCAATGCCATATGTATTTTCTAGCTCGAATAGAACTTCAAACGTCGCCATTAAAGACCCCCTGAGAACGGAATTACACGCGCTATTAATACCAGAAATAATAATTTTGGGGTCTATAATTACATTAAAATTATATTGTATGGCCGAATTATTCATCGGAGTGTTTCATTTCACCACTTAAAACACGATATTTCGGTACGACCAGCGCGGATTTTTCACCATTCGCAAGCTCATGAATATCTCATGAATATACCGGAAATGACGTTTTGTACTGGACTCGCAAAATAAACAAACGTGTGAAATGGCCACGAGTGATTCAAGTTTGGGATGAGCTAGAGCGAGAAGTTTGTTCGAATGAGTTCAATAGATGTGACAACGAAGTGGAATTTGATGCTTTTGTTTTGAAAGACAGTTCGTGTAAAATTCTTCCTGATAGATTTGAGTGGAAGCGCGTAGATGGGGAAGAAAACTGAGTCGAAACTGAGCATGGCCGCGGAGCCGGCGAATGACAGATCGACAGATGACAGAACGCGGTCACTCACCTGCTCACTGTTCACTGACCGTTATCTTCTGCAGAACTTGAAAAGCATGTCAAATCCGTAGAATAATGTCCCTAATTGTTTAAATCCAAACTAAAGTTTTATCCGAATATATATATAAGAAAACTAATTACAAACTAGACTATTAATAAATAAAAAAGTTAGATCCGTTGCAATTTATCTTGATGGCATTGATTAAGCTTAATTGAGATTTGATATTTATGGGAGTTCTCTCATTTATTTTTAGTGATAAAGCTATGAAATGTCTGTATATATTCAGTATTAGAGCTATATATGTCACAAAATGTAAACTACTAATTACAATGAAAAATATGGATCTTATTCTATTTTTAAATTTTATGTAGACTAAGCTTATTATTTTTTTATAAACTTTGAAAACTTAGGCCTGTATAGTTTGACTAATCTATAAGTATAACTAAGCTGAGATTATTTTTGGGCTGTGGCAAGGGGTATTTACATTCCCCAGGATGAGCTTTTCATTTTACCATGAACTGGTAATAAGGGAAATATTTATTTGTCAAGTTGCATGCATCAACAATGGGGTATTAATTGGCCCTTCGTGATCAAGGATTTCCATATTAAGTAACCATAAATCAGGAAATCGCCATCTCATAACATGCAGCCAACCATCCTTTAGTTATCTTTTTTTTAATTGATCGTGACCTGGTAATAAAGAAAATTCTTCTTCGTGATCTGAGAACATGGTCAACCCTGCCACTGCCATATGTACTTATATGATGTTCTGCTTGATTATCACAAATATGTATTTCGCAAAAGTGAATGGAACATATGAATGATTATGTTTTATACCACCCGATTAATTATTTAGGTGGAATAAACAATTCACATTTCACAGAAGAATGCCTTTTTTAATTTATTGGATGAAGAGCAAGATAGATTTACTTTTGTTAAATATCTTTTGATGGTATTTGGATCACATTTAAAATAAAGATTTTTTTTTAATCTAACATATACCATTAACATGTAAAATGAAATATATCCTACAAAAAGTTCATTCTATGATACAACAGAAAATGTATTGATACTATTATATCTGATTCTATGGGTTGTTTTTGGTTTAAAAATAATGAAGCACAAACAGTATATATTCAGTTGTTTTATTATTAAAATCTACAAATATTACCTGAAAGTGAAACCAATCAAACGTATGAAATGATTTTGTATACGGAGTGATAAATATATATACCTGTGCTAAACTAATCTTTTGCGAATTAATATAGCTTTATTTGGTAACTGAATTTTGTCTAAAAAGACATAATAAAAAAAAATGGTTTTAATGCTCAAGCTACTAAATTCGCAATTTATATTCAGAATTACTGTACATATTTTTATGTATCACAAAAATGTGAAAGCAGAACTACTAAGTTTACCAAGAGAGAAATATTTATCAATTTCAGTTAAATATGTATTTATTATTTTTCATACATTTTTCTGGTAATTTTTATTTTTTAAATAGATTATCAAAAATGCCTACAACTTATATGAATAGTAGTATTTTGTACAATTAATTTAATTGTATTGTTCCTATATATAGTTTTATTGTTTAATCCAAGTTTTAGCAAAATAATTGTTTGATCAATTAACACAACTTAGCTCTATAACTTGTTACATAAATTACATTATTCAGTAAATTCGTTTAATTATAATAAATATGAAAAGCAGACATTGACTACATTTATTTTACCTTTGTGGAAAATTTAATATTAATTTTAATATCTAAATTGAAATTACATTCTTTAAATTGTAAGGACATTTTTATATTGACAATAAAACCTTGTTTAGATCTACAACATTTTCCCTCCAATCATTGTTTCATTTTTATACCTTCCCTCAACAGATCGTTTGAAGCGAGATTAAAATTAATGACTGAAAGTGAATAATCCTGGGGGCCAAAAGTCTAGAACCTGAGTTTTCACTGCAATTATATCTTCTGGGTCATTCTCGATCCCTATATTATTTCCAATGTAAGCTTGTATATTCTTGGTTTGACAAGGACATTTAGAAAGTGTAAACAATATGTTCATTAGAGTCCATCAATTTTTGGCATGTATTCTTCTATCAGAGTGAAATAAAAGAGGGTATAGGAGACAAGCTTCTAAGAATATATATGTATGGCCTGTCTCTATATTAATAACAAATAAAATTAAACCAGTCAGTTAAACTGTTCTATAGGTTTGCAAACATATGAAAATCATATTTTCTCTTTCGCTTGGGCCGTTCAACGCTTCGACCCTCAGTCTCCGGCCGAACTATTTGCTGTGCAGACAATTACATTTGCGCTGTTACACGACGAACGTTCCTTGTTGTTATTGAGTTGAGGGCGGGTGGACCATTGACTGAGCGTGAAATGTTAGCTAGGCCTACATGGCCTTTACAGTTATAAATGAATATTTCCTTGGCCATTCCACTTCGTCCAAAAAGTTGCGGTCCGGTCGTTCACCGACACCGTTGCACAGTCTGCTCCGCGCTTGGCCAGTACGAACTGACACCGTCACCTGGTCACTTGGGTTTCTATTAGCATTCAGCTGTACAACAAATATTGATCATTATGTTATAATAATAATAAGGTCCAAGGCCAATGAAAGATCCTAGGTGGCAATTGAATCACTGACAATCGGCGAGACAGACTCCGGTTGTCACTCTACACAACGGCCCGCATGGGGAACCCCCTTCAACGCACTCCAGTACAAGACGTCATATCCGGTTTCGGTCTCTGGCCAAGATCCCCAATAATGTTTTGGCGCGAGTTCTTCAAATTCGTCAAAAAATGATTTTTTTGTAGATTTTGTAAAAATTGCTAAAATAAGCAGTCAGGATGACCCATATTGTGACGGGAATGTCTTTGCAGATCTGCAAAGTAGTATAAACGCTCTCAGGGGGTCTTTAAGTCAACACGGAGATCTAACGATGACAATAATACTCACAACTGCAAGTAAATATTTGGTAAAAATCATAACAGTGGCGCTCAATAGGGCTATACAGTTCTCGCGATCGGGCCGCGAGACTTCAATTTTGGGGACAAACAAACACACGTGCTTCATGTTGAAGTATAGGCAGCTATAAGTCAATTTCTTTCCAGGTTTATTCTAAAGACTATGAGTACCATTTCACTAAACATGGCTATGGGAGATATACGTTAAAATATTTCGAGGCGATGAAGCGCAGAACTTTTGGAATATACAAGGAAAAATCCGTCTTCAAAACACTCGAAAGCTAAAAATAACGTTCTAAATTTAGCCCTGCACCCGGGCTTTCGCAAGTTCCTCAAACAGCGAGTGACGTCACAGACGTTCGCGTGCCTCCGCGGTAACAAAAATGGCGAGAGCAAGTGATCGACTTAACGATACCGCTGTCAAAATGTGCAGTACATGGAGTAACAGCACACGGATGCGTCATTAAACTACATGGTAAAGATAAAATAAGACCAGTTGGATGTTTTCGTATCATTTTTGGATCACAAAAAGACCAAGTATCTTCATTTTTGTAAGTTTTCTGTTTGAAGCGTAGCGCCAACGTTGTAACCGGGGAGAATCCGTGTGACGTCATAATGCCTCGTTTTCGTAGGAAATGCAAAAAAACGTTAATTTCTCAGTCGTATTGTCCCGTCGTAACAAATATTCGTCATTGTGATGGCGCAAACGAATAAAAAATATGTCGTCTATCCGTCTTGTGAAGCTATATTTCTTAAATATTCTTAATCATATCGCTAGGCCTTCCGCAATGGACCCACCCCTCAGCGCCTGGCTTTTGCGCAGGTAGTCTGGTTCCCAGTCTCTCTCTTTGCGTAACATACACGTCACACCTACGTCACAGATAGTCAGGATACCAGTGTGCGCAGAGATTCTAAACTCGTTCCATACACGTGCTTCGTTTGTTTGTCCCCAAAATGAGTAAACCGGAAGTCTAAGCGAACGAGACTTTATAGCCCTATAGCACCAGTAAACTAAGTGTTGCGCGCGACGTGTTTCCTTGGAGATATGACGTCGTCAAAGTGTTTACGCCTCTGCGGCGGAGGTAGGTCATAGGCAAAATGGTATTTATTTCTTAAATGAACCTTTTGTTTCGTAAATTGTGGCTGTATTTCTATAGTTGGAGTTCATAAGATTCAGGTCTATAGCTATTGATTTCGGTTGGTTTGTTGGAACTAAGCTTATTTATGTAAATATCAGTTACGCGCATAGACACCGCGGTAACCACTGAGTGACAAGATCTGTAACGTGAAGAGCGGCAGCAAAACAACGCACGATTGGAAAACTAAAAAGGATTTTACAAAGTAAGTTTCAGCTTTTAAGCCGCCAAACTTCGCCACATAAACTAATTTGTCAAACTGTAACATAATATGATAAAATCTCAATTTCTGACACGTATACCGGGATGGGTTTTTCCCGGAACTGGTGTCAACATTGGCCACTGACAACAGAGTGCGAGAAACAGCATTTTAGAGGCCTTTAGATGTAAGTTCTTAATGCTATTGTATTAGTTAACATGACCACCAAATCGTAATAATTATACGACGTACCCAGCTCAATCTGCAATGTCGATCTGATCAACTAGAACACATCGTTGCTACGCTACTGGGCCGTATTCATAATCCCCTCGTAAGTTACGCACGAAAAATGCGTTTCCGTCTTAGCCTCACCAGCTCTTTGTGGTGGTGCTCATTATTAAGAAATTCTCTTCCATATAATTGTGGCACTTTCTTAGTTCAGAAAATCCACTTCTTGGGTGACGACTTAGGTATTTTGAACCCGATAATCGCTCGACAAATATTCCATCTAGCGCTAAGTCTAATGGCGTAGCCTAAGTGGCGATGATGAATAAGACCCCTCACGCGGTGTCCATGCGCCTTGCTATTAAGTTGTACAGTTCCCTAAACATCCGTGGGGTCGAGAGCCGAAAGTCAAACCTTTCGAGAAACCGGGCCCACACATGCATTCATTCACTTCGGACTTTTCTTGTAAAGCGCCCGGTTTTTTTTTTGCCAGGAGACCGTAAAGCGGTCAATATTCGGTGCGAGATGGAACGAATAAACAAACTCATTTTTCTTACTTGGCATTGTTCCATTTTAGTTGTCCATTCATTCGCCGGTCAGTGGCTGCCCCACGTGTGCACTCCAGGTTTTACGTAAGGCCAGATGTGTCGTAATGTATAAGAACAAAATTCACAGTTCATATGAATTGAGTGCGTCACGTGATGCAACTTTATTAGAAAACTAATTTCTTGATAAAGTATTAAAGGAAATTTATAACAGGCATCAATCTGACAGAAAACACAAAAGTAAGTAAGTGATTATTATATAATGAAATTTCATGCCGTTCCCAGCAGCCATGGTTCATGCAAGCCTTTAGTCTTCTCGAGGCATTTTCACATTCAGCTGGTCATGAGTTCACGTGGTAGGGAAGCAATATGAGATGATCACATGCTGGAATGGAATTAATGTTGCTCCAAAATCCACTTATTAAGACACATCTGGCATTACGTCAGACCTGGAGTGCATGTGTAGCCAACATGTAGTATGTGCGCACCTCACTCTACTCCACTCCGACAAAATGCCAATTTCAATCTGTTTTCGTTTAGTTTTTGATATGAAAGCGGCTGTTCAGACATACTCTTTGCAAGCGATAATAATGTTGGATCCAGTAGGCTGTATAGCGTGTCTGGACGTTACCACACGTACAGGATGTGGGTACTACTCGATAGATCTAGAAAGATCCCTTTCAACATACGGGAATACCAAGCAGTTTTTTTTCTAAATTTGACAATGGCTAGAAAAAAAATATTTTTGACAAAATGCATGACCCTAGTACAGGTATGGCGTTTTGTACTGGATGGGAGTTCCAAAGCGGGCCAAGCTATAGGGCCAGGGGTAGTCTTGCTCTCGTTTTTATTGAGGTGGCCACCATGCCAGCGACTTCGTCATAATGGTGGTCTCCTCGGCCAGGGATTATAATCTTTTCCTTTTTGCTGTATTGTATTGTTGTTTTCCTGGTGGAAATAAATGATTCTATCTCTTTACCTAATTCCCGACCATTTTCTTTGGTGTTGCAATAAGAATCGCTGGGTCAAGTCTTCCGCCCACCCTCTTGTAGCCAATTGTCTTGCACCCAGTAAACGACGTCCTATTTAAATATTCAGGAGTTGTAGAATACGGACATATCGTGTAAACTGGCCTATCCCGCATATTTAAATTTTACAAGTGGTTGTTACGGACATCTTAGACCAACAATAGGTCATGTTTGCCCTTATCTACATTTGTTATTTACGTTCTCATGGGGTGTTTAAGCCACGTAGACCGGTCACATAGCGCTGATTGAGGTCCTAGCCCCGTGCCTGGAACCATGTCAATCTCGACCCGGTCTCCAACGACTTTTTTTTCCGATTTTGTACGAAATTTTGCTTGGACCAAAAGTGACGTCATGGTGACGTCACATGACGCTTCAGAACAAGTCAGATTCTATATAAGTCCTCCTCGTTCATATTTCTATGATCTGTGAGAACCCCATGGTGATAAGAAAAAATATTTATTGGAGATATTCACGTGTTTATGGTTTTCTTTTAAAAAATCAGTGACTTTGACCATTGACCGATTTTGCCATTTAACGAATTTGACGATTTACATTCCCCATCTGTTAAACTGAAGCTACACGGTTCTAACTACATTATTTTTCCAGTTATGCGATGAACAAATTTTCATATCAAAAATAAAAAACCCAGAGGCAATAGACATATTGCAAAAAAATAATGAGCAAGTTCAACGAAAACTTCGGTGGCGAGAAAGCTGTGTAGGCCAGCTTTCGGTTCGCGCAAGAGCTAGTGCACTTAAATTATTGACCAAGGACGTTAGCCAGGACCCGGGATATGTCCAGTTATTGGACCGTACCCCATGCTACTTTGCCCAGTGGCAGTCTCTTAAGATTAAAACAACATCAACGGAACATTAACATAATTCATCGATGGAAAAACCAACTCACGCCTTGGCCTCTTTGTTCACCGTCATTGGCTCTGCCTTGCTAGAACTTGACGCTTTATTTCAAACAATAACACGCCAGCGGCGACGGCAGGATTCAAGTGTCTCATAGCGGCCGACATGGGTAGAGTAAGTCTGCTGCCACCATGTTCATACACCATCCTGTGGGCACTGCCAGTCCCCGCGGCGCTGTCCCCACTCACTATCAGAACCGAATGGTCCTCCGCCAACGAAGTCTCGAAGCAGCTTTCTACGGAAAGCGATATCTTCGTGAAGACCTCCAGATCTCCTTCCTTTAAATAGGATTCGTCCACTTCGTACGCTAGGTGTCCCTCGTCTGTCTTCGTCAATAATTGCGCGTCGTCCATGGAGAGAATTGTATCCACATCTCGCCTGGAGAGACGAGACTTGCTGCTATCCACGTCATCACGCGATCCTTTCCAGTCAACCAAGTAGAATTTACTACTACGGTCAACATAATTTCCGACTAGTTCCCACCCTACATTACTCAATATCTTCGATCTGAATTGTGCTCCCGCCGCTGACCGCAAGACTTTGGGATCCCAAATATCTACACAACCTGAAAATAGGAGACGAAAACCAACTGCAATTAATGATGCCAGGTAATGTATTTCTTTGTCAATTTCTTTTCCGCAAAGAACGACCAGAAAACAGTCAAGCTTTACCATAATATGCCATGCAACGATGGATTCGCTATTCTATAAAGTAATCGATCGGCTTCCACCTATCGGACAAAATAGTTCTAAGAAAACCTTTAATTATGTCGTTATCTTATACAGGTGCCAACAGGACACACATTCACTTACCGCTACCTCAAATCATAAACTTCACCTTCACTTTTATCAAGAAGGAATATTGATACAGTTTACATATATTAATACTGCATAATGTTTATAAGTATATCCGACCTATAAATGCCAAGTAGGAGACCCTAAAACACTCTCTGAACCTCTATCAGGTCACTGAGGTGTAGAAAGGACTTCAATCCCTGTTTGTTGAAACATTTCCATGGTTTAATTCTGAAACTATAATCTCAGCTTATAGGTATGCGAACAGTTAAAAAGTACAGAGGAACCAGGTCTTTGCCGGGGCTGGATCCAAATATGCTGGATAGGGGTGTTGGTTTCGGTTCTCATGTTAAATGGTATAAATTGCGGCCCTAAAAGGAGTGGCCGGCGCCGGGTCCCCACCCCCCTCGCCTGGATCCGCCCCTGCTTTGTAACCCTAAATTTGACTCTTAAGACTTCAAGAGACGATATTTGCCCAGGGGTTACACGAACCTTTGGTGACAATAGTTCGGCCACATCCCGCTGCCGCTGCCGTGCGCAACAGGGTTCCCAGGGTTCCTGGCTCCTTAATGTCGTCACATATCAATGTGACTGGGATCTCATCGTCCGCCTTGTGAATAGGAAGCTCCCCGGGCTTAGGGATGTGGCACACAGCTGTAACAGTCGTGTAGTAGGAAAATATATATCTGACATTGACTGCACGTCCTACACACAGGTGGAACGGTATTTATAACTAAGACTCGACGACTATCAAAACAATAGACATTCATTTTGTCAAGCGTAATTTTCAGTTAATGGGCGAGGCAGGTATATCATTACTTTACTTTTTTTTTCTAGTCTTAGCAAATCACACTAAAAAGGTATATAAATTAATGTTCCAACGAACTCTTTCTAAGTTTTTCTTGACAACTACTTTCCAAGAATTGCACTTTTGATCAATACATGGACATTAAAAGCTGAAAAGGGGGATTTTATGCTAGATTTGAACCATTTATTGACCATGAAGCCTAGCTGCAGAGATGAACAATTAATGATTGAGGAATCTTCTAAGTTGTACATTGTATGGTCGTAGGACACTTACCCATGATACCAGGGGGATGACCGAGGTCAGACCATAACTTCATGTGGTTCATTCTGACTTTGTATAATGGGACTTTCTCCTCACAAAGTCTCTTTAGAGGCAAACTATGAAGGTGCTCCACCATCGTAAAGAACACTGCCTTGAATCTTGCTCCTGCTGCGATGGCATCCTGGATTAGATTCGGCCCTTCGAGCAGAGTTAATTTCTTGTTTTCCCGCCCTTTTCGCGTTTTGGTCAGCATAACCAAGGACCTGAAAAGAAAATTTATTTCTAAAACCACAGTAAAACGAGGCAAGGCGAGTCATAACACCCCTAGCTTAACCAGCTCTATATATAATGGTAGAGGTCATAACATTTGGTTTTAAGGTGAATTAGAAAGTTAAAAAAAAACGTAATTAAAAGTAACATACTTTCTTCCAATGGAAATTCATCAGGTTTAATTGTGAGTATTCACAGTGAACACTGGACACGCCCTTCCACACTCCTATAATTACCAGTATTAAACTAAAACTGATCCACTACTCTTGCACGTATCCCATACTATTACTCATGTTTAATAAGATAGGGGGTGGGGGCAAAATGAGATTGCCCCAAATGTTACAAAATGCTGGCGAACATACTGTAAACAATGTTATAGTAACAACATTCATAGAAGCATTCATTAGAAGCCATTACCTTACTGTGACCTAAAAACTGTCCGCATACACATTTCTAAAACAATCTGCACAATGGCCTCTCTCTTCTGCTTCCCTCTCTGATGCTATCCAGCCACCCACAATGAATATTGCCACTTGACTGCCTCTTTTCATCCTCGAATCTTGTGTCAGACCAGTCCTACCGGTACTCACTCTCAGACTGAAATGTTTATTAATTGCTGTTGCAGAAATCACATGATTTGGTATGTGAAGGCCCATAAAAGTTGTCTGAAAACTTGCACAACTCAATCTATACGAGTAGCCCAAACTATATAAATGAATTATGAGCGCAGCTCCAGAAGCCACCAATCAAAAATTAGTGTATAGCTGAACTACAGTAGGCCTAAATTGCTCTAAAACATAATACAAGCTAAAAACTACTGTTGCACTTGATATTTTTAGTTGCCAGAGATGGCATGATGGGTATGCTATATTTTAAGATGTAACTAGTATAAAGCTTGAGATCAAACCCAATGATATATCTCATTGCAGAAATTGTAGTTAAATCTTAAAATATAGCATACCACTCCAAGCTAAAAATGCCACCTGATCGACTGGCCCCATGTTTTGTGTGTACTTCAAATACTGCTTTTACTACCCATAATTCTCTTAAAAAGAAAACAATTCTGGCTAATACCCTGGGCTGATCTATATCTAGTACATATGTTACAATATCAAACCAGTTCAGTTCCTGGTCAGGATTCACTATATTGGTAGATTCTCTATCCTTAGCTGGTGAGGCTGATTCCTACTAACAGAAATATTTGTAATACCTGATCCACCCCCTCCGATCTTGGCATCTGTCAAAATACTGTACAATTGTGGTTTGCAGGATCACTCCCTTATATCTTTACTGGGGATTACTCTAGCAGTGCAAACAGCCAGGATGAGCTGCTGATAATTTAACATGGTCCTTCACACATGAAAGTGCAATAGGACTATAGGTTGGAAACTTGAATAGCTATCAACTATGCATTTGCAATACATGTAAAGAAATGATAGGTAACTATAGTTGCTGATTCTTAGCATACCTATAGGTCTATCTGCTATGAATCAGCAACTAATAATCTGACAATAATTGTACATATTGTCTATATATTAGTTAAGGGGTGTCCTACACATTAAATAGTATATAGACCTACATCAAATTTCATTTAAATTAATATCCTATTATTTTTCAGATGTCTCATATTTTTAAGGACCTTTGCAATACTGCATGG
This sequence comes from Arenicola marina, assembly GCA_964019135.1. Taxonomy (NCBI): domain Eukaryota; kingdom Metazoa; phylum Annelida; class Polychaeta; family Arenicolidae; genus Arenicola; species Arenicola marina. Next base: position 21,974,855 of record OZ025258.1, on the reverse strand, counting down.
GATCCACCCTCTGTTGCACCTGTGATATCTCAGCCCAGACCCGGTGGATAAAAGACACCAAGCGCCTCGGGCCAAATGGGAAGTTCCCTTTGGTCTAATGCGTAAGGTGTTCGCTCTGGATGCAAAAGTTGCCGGTTCGAATCCCGCCAGGGGCGGGTAGTAACTTTCGGCATCCATTCGGGCCTGGGACCAGGAATACCACATTTGATACCAATGGAAATGGACCTGGGTTGTTGAAACCACCCGGAGCCACAGGATATGGCCAGCGTCATATTTGACGGCTGGTCGTGGCAGTCACTGCAGGGTCGCAGTCAACTTGGGAAAGGGTGGAGTGTGATATCTCGGCCCAGGCCCAGTGGATAAAAGACAACAAGCCCCTCTGGCCAAATGGGAAGTTCCCTTTGGTCTAATGCGTAAGGTCTGCGCTCTGGATGCGAAAGTTGCCAGTTCGAATCCCGCCAGGGGTGGGTAGTAACTTTCGGCATCCATTCAGGCCTAGGACCAGAAATACTACACACCTATCAGAATCACAGCAACTGTGCATGGGGGTATGGGGGGGGGGGGTGATAGGGGTATACTTCCACAAGTCATAGTTTTATTTACCCACAGCGTGTGTCACTGTCTCCAACTTTTTCATATTTCACATAATCTGGCAAAACTACTTTGTCCCTTTCTGCCACTGCCACTGTGCGGATTCTCGGAACCTCTGTCGCTGTTTCTGAGTCTGAAGCTGTCTGGGACCCTTGGCCTGGGGACCGTGCCACTGCCCCTGGGCCTGGGGACCGTGCCCCTGGGCCTGGGGATCGTGCCCCTGCCCCTGGGCCTGGCGCACGGGGAACGTTTTTGCCGCCACTGACAGTGGCACTGCGTCGAGCCTCAGCCGTCCAACCCGAACCGATGCCAAACGAGTCCTGTTGATCATCCTGATCATGTTGATGTGCTGTCACTTTGTCATCCTCTCCACGAACTGTCATCACACGAACTGGAGTTCTTTTTAAGCCCCGTGAGTAATTTCTGATCAGGAACTGATTATAAATATCTGGAGTAAAACGACAAGCGAGGTTCCTGACAAACTTTATTGACATTGAACCCAGACGCACGTTTCTTCCCCAGGTCGCCATCGTGCCTACGAATTGGATTTAACCTCCGCGATTGCACGCCGGAGAAATTATTTAGCTTCTTCGACACCCTAGACGCTTCGATGGTTTAAAGCGGCGTGGGGCTGAAGACGGGCGCTGTCAGTAATTGCCAATATTACCAATGAGGGCGCGGTGTGCGTGTGCACTGAAAGGGCACCGGGCCCCTACATATATCAACGCAAACCTGCATTTCTAATCAAGTAGATCCTTTTGCAAGATATCACACGATATCTCGACTTATAATTAACGGTGTATATCTTTCGCAACGATTTCGACGTCAACCGTGTATGTTAGATTTGAAGGGGGGTCGACCCCCACCCCCCTTCAATTGACATGGAAACGCCCTAGAACGACATACAACGCACAGTTCATACAGCAATTTTCAATCCAATCTAATACTAATTCTAGTCATTCAGTACGTTTCTTAGGCCATTTATAGTCATTATAGCTGGTGTGCCTATTTACCGCACCTGACCGCAACTGACCGCAACTGACCGCACCTGACCGCAACTGACCACAGCTGAGGACAATTTAGATGTTTAGAATGCTTTTAATAGTCTGAACACACTATAGACATCGATCTTGTTTGAACATTAATACTCATCAATGTTTTACTCAACTTTAAGGTAGCACACACCAGTCACACACCAGTCTTACCTGCATCATAACGTCTCCATTCCATAAGACCAGGGTTGCGTTGCGTATGGCCGTCGACCGCCGCATACAATTGTACACTTTTTTTTTAGAAGAATTGTCGTCCTGAGTTTAATATTATCATGCTGGACTGCTCTCGCTCGCGGCGAATTATACCACACTTCCGTTTCAAAACTGTACGCGTCCTTGCCCAATCATATGGCGTGCGCCCGCGGTCGATGGCCATATGCCATATGGTGATGAAAACGCTAAGATTGTGACACCACACCGCCCCCCACCCCCCCATCCCCTTATACCTCCACTGCGGTGAAGAAGCTGACGCAAGGAAGCCATACATATGCCATACCACATATATCTAAGAGACGTGACCTGTTAATTTCACTTGGCATTGGTAAAGGTACCCCCCCGCCCCCCCAGGCTATCGGGTGAACTTTGCTGACCATATTCAGCAAGTACAGAATATGTGCAGGTCGCACAGTGTTGGGAACGGATAAAACCTACAACCTCGGCGAGGTGTTTGTCACGACAACGGTCTTTAAACATCTAGCTGTGCATCGCACAGACACAAAGGATCACCCGATATTCCTCCGACCGATGTTCATCCATGGCAACTCTACATTTCATACGTACTTCGGCTTCTTTTCCCATCTTGCTGGACTTCTGTCACATTCATCGACCAGCAAACTGACAATCGGCAGTGACGACGAGAAAGCGTTGCGGACTGCCATTAAGCAGGCTTTTCCACATGCCAAGACCATCCTGTGTACGCGCCACCTAGAGAAAAATGTTGCTGACTATCTTCAGCACAAGGTCGGCGCCAGTCAGCGTGACAGAAGAGACATTGTCGCAAGCATCTTCGGGTCAGGTGGCCTACTGGCGGCCGATGACACACTCTCCTTCGAGATTATGGAAGAGGAGGTGACAGCCATGTGCCAGGATAGAGTGCCAAAATGTGGTCCCTACTTGGCAAGCAGAATCATTCCACTCTTGAAGGAGCAGGTCGCCAACACTCGTCTGAGCGAGTGTGCTTATCGTACCTGGACTAATAACAACGCAGAATCTGCAAACAATCAACTTAAGATCGCCGTTGACTGGAAGCCGCGCAGCCTAACAGACTTGGTCGAGCGCCTGTATTCTGTGGTTGCCGCCACGTACAAGGATCTTCGTCGAGCCATGGCTGATCGGGGCCTCTATGCCTTGGCTCCTGGTTATGAGGAGTTTAAGCACACGCCACAGCAGTGGTGCACTCTTAGTGAAGAACATAAGACACGAGTCTTCTCGAAATTCATGAAGAAGGTCACAAAGAAACCGAACGAGGTGCTATCCACTGATGGCCGTCTCACATGCACTGTGGCGCCATTGGCCGGAAAAAAATTAAACCAACGGAAACGAGCTGTAAACGACAGGACGACAACGAACAAACGAGAAAAGCGTCAGTTGTAATTATGGACATGGACTGCTGTGGCTTATCAACTGTTCAACTGTTTGATGTGGATTTTCAACTGTTTGATGTGGATGTTCTACTGTTTAACTGTTTGATGTGGAGTTTTTAATAAAAGGTGTTTTCATTATTCATATGATCTTCGTTTATCCCTTCGCAGACAAACTGAGTGAGGACGTTATGATAAAGCAAGGCGTTTGCTACTGGTGTGCTACCTTTACAGATACGCAAATGCCAAAGGGCAAGAATTTCCACAATTTAATAGAAAACTTAATATGCACTAGCTGCACTAGCAAGATCCATCTTTTGAGTGTTCTAAACATCTAAATTGGCCTCAGCTGTGGTCAGTTGCGGTCAGGTGCGGTCAGTTGCGGTCAGGTGCGGTCAGTTGCGGTCAGGTGCGGTAAGTAGGCACACCGATTATAGCGATATTATCATGCATTCCACATAAATTCCTTTGCTACGAATGCAAAAACATGGAAACAGCATAACGATAATTTTATTCAGACAAGAAATCAATTCCAGAATATAGGCTTCAACATTAGAAATTCACCCTTCGATTATTCCCATGGCAGCTTGCTTTGCAGGCTTGTTTTCTGGTAAGGAAACTATTTGACACATGTATATTCCATCAGACGACTGGTATTGCTGCGTATTTGTTAGCTAGGCTATAAAAAAAAACTTGTGTAAACTCTATAAACATTTATTACAGAATTTACGGATCGAACTGTAATAATTAAAGTTTACATCAGGTTGAGTACTTGCACCAGTCTATGTCCAGTAATTATCTGTGCACACATAAGCTGTGCACACATAAGCCAAACTGGACTCTTGGGGGGTTGGAGCTGCGCTGTGCGCCTGCATTGAGAATCAGCTACTTTTCGACCACGGGAGATATTTTTAAAATTCCCGTTGATCCTGCACTAATTACGCTTAAAGTTATTTAAACAGATCTTTCCCGCCAGTTAAACAGAATCATAGGGTACTAAAACAAAAGGCCGTCATTCATATTTAATTGTAGCATTTGCTTAATATATTTGTGGGAAACCTGCCAGAAAAGATATTTTCGGCAGGAGAGCTTATGTTAAGTTGGAAGCTATATGTACACTAGGTCACAGGTTTGTGTGTACTTTTTCACACGATTTTAGGAATGTTGAGTAGGTTCCAGGCAAAGCATCTTCGGTGATGATTAAGTGATAACAATAGATCATTCTAGCTCCAATCGATCAGGCCATAATATATGTAACAAATTTAAATCCTGACATGGTTTTGGCGGGAAACAACTGTAAACATCTTTAACGCCATTTTTATAGCAGGGTCGGATACAGTCTCAAACTCAGCAAATCCTCGGAATTATTTACATTTATACCTCATGCAGTTCTATTGTAATAAAACAAAACAACAAAACAAAACAAAACAATAAGTAGTCCTATGAAACATTGTCCATGGACAGCTTGTTATAATCCACCACTCCGTACGCAGTTTCCACGAGGCGTTATAATAGTGTATATGTCTAAAAGATGCATGTACACTATAACATTCGTCCGGACTATTGTGGATCAGGCATTCTCGTCACTATCGGGTTTGAGCAGGTAACAATCAAGGTCAAAAATTAGTCACACGCATACGTTCACGTTTCACAAACAACGAAGTTTTCTTCTAATGAAGGAATGGGATTGCGTAACAACCCAGTCCTCGAAAAAACACAACATTTCAATAAATGAGGTCCTATATACATTACATGGCCTGCCCCTCGCCCCTGGTCCATGTCTGGGAGATTGTGGTGAATTCATTTCACGAAACAACGTCGAGCACGTCTCAATCTTGCGCTGGGAACCAGGTATTCAGATGGAACGCTGGTAACTGTACTAGTTAGCATATATTAGTCATTCCTGACCATTATAGTAAGACATAGTCACTCATTTCCCAGTATTTTTTTATTCTACACATGTAAAAGTGACGCGGTCATTCTTAATACCTCATTCCATTAATTATGTCACGTGCGCCCAGCATGAGAAATAATACATCTCAACAGGTCTAAGGACTTAATATGCCTATCTACATATACGGCGTCTGCTGACTCATAAGGTGGCATCTGGCTTCAATTATGCATATGACTGACTGCCTGGCACCAAGCATAGGATGAAGCGACACCTAGCGAATAATTAAGGCTTGCCCACCATTATGAGTGTTCGGTCACAAGCTGTATGAGTGCCTGCATGGTTCCTCTTAAGCGCTCCGCTAACCACGGAACTGTGGGCAATGCCACTCCCTATCCTTGCGGATAGCCAGTCACGCTGCTACCTCCCGGGCGTCACCATTTGAGTGGCGGGGGTGCGTCCCTGACCCCCAGGCTTCGCCGGGGTCACCCCAGGGGTGACGTGGTCAGTCACACAGCAACCTCACGGGCGTCACCATCTGAGCGGAGGCGGGTGCGTCCCTGACCCCCAGGCTGGGCCGGGGCGAGGGTAGTAGTATCCTGGACCATCAGGTCGTCATGGTTTCGCTTCCTCCATAAGAAGGCCACGTGTCCAACTGTTGGCACCACAAGGATTATCAGGAACACCGGAAGCTGTCAACACAAAAATCGGACATGTTAAGAACCACAAGCCATATAATCCTTTATGGTGGAAACGAGATAAGCAAAAAAATTCTAAAATGAAGAACGATACATTTCTTAAGATTTTGAACACCCACATAAATAAATAATATACCAAAATTGACACATTCGCTCGACAAGTTACAATATTGTAATAGGCTGGTGTCTAAAAAATGTTTTAACACTTACAACCTTGTTTTGAACTTTTGAACGAAGGTCGCATTTAAATAAATGTATTTAAAATAGGTATTCAATAGATAACTATTCTTGTTTAATTTAATGTATAATTTAATCTTACTTATATGACCGTATATTTAAGAAATAAAAACTGTCCCGCACACTAAATTAACCGCGCATGGTGGACCGGATGATGGTTCCACCAGGTTTCGTGTGTTGTTATCCTTACCCCGTGGGGTGACGTCAGGGAACCATGGAGACAGTCGTGGGCGACGGAGGCGAGACACGCGATCAGCTCGGCGATACCCAGAGACCCCAGGTACAGCGTGCCGAACAGCGCGAAGGGGAACCTGGGAGGGGTGGGAAGAGGGGGGGGGGGGGGGAGGGGGGGGGGGGGAGACAAGGCGAAATCTTTTCTTGTTAAAAATAAAGATTTAAGGTATGCTTCCAATTCCACTTTGCAAACATTTATAAATATACTCAAAACAGATAATCATGTTAAGCTAACAGAACTTGGAAATTTCATCTATCAAGCAACGAATCTCCGCGATCGGTTTTCACAAAGCTGTCCTCTTAATTAATTAATTAATGTGTTAATGTCATGATCTGTATATATGTTGTAACATGGGTCGAAGGCCCGCAGTACGCAATAAACCTTTGCGTCACATTTCTCTTTACCGCAAAAAAATACGTTGACGCATCAGAACGGCGTTAGCTCACACATTATTCTCTCCTGTGTTCATCCGCTTTCATTTCAGTCATAGTATTCAAATAGCAGGCCTGGAGTAATATGATGAGTGAAATTCATAGCTTCCCAACTGAATGTATGTCATAATGAAAGCACAGACCGACGCGATTACCTGTACTTATTTACTCAATATTTTCATGTTAGTGAGATTCCGATTGTCTCTTTTAATTGGAATGAACACGAAAAAACACTCAATCAATAATCTAAAAAATGCATCCCCTCGACAACAGAAGCCTATATATATAGCATTAAGGGGGGAGGAGCAGAAGCCCAGCAAACACACAACGTTCGCACAACGTTGGTTTTTGGTTGTAATCACGTCATCTCAAAGTTAACAAGAGGACAACGTTGTTACAATGTTTGTCGCCCACATTAAACTAATATGTCCTAGCCTATATGCCACAAAAATAAAAACATTCGCCATGTGTAGTGATTAATGCAAATTGGCCGCGTGTAGCAGTTGTTGTAAATACAAAATGGTGAGAAGTCGGGAGTCGATGTTTTTACAACGTTAGGACAACATTATCTGAAAACTCATCATGACAAGACATGAGACGACATCATGAAAACAATGTGTAATCGATTGTCTTTGACAATCACGCTTCTGATTAATTCAACATATAACCATTTGTTTCGCACAGTTTTAATACTGGACTGAGTGTCTGACAACGTTATCTGATTACGTTCTGTCAAAAAAGCATACGTTAATTTTCACGTGGTCACAACGTTATCGCAACAAAAAAAAAGAACGTTGTGTCGACGTTGTCATGACGTTAACTTGTTTTCTGGGAGTGGACGGATGGGGCTAATGAGGGAATCCAGGGAAGAGGCCCGGGACGCGAGTGGTGGTGGTGGTGAGGGGGTGATCCGGCTCTCTTGCATCTAGTGGGAATATGGATGGTGGGGTGTGATGTGAATGGGGATAGTGGACAAAGGGGGGTTAATGTAGAATTAATGGCAACAGCTAGGGCACAGCCCCCTTCCTCGCCCATTGCCCCTTCCCCCCTCCTCCTCACCCTCCCTCATCGAGACTTATGTTAGGCGCTATATCACCTATCGCCATGGTCTGTCACGTAGTCTGATCACCGGTCGCCCGAGCACTGTGGCCCACATCTCAGCCAACCAATGAATCCATCCACGCACAGGTTTTTTCCGAACCTTTCAACGTACGTGTTGACGTTAAGTATGGCGTGCAATATCGACACTGTTACTGGCCTTCTCACAATGGGTCGTTCTTCCATTTGAGGGTGTACCATTGTTTTAGCATGGCTCATGCATTACAGTAACCCATTTCATGGGCTCTAGCATGGAACATGTCCCTCGGGATATGGCCTCAAAACGCTAAAGTCTGCTCTGGTTGTTATCATCAGCTTGGATGATAATAGATAATAGGAGTCATAGATCATAGGAGTAATAGATCATAGGAGTAATAGATCATAGGAGTAATAGATCATAGGAGTAATAGATCCATGGAATAACAGATCATAGGAGTAATAGATCATAGGAGTAATAGATCCATGGAATAACAGATCATAGGAGTAATAGATCATAGGAGTAATAGATCATAGGAGTAATAGATCATAGGAGTAATAGATCATAGGAGTAATAGATCATGGGTGTGATGGATGATGGAGAGAATAACTCCTTGATGCGCAATTACGTCACGTACATGTATTAATCCGTGAGCCACTCACCATGCCTGTCCGACACAGACATTTTATAGCGGCCTGGACGCGAAGACAATTATTTTTGTTTTCAACACCGCCACGAACATGTGATAGATTACACATCCATAGGCTCAATTCCAAAGGATCCCGCTTTTACTAGCGAAAGCATCGTTTGAGCTACGAGTGCAGCAGAGATCGGGCCGAATTCAGGGCTAGTTTATTAGACGGAGACCGCCGTCATCTGAAGCCCGGTTTAAATTCTCCTAAATCGTAAGTCGCGAAAGCTGTAGTACCATCTTATTTTCCTCCTAGAAATTCCAGATTATTTTGTCCAGAAACTACACTCTAGTAATGGCTATTTCATCGTAAGTCGTTACATCTTAAAGAAAGGGTTTACGAGTTCGTTGGTCAGTCACACGGACGTAACCATCTGAGCGGAGGCCCGTGGCGGAGGCACAGGGCGGAGGCACGTGGCGGTTGCACGTGGCAGAGGCACGGGGCGGAGGCACGTGGCGGTTGCACGGGGCGGAGGCATGGGGCGGAGGCGGGAGCGTCGCCATCCGTTACAAAAGGTCTCCTAGCTACAATTCATTGCCTGATTTATCGCTGCCTCGGTGGCTTTAATTAAGGACGGTGGACTGGTAGAGGCTCTTTCTCTGTTACAACCTGAAACCGTCCACAAGACACAATGGATTGTGTATGCATGGGATGTCGACAGTTGGGTGGCGGCATGGGGGGTGGCGGCATGGGGGCGGGGGGCGGCAGGGGGGTGGCGGCATGGGGGGTGGCGGCATGGGGGGTGGCGGCATGGGGGGTGCCGGCATTGGGGGGTGGCGGCAGGGGGGGTGGCGGCAGGGGAATAGCGGTAGGGGGGGTGGCGGCATGGGGGGTGGCGGCATGGGGGGTGGCGGCATGGGGGGTGGCGGCATGGGGGTGGCGGCAGGAGGGTGGCGGCAGGGGGATGGCGGCAGGGGGGGTGGTGGTAGGGGGGTGGCGGCATGGGGGGTGGCGGCAGGGGGGTGGCGGCAGGGGGATAGCGGTAGGGGGGTGGCGGCATGGGGGGTGGCGGCATGGAGGGTGGCGGCATGAGGGGTGGCGGCAGGGGGATGGTGGTAGGGGGGGTGGCGGCATGGGGGGTGGCGGCAGGGGGTGGCGGCAGGGGGATAGCGGTAGGGGGGTGGCGGCATGGGGGGTGGCGGCATGGAGGGTGGCGGCATGGGGGGTGGCGGCAGGGGGGGTGGTGGTAGGAGGGTGGTGGCATGGGGGGTGGCGGCCGGGGGGTGGCGGCAGGGGGGTGGCGGCATGGGGGGTGGCGGCATTGGGGGTGGCGGCATGGGGGGTGCGGCATGGGGGGTGGCGGCAGGGGGATGGTGGTAGGGGGTGGCGGCATGGCGGGTGGCGGCAGGGGGATGGTGGTAGGGGGGTGGCGGCAAGGTGGTGGTGGTAGGGGGATAGCGGTAGGGGGGTGGCGGCATGGGGGGTGGCGGCATGGGGGGTGGCGGTAGGGGGGTGGCGGCAGCGGCAGGGGGACGACGGACATTTAGTGGGATGCAAAACGGTGATCTGTTGGTGTATTGTTCGGAACAGTCACGTTTCAGTGTGTCGATGGATCACCAGGGAGTGCATTGTCACCACGGAGACTGTTTCGGAGACTGCACGGAGTGTGTCCCTCCATTGGGAAACCTATTTCAATGGGAAGATTCACCGGTTCTATCAGACTATTGGCGAAACATCCTCGGTTCCCGTTATATGTTAGTGTGGAGCTGCAGGGAGACAAGCGTTGGGAGTGGACAGGAGTGTGGTAGAGGACAGGCCGGCTAGGGACTGGGGGCTGGGCCGGTCAACGGAGCCACTCGGCCAATCCCTAAAGCAGCAAGGAGAGCCTTTCCATGAACTGCAGCTCCTGTATTATGATGTTTTGACAAATTCATTTTAATCTTAATTTTAAAGTTTGCTCATACAGTCATTTTTCCCATGAGAAAAAAAATACATCTATAAAGTGACTCATACAGTAACACGTTTCTTGAGAGATGTAAAAAATGTCTTGACTGGAAATGATTTTCTTAGCATATATATAGACATATACTGCATGCAATGCAAAATTAGAAATGTTGGTAAACCCCTTTTCATATGTCAAATTAGTGCGTCTCAAGTAGGAAATAGTTTTTTTTTTTTTTTTTTATATTTCGAAAATCATGAACGCACCTAAACATTTTCTCTCAAATTGTATTATCCAGAGAGACGCATATAGTCGTAGGGGGAATACCCCCTCTGAATCGCGAATCCCCAATAATTAGGGAGAGCAATATCGAATCTGCAAGATGAGGACATTTAAAGCTGGGCGCGAAAAAAAAAGGCTTAATGATGATATCGCGAATATCGAGGAATTCACAGACTGCTATAACGGATCGCGGTAAACAGACAAATGGTCTTCGCGTTGAACCAGAAATTGTACGGATAACGATCCCCAAAAATTGCCAACAGCTGATCGGGAATCTCCGGGAATTTCTGAATGCCAATCGCGTAGATCGGAAAAGGTATACGCCCCCCCCCCGCCACATACTGTATCACCAGCTTTAACCAGACTGATGCCCATATCGCCAAAAGTTTGAACCTTTAACCCAAGCCTTCAGTTGTTCCGATGTCGGGGGTGCCATCCAGGATTGATGGACATGACTACTCACAGCGTTGCTGTGGCGACAGCATGACTCCCCCAGACCAGCGTCTCTGTGACGGTGACGAGTAACACGGGGTACTGGGGGTCTAGAAGGCCTGGGGGGAGCCAGAGCAGGCCCACCCCGCACACAGTCAGCACCCAGACAACCAGGTAAACCAGGCACAAGCGACTGGCAAATCTACCGCATGCACCTGGAAAATAAATAAATACATAGCGAGTGCAACGTTGTGTATCAATTTTAGTTCTGGAAATCAATTCTGGAAATCAATGGGCCACATTTTAATAAGGGTCCAAGTATTTGTATCCAATGCACTAAAATAAACTGTAATAACTCTAAATACTTTCATTGGGAACCGTTGTATTCAATGCACTTACTGTATGAAGTAAGGGTGGAGCCGTATTTATAATCCCCTCGCAAGTTACGCATAAAAAGGTGCATTTTCATCTTAGCCTCACTAGTTCCTTATGGTGGTGCTTATGATTAAGAAATCCCCTTCAATATAATTTTAGCACTTTCTTAATGCAGAAAATCTAGTCCTTGTGTGACTACTTATGTATTTTGAACCCGATAATCGCTCGACAAATCTTCCACTTAGCGCTAAGTCTAGTGGCGTAGCGTAAGTGGCGATTCTGAATACGGCCCCCTGAGCACTTAGTGGAAGCCGTTTATTTCATCTGCGTTGTTCTTGATAAAGATATATAGACGTTCACCTTCTGATTCCAACACATGGTGGGCTAGGCGGGGAGGGGAGTGGGGGCTTGGGGTGTGTGGCTAGCTTCCCCAGGGGGCTGGACGGGCAGGAGGGAGGGGCACGGGCGGGTGGTGGGGGGGGGGGCGCCGGGCTTCACCAGGGGGCTGATGGTGCGGTGCAGGAGACGGGGTAGGGGGGGGGAGGTGAATGGGCTGGGTGGACCCTTCATTGCCCAGCGAGGGATTTATGTAATACCCGGATGTTTAACCCGACGATTCCTCCGGTCTTTAATTGTTAGAAAGCCTCCGCGATCAGCGCTTGAAAAACTCACCTAAACTGTCATCCGCGTTTCTCCAGTCAAGCAACACACCGAACAGAGGGCAGATCAACAGAAGCAGGGGAGTCATCAAGACCATCTGCTCCTCCATGGCATCTGAACATGTTGTAATCAACTTTATATTATTAAACCAAGGATGGTCCTTTCAACATGAAATAATGTGATGGGTTCATTTTTAGGTGAAAAAATGGTGAAAAATACACTTCTTCATCCCGGCAAATATATAATTATGCAATTGTGAACATCACAATTTGTATTCATTGCATCATTGCTGCTCTTTTCTGCAAAATCGTCATGGAAATAACATCAAAATGTTGCTTTTAAAAGCTTTTTATCATAAGCTGGAAATTCAGTGCTGTTTTCAACCTGTACTATATTTTGGAAACATCTAGATCCAATTACGCAAATGTTTCCTGTTCGTTGAAGCAACCCACATGCGCCATCTTAGATTGTTTACACTTTACAATCAAGACTATAAGTATCTTAAAATTATGATGCATATATTATTTATCTTTTTGAGTCTGTAAAACAAACATTTTAACATAAAACTACGCGGTTTACTTAATATATCGCGCGCAGACATCCTAGCGAGCCGCGGTCGACATCACACAGAATACCAAAGGGGCATGAATAACACGCGGAATACCTGAGAAATCATGCGGAATACTGAAAATTTTTTCAGAATTTCCGTCGCGAAGAAGTTTTTCGAAGTTTTCCGCGTTTTATTGATGACCTTACAGAACAGCGAACAGGCGCGCAGGGATATAAAGCCGGCCACCAACTCTTCTGCTCCGGAAAATTTGCTCTCACCGGATAGCCACGGGCTATCAGGATTTAAATTCAAAACAAAATATACTTATTTGATATGGAGAAGAGGTTGGTAGAACAAAAAATACGGAATATTTTGCTTTAATAATGAAGGTGCCGCAGGGACGGAAGCTGCTTCGTCACCTGTCTGTGGCGATACCGGGAGGGCACGGTGGGGTTGGAGCCAGGCGTTACGGCAGAGTCGGAGCACCAGCCACAAGCTGCAGAACCACGCCGTCTGGAGGGCCGTCAGGGGGCGCTTCAGCTGCTGCCAGAAGAGAGTGCGTCGCCCTTGTCTGCGGACTGGAGGTAATTAGTAAAGACGAAAATGGATGTTTCGCTGAATTGGGAAGTGCGGGAAATGAAGCTGTGCGGTAAGAAGGGTGTATACATCCTCCGTTTGGTTTTGGGGCGTTGGGGTCGTGGTGGTGGTGGTGGTGGTGGGGGAGGCGGGGGCGGCGGGGGCGGCGGGAGCTAGTTAAATAAAGATTTTCATTAAAAACAATCTCGATTCGCCGATAACAATTTTTTTTTTTGCCGAGCTTAGGGGGAGAGCAACATATTTTCAGTGTTTCGAGTCACATGCTGAACCGTTTTAGAAGGGTGCGGTGTGGGGCGGCGCGGGGCGGGGCGGGGCGGGTCGGGGCACCCTATGCGGAACATGACTGTCATGACTGTCAGGTCTGTCATGACTGCGCCAGCCACGTCTTCTAACACTGTATAACCATGATAACTGTTCAGTGCTTGCCTGTTCCTCACGGCCTCAACCCCCCCCCCCCCCAGCCACGTCAAAGATTGTAATATTACACGCTTTGGCTACGTGACCGGGCTGCACCAGTCTCAAGATAAACCGAGCCAGCCGCTCCGGCCAGTTTTATACGGCCGTCTGGGATATGGCGTCTGGGTGGTAATTACACCGCCATACGTGTTGCGTTTTCTGTCAGATGGCGTACGTGCGACAGGTCCTTCAGCGAGGTCTCGTCGGGTGGCGATTCCTGCCTTTACCTTTATGCGACAGATCTCAGACCCTCATTCCCACACCCCCCTATTCATAATCCCCATCCTCACCACCGCCACCCTCACCCCCACCTTATTCCCACCCCACCCCCACCACCCCCACCGCCATCGCCACCCCGACCCTCGTTCCCACCTCATCCAATTCTAATCCCCACCCTCACCACCGCCACTCTTATATATCCCACCCCCACCTTATCCCCACCGTACCTTATCCCCACCCCACCTTACCCCCACCCCCACCTTATTCCCACCGCCACCACCCCACCTTACCCCCACGCAACCCCCTCCCCCTACCCTCACCGCCCCCCCTATCCCCACCGTCCTGTTTCAGGCCTTATTACCCCCAAGTCGGTTTCTGGTCCTCTCGGCGAAGTACTTGTGGAGCGTGTCGGGCGACTCGCGGTAGTTGTCCGGCACGGGCCACTGGAGGCGGCTGCGGGGCAGGAAGGCGATGGTCCCGATCAGCAGCGGCACGATGGCAATCGTCAGGAACATGAAGGCCGTCTGCACCGTCATGGATATCGCCGACATCTGGAGCGAAAGGCCTCTGTAGGTCATATCAAGACAATGGTAAGGGTCAAGGTAGAGAGGAGCCATGTCTCCGGGAGAAATTCCATAATCTTTGCGAAGATAAATATGGAATCTTTCTCCTGCGCAAACTTGTACATCTGTCGGAATCAAACCACGCACCGGCCGCTTGGGCTGGCCTAGCAGAGCGCACTCGACAACAGCCACATGCTCCACCCACGAGACGACGGGGGTGACCCCCTCCCGCCCACAATCTGGATCAAAAGACCATGTCTGAAAATATCGAGTCCCTTGAAGAAAAAAAAAACGTGGGAAAAAAAAGAACGGGTGGATCTGAAACAGGGATTCCGATAATGAGGCCTTAATTGTTTATTTGAGTAACTTCGGTTACGGCCCTCGTGAATCTTTTTACATTTTAGAATAGACTAAAAATATCTTACATTTATTATGCATAGGTTTTATATCTCGTTGAGTCTGTAAAACAACAATTTCAACATAAAACTGCGCGGAATATTTTATCGCGCGCGGACGTCCTAGCTAGCCGCGGTCGACATCACACAGAATACCGAACAGCGAACAGGCGCGCAGGGATATAAAGCCGGCCACCAACTACTGCTCCGGTGAACAAGTTTGCTTCTCTCTGGATAGCCCACAGGCTTTCAGGATTTAAATTCAAGACACAATATTCTTATTTGACATGGAGAAGAGATTGGTAATATAATAAAGTACAGAACATATTACTCTAATTTGTATACGGTATATATCACCATAAAGGTGAATGCCGACGACAACGAAATCCAAGCGTTTTTTCCGAACCATTTCCCAGGGTTCCCAATCACATCAGCGTCTCAGAGTCGCCTTCAGATAGGGGTCCGGCTGTAGGAATCCAATCTGACCTATGTCCTGGATTAAACCTGGATTTAGCGCATGGGAAAACTTGCTGGAATGCGAATTCCTGTAATAAGAGCCATATCAGTGAAAGTGAAATATGAAACGGAGTTCGCGATTATGCTACCCACATCTGTAAAGCAGCCAGATTCCAAATGTATTTCTGCCGCAACTGATTTCGCAGCATAAGGCCCTTCTCAAAATTTATGCATGCGGCACCAGAACGAGGCTGCCCGCGCAGCAACGCGAAGCGTCTGTGGCAACATGGCGCACTGATGTGCTCCCTACTGTGGTAATGACAGCTGAAAACGGCTTCCACCAATTGCTCAAGGACAAAAAAATACGCCAAGAATGGATGGTAATAATCCGAAGTGATGGTGGGCCTAATTTTTAGGTACTGGTTCACTTATTGCCACTGTTATTTGAAGAGAATAGTCGAATGTATCGCCTAAAATTTAGTATACTTAGTATACACTGACCCTGCATTGCACAGTCACTAACAGTAACACGTCGTCGCTTGGCAACGCCTACCGGTATCCTATCTGGATATTGCATGGTCTAGTGAAGATGACATTGAAACCAGATGGCCCTTCCAGATCCCGCCTTGCTCAAGGCCAATGATAGTCACAATTTTGTTTCTTGGCTTTGTGTGATAGATTTATTTTTTTACCCTTGACACTAAACAGTGAGGAATGACGCATGGATTGACTCAACAACAACAACTCAGTAGCTTGAAAAGAGCTAAACGAAGAAGTTAGAAGTTAGAAGTGGTTAGAACTAAATGAGAAACACATAATTTAATGGCGTGTCCTATGTGTCAGTTTGGCCTTATCTCAAATTAATGGGGCAGTCTCCATCTCCATACAGTCACCTCTCTGGGGCCATCTCTTTCTTCGGGGGTTACCCCATGGAGTACTGTGGTGGGGATATGTTAATACATGTAATTCTGCATGTATGTACTATTCCTCTTTCTGACAGATTACAACTAGCACTGATGTGCTGGGTGCAATTTGCCAAAGACGATTTTAATTGGAGCACTTTAAGAAAGACGTGGTGTCGTTCCCTCCAGACTCACGTCAAGATTGGGTGCATAATAGAGTGAACATTACTGTGTTTTATATTGACCGCATATATTCTTACCCACTATATAACATATGGGAGCTAGAAAAAAACATCGTGCTGTAAACAAAACATATCAACATGATTAGGTGTGTTTCTCATGACATTGTAGGACCCACATACATACACAGCCGACCCATATACCACTGAAGCTGTCCAAGAGAAGCCTCAAGTGATAGAAGAAATCTGACACAGGTGCAAATGAAAAGCAACTCCCCGGAAAGAAATACAAGAACTTCAGTCAAACTTGGCTGAAGAGGACGAAGACATTGAATTGATGAAAAAATAAATCGTTATTGGGCGTTTTGGACTTTGACAATGGTATGATAATCTTTTCTTACAGGCTTTTCTAATGACCATGTGGCTCGAACCGTCAGCCCAGCATCTTCAGGTTGCAAAGACTCCTGCAATATATGCCTACAACCGGCATCCACTGCTTGAACGATAATAATTAATGCAATTATAATGTAACACGAAGCATTATTATTATTGCCATAGTAATATTTTTAATTCGAATATTAATTGATCAAGTGCACTTTATCGTCTCAACCTGATTTATTTATTAGCCATAGCTAGACGATCCGTGGAGTGACCCCCAGATTTTAGATGTTCCATTACAAGCTTCTGGATCACGCTGTTGTCATCAGCCTCAGTGTACTTTTTTAAATGCCAGGCTCGTGTACTGAAGGGTATCTTTTGGCTGGCGTTTTGGAATACGCCAGGACTTGCTTTCATGACAGTTTCATAAAGAAACAAACTTGCCTCTCATGTTATGGATATAAACTTCGTTTAACTAGCCTTTGCTGGTGTGGTTATGTCCTGACGATTTACTACGCTTTGTAACATATTCTTCAATAAATGTAAATATATAGCCAGGAACGATAAAAAGTCACGATCGCTCTGTGTAACCGACGGATTATGCGAAACACCCGAGAGGTTAGTGCCAGTCGCCATGTTATAGCGCCGCATGCAGTAGGACTTTGCCATGGTAGCCTCGTTCTGGATTATTCATGAGATAATATTAAGAAGGGTCTTATGCGACCCACATCCACTGGGGCCCCATCTGTAAGGCGGTGAAAGGCCATGTATCTATGTTTTTTGTTATGGGAACGGACATACAT
This sequence comes from Arenicola marina, assembly GCA_964019135.1. NCBI lineage: Eukaryota > Metazoa > Annelida > Polychaeta > Arenicolidae > Arenicola > Arenicola marina. The sequence goes on along the minus strand of OZ025258.1, from coordinate 21,957,244 downwards.
ATGCGACCCACATTGATAAGGCAAAGAAGACAAATTAATTTCCTCCAGACAGGGGTGACAGGTGATCTGGGCCTCATTTGAATTGGGAAGCGACATTTCCATTGAATTACAAAGCAGTGATACTGCTGTTATTGACGACATGAAAGAAAAGGGCTGTGAAATCTGTCATGTAGGGATTGACAAAAACGCTTACCGTCGAATATTGAAGAGTTGCCCTCGCCATGAGCATGCTAGAGGCTATCGCCATGGAGGCTATATCCATATCCACCGATAATTAAATTTGTTGGCTCATACGATACATCTTGACCATTTTTCTGACCATACACTTCCCAAACAGGTGCTGGGAAGGTTGTGCCGAAAGAATAGTTTGCCCCCTTTGCCCCCTGTGCCCCCCTTCTTCAGAAAAAGGGACCTGCCTATATTCTAGCGAAGCAGTGGGCACGTGCCCCCTGTGCCGCCCCCCCCCCCCCCTCCTCACCCCTGGATTCGCTACTGCCATAGGCCACCGCCATGAATATACAACAGGTCATAGCGAAGGACATACAGCAGGCTATCGCCGTGGATATACAATAGGCATCATTAACAGAAGTATCACGATTGTAAAACGCGGAAATTACCGTCCGCCGCTGACACAACCATTGGACGTAAAACCGACGGATTTTCCTCTTTCCCCAAACTCATTCCACGAAGGCAAAAACACAAATCTGCACTCTACTAGACGGATAATACGACTCACGTGTCATTTGCGATAACGCAACGCGGGTAATTTAATCTCCGGTAACACACTGCCCCGCCTCCCCCCCCCCCCCCCCCCAGCCTCATCCCCTTTTCCCCTCCTCTCCTCCAACCCCCGTCGTCGACCGCTGTGTACCTTAAATGCTCTAAGGTGTGGGTTTTTGCAGGATCGTTTTCTCCAGATTCCACAGGGAATTCACCGGACGCCATTACTTTTGTGTTGTGTCTTTGGCGCAATTAACAGCCCGGAAGGGGGGGGGGGCACTATTATACACATCTGGTGAGGGTTGGGGGATGGCACCCCTATAGAGCGGACGTTTATGACGAAGAAGATACCCCTATAGAGCGGACATTTATGACGAAGAAGATACGCCTATAGAGCGGACATTTATGACGAAGAAGACACCCCTATAGAGCGGACATTTATGACGAAGAAGATACGCCTATAGAGCGGACATTTATGACGAAGAAGATACCCCTTTAGAGCAGACATTTATGTCAATGTCAATGAAATGTTCACACCGGTCATGTTCGGTTCATTTAGGGGCAATGAAACCAGCCTTGACAGTCACTTTTCAATCAACCGCCATCTTCTGCCAAATGTCCCGAGCCGTTTTGAACGGGGCACATCGGCATACCGAATGGATGGGCGCGCACCCATACCCGGGTAAAAGAAGTGTCGGGTGGTTTACCGATGTGTAATGTACGTATTCGGTCCACTTTGGGGTTATACACGGGTTATCAAAGAAATGCGCCCAATGACGGAGTGCGTTCACTTATGTCTCCAGTGTGTGTCACCCTCTGGCTGTGGCCTCTTAAGGTCGCATGGCGCCGGGCTTAGTCAGCAATAGACCGATCCATACTCCGCCAAAGGGCCACATCAACGCTTGAGTCCTTTTTTCCCAAATCATGATTATGAAATTGACATCATAGATGATGGTAGGTACAAGTAAGATGTACTCATCTCTGACTCATCACACCAAAGTGGCATGCTGCTTTGTTTGTCAGACTTGCTTGTCCGACAAAACGCAGTGGAAGTCCTTTTTACAGCACATGGTTGGATAAAATCAACAGTGACGTCATTGAATGATTGACAGCCTGGATCGGTCTATTGGGGCTGTTTATTGGTCTTGACTAAGCAGCACACATGTCGGCCATGGACCAGGTTTTCTTCGTTAGCTTTATAATTTTACCTGTTTTACCGCTGTTCCCCCGAG